>OY757020.1:41920594-42390485 GCA_963580285.1 Lucinisca nassula
AAGCGATTGAACAGACATTTTGATCGATGACGCTTGATTTCAGGCGCCTATAAAACCAGGAAGACGGTCTATCGAACTACCGAAATAAACTCGGTATAGCTTAACAGCGAAAAGAAGCGTAGATATTTCTACGAAAGGAAGGTGGTATTTCGGAGGCACTCACTAGGAGTGAATTTACGGGTCTCCCTATTTGGTGACAAGAAGTGACAAGAGGTGACAAGAAGTGACAAGAGCTAGTTTATGGTGACAAGAAACTTTCTTACACAAAATTAAACTATATTATTGCTTAAAATGATAAATTTAATTTTATTCTTTAGTTAGAAATTAAATTTGGCCAAATTTAAAGACATTTGGAGGAAAAAGCAACATGCTTTATTCAGACGTTTAACCGCATTTACCAACAAGAAAGTTCTCTTTATATACAAAGTCACTTCAATTTATGAGCAAAATAGTGAATTTTACGTGGGTATCTGTGACTTTTCTTCATGTTTTTTTTTTCTCTGCTCATAAACATAGACTGTGGGTACTCGTTTTAACCGAAGAAGGGTTTTTGTTTGTTTGATTTGAGGTTTAACGTCCCCGTCAACACTGTAAAGGTCATTTTGGAGACGTTGCTTCCAATTTTGTGGGACTTTTACCCGACATTGAGATGAAATGACATCTCAAGCCCTGTCGCCCAATGAAACAAATAAGGTTTATTAGCATGGACGGTCCGCCTCGCACCCCGGTTCCTGGACAGATTTAGATCCTCTAAGCGGTTTACCAGTACTAGTGTGCGGGCCGGATTCAGCTCTGCGTGGAAGCATCATGCAGCCCATATATTTCTTCAAGGGTGTAAACCGCATTTACCGACAAGAGATTTCTCAAATAAACTCAGGCTCAAAAACAATTTCGTCTCATTTTATAAATATAAAAGCGGGTTTAACCAGTATTCATGTGAATTTCCTACACGTGAAAGCCCATTTTATATAGAGAAAACTGGGCTTCCCCATTATGACTATTTTTACTTTGAATTGGTGTTTAACGTCCCCGTCAACATTTTTAGGTCATTTTGGAGATGTTTCTTCCAATTTTGTGGAGTCTTTTACCCGACATGAAATGACATCTCAAGCCCTGCCGTCCAATGAAACCGGAAGGCTTATATGCATCGGAAGATCTGACTCTCACTGCTTTGCCTGTGCAGGCTTAGTCCTTCTAAGCGGTTTACCAGCACTCACGTGTGGTCAAATTCAGCTCTGCGTGGAAGCATCATGCAGCCCAATTTATTTCTCCAAGCCTAGATGTTAGGGGCGAACCCATTATGATAAGTCACCCGTGCATTCAAGAAGGGCAGTTGTCAGTTTCTGGCGAAAGAATTGCACTGTACTGGTTAACCGCTTATGTATAAGCCTGCCCAGGAAAAGTGTGGATAAATGAACTGACCTGCTCAAAAATGACCTAAATAGTGTTGACTGGGCCATTAAACAGCAATACAAACAAACAAGCAGTTGGGATAGAAGTCTTCCTTCCTTCCTTAATCGTGCGTGCGCCACTCATTAAGATAATTGCTGTCACTCAGTCTTGAGTTATCTCGGTTGATTAATCACAAGCTTGTGTTATTAGCATTTGGACGACATATTATTTTGACTCCGCTTGCCAATCATAAATTCATAGCTTTGACAAGAGCATAAATGAATAAATAAATTAAACAGTAATTTTTAATTTGTTTCCAATTAAATATTATTCTAATGATTATATTCTGTCTTTTTAACACGCACTTGGATCAGCCTGCGCATATGCGCAGTCTTGTATGTTTTCTCCACTAAGGGTATAATTTGATGTGATGGAGAAATATAGTAGATCGTTTCATACATGCAAAATTGTCTTGTCACCAAATTAACTTGACTGTATTCCCGACCCCCAAAAATCGGAAGAGGCACTGATGCATCATCGAGCATATGTGCCTAGAAAAGACTTGGATCAGCCTGCGCATATGCACTGTCCGGTATGTTTTCTATGCTGAGGGTATAATTTTATGTGACGGAGAAATATAGTAGATCATTACATGTAATTACACTTTACTTCCGACCCTCCCCCCCCCCCAAAAAAAAAAAAAAAACCAAAAAAAAAACACCGAAGAGTCATCGAGCAAGTGTGCCTAGAAAGGATCAGCCTGAGCATATGCGCAGTCTGGTATGTTTTCTCTGCTGATGGGACTGATTTTATGTGACGGAGAAATATAGTATAGCATGCTAATACGTGTAAAATTTTCTTGTCACCAAATCAACTTGAATTTATTCCCGACCAAAAAAATCTAAAGAGGCACTGAAGGCCCGTCGAGTAAGTGTGCCTAGAAAAGACTTGGATCAGCCTGTGCATATGCGCAGTCTGGTTTGTTTTTTTCTGCTGAAGGTATAATTTTATGTGACGGAGAAATATAGTAGATCATTTCATACATGTAAAATTTTCTTGTCACCAGCTTGACTTTATTCCAGACAAGAAAATCTGAAGAGCACTGAAGCGTCATCGAGCATGCGTGCCTAGAAAAGGCTAGGATCAGCCTGTGCATATGTGCAGCCTGATATATGAATCTATGCTAAGGTCTCTATACACACACCATTGGAATTTTGTGTGACAGTGAAACACATCGTGTACATTCTCTTGTCACCAGCTTGAATTTATTCCCGACAAGAAAATCTGAAGACGGCCCTGATATGATTCTAGTGGGTCAATTGGGGTTCTAGTGTCTTATGTTGTATGAAATTCATTTTCAGGCATGAACAAATCATTTGCCTAGTCATGTTACAATAAATAATTTGGTTTATGATAGGGATGTAGTTATTTACAGGCTTTAATAAGCATGCGAGCGTTTGCGTTTCTCTGGCTCCTTTACTTAGCTGCATCGCACCATATGGGGTCTTAAAGGAATTCAAATTCTTGCAAAAATGTTTAATATATCATATTTTACTTTTAAAAAGGGTCGCAAATGCGTCTTAACACTTCTTGTCACCATAAAATAGCTCTTGTCACTTCTTGTCACCTCTTGTCACCTCTTGTCACTTCTTGTCACCAAATAGGGAGACCGGAATTTACACATGAAATGGTATGATATATACTGATTTAATTGAAGTATGGTATTTTGCCAAAGTTGGTGCATATGTGGAATGACAGGACCTTTCATTTCGACTGGACCTTTTATTTCCCGGAAAGAAATTTCATTTGGGGTGTTGTTAAAATAAAAAAAAGAGGCGTAGATCAGCCTGTGCAGCCTGATCAGCGCCTTTATTGTTTGCTGCTTTTTCGTGTTTGTCGTGATCATTTCTTTCTTTCACTTTTGTTACAGAATTGAACTACGTCGTGAGAAACCCTGAAAAAATGCATGTGCAAACATAAAAGGCGCTGATCAGCCTGCGCATCTGCTCAGTCAAATCAGGGATTCAACATCATGGATTATCTCCCCTGTCAGTGTAAAAACTGGGCAAATTTTCTTTCTTTCTGTATAGTGACATCCATAATAGCCGTAAAGGAACGTTTTTCTACGTCCTATTCTGTCGGAACCACAATTGTTGTACATTTTCCGTCTTTCCTTTTTTTCTGTGAATACCAGGTTATACATACTATTATAATACTGAGTCGCGTCATGAGAAAACCGGAAAGTTGCATGTGCGGAGCCTGATCAGTGCCTTTATTGTTCATTGTTCGCTGTTTTTTTTTTTTGTTGTTGTTTTTGTTTGTTTGTTTTTTTTTATGTTTTTTTTTTTTTTTTTTTTTTTTGGTTTTTGTTTTTTTCGTGTGTCTGTCTACATTGTGCATACAGCCATAATGTATTTTATAGAACATAAGAAGTGAGGATATTTTTCTATTTTTCTTCAATGGTGGGCAAGGCAACTGGTTCAGCATGGCGGCCACACTACTGGTGTAGCTGTAGTCGTTACATATGTAACGAACGGCTCTAAGCTGGACCATTTCTATCTGCTGTATATATACTTCTTTTGCCATGGATCCCAGACTGAAGCAGACTATTCACAAAGGGACCTGACATATGTTTTATATGTTTTTTCTTTAATTTTCCAAATGTTTGTTTGTGTTCCTTTTTATGAATTTCAGAGTATTATTTCCTTTGGTTGTCATCTGATTTATGTGTTTGTTCCATGTCAAGTCGCCTGATATTTGGATGCCAAGATATTTTGAATTTTTAGTTGCCTGAAGTGGGAAACCATGAAGTTTGCAGTTATATAGAAGTGGCTTTGTTTTTTAGTGATTCTAATAACCTCACACTATTCCGGGTTGAAGGTCATAAGCTATTCACCTTGTCAAGATTCCAATTTTGAGAGATCTGATTGTAGGGTTTGGCAGTCTGATTGGTTTGTGATGGTAATGTAAATGGTAGTGTCGTTGTTAAACAGTTTGATGTTACTTTTGATAGATTTAGGCATATCATTGATATACATGAGAAAAAGGCAGGGTCCAATTACAGACCCTTGCGGAACACCTGATAGTACTGGACAGGCATCAGACTGTTCACCGTCGAGAACCACGCATTGGGACCTGTGTGATAAGAAGGTTTTGATCCATGTGATTACAGAGCTGTTGATGCTAAGTCGGCGGAACCTTTGATGGTCAACTATGTCGCAGGCCTTGCTGAAGTCCATGACAATAACATTCGTCTGGCCACCTTGGTTCAGGGTGTCGTAGGGATCTTGCGTGAACTGTATTAACTGTGTCTCGCAGGTGACCTCACTCCTAAAACGGGGTTGATTTTGAACACTACTGAACAGCACCATAGTATGTAAAAGGGGATGCAGGATGAGAGGGCATGCCAGTGGATAACTGTACGAGGGAAGTATGTGTACTTGTTTTAATTTTTGGGAATAGGGGTTTGACCGGTTGCATCTTGACTGCCTAGTATTAGGAATTAGGTAGTCAGCTGCGGGCATGCCTCCTTCAAGATATGAGGAAGCTTTCCAAAATCAAGTTACTTCTGAAAGATCACTTGTACTATGAGGGCCAGTTCTGCATGGGGAGTTTGCATAACAAGGGCTTAAGTTGGTCAGGGTCAGCAGCTTTGTGGGAGTTCAGGGTATTGAGCAGCTTTTTAATGCCTTGCAAAGGGATTTGTATTTAGGCATTTGACTACGAGGGCTTGATTGGCAGGTAAGTTGCATCCCGGATCATTTAGCTCCTGAAGTTTACATTGAGCTAAGGAACTCAAGCGTTCCGGGGATTTGGGACTAAAACTAACTGGAGTAGTCTGTTTAGGGCGTTAGATTTCTCACAATCATCAGAGAGAGAGAGAGTCCTTCCATCCGACTTTAATATGGCTACACCACTGGAGTCTTGTTTTGATTGTTTTAATAGTGAAAACAATTTTTAGTATTCACTTTTGGAGGGTCATTTTCCTCTTGACCAGCTGTGTTTATTAATAATATTTCTTTTAAATCTTAAAAATGCTTTATCAAATATGTTTTAAAAACATTATCTATGTGAAAATGTAGCCACATGTATCTTTAATTTGTTAAATACATGTTTCACGCTTTTATAGACGGTCAAAACCTCGTTGAGCTTATGCCATCCGTAGTACATTTGTTATACGTCTTTATAGAACATATTTAACGTCACTACAGCTGATGTGTGGGAATGTGTGGCGGCCGTAAAAAGTCTCCCTGCCCTACATCATAGTGTAGTTTATATTTTCTTGTCCTTTGGGATCATTGATTCCAGTATGGAATTTTGAAAATATTTTGAGGGTCACTGATGAGGCCTAATTGGCTGAAACTAACTAGTCTGGCCCAGAAAACATGTACACTCCATATTCTCCAGTTTTGTAGTGTATTCATTGCTTCCAAAGGATAACCCTTGTATAAAACATATTTAACGTGAAAATGTAGCCACATGTATCTTTAATTTGTTATATACATGTTTCACGCTTTTATAGACGGTCAAAACCTCGTTGAGCTTATACCATCCGTAGTACATTAATTTGTTATACGTCTTTATAGAACATATTTAACGTCACTACAGCTGATTTGTGGGAATGTGTGGCGGTCTTAAAAAGACTCCCTGCCCTATATCATAGTGTAGTTTATATTTTCTTGTCCTTTGGGATCATTGATTCCAGTATGGGATTTTGAAAATATTTTGAGGGTCACTGATGGGGCCTAATTGGCCGAAACTAGCTATTCTGGCCCAGAAAACATGTACACTCCATATTTTCCATTTTTGTAGTGTATTTCTTGCTTCCAAAGGATAACCCTTTTATAGAACATATTTAAATAAAATTTCTTATCTTATTTTATCTTATCTTTTAATTTGGAGTTCTACTGGGTCCAGTTCGGTGGGTGTATTACAGCAAGGGAGCCTGGTAGCTCAGTGGTTAGTGCATTTGCATCTGATGCTAGAGACCTTGGCTCGATTCACGGCAGCTGTAATAAAATTACAGTGTCCGAACATGCTCCACTAGCATCATTTGCAGGGAAAAATGCCAAAAAGTGCACCGTCCATCGGAACGGGACTGGACACTTGAGACCACCCCCTCTGCATGGAGGATCATCCCCTGTGCGGTTAAAGATCCCTACCGCAATTACATGATTACTCTGTAGGTGTATGTAATGCAAACCTGCGAGTATTGGTCAAATGTTACCAATCGTAGTCACCTGCGAGTTACAGTCAAATGTGACCGATCGTAGTAACGAACAAATGAACGAACGAACGAACAAACGATAGGTAGAGCCCCGATGTGCGGGGGATAACAGTTTTGGTCAAAGTCTAAATTCGCGTGGGTATATTCAATATGTTTCTGATTCAACTTCCAAAATAGAAGTAAAACAAAGATCAGGAATCGATACAATTAACTTACTCCACCCATCAAAGACACCAAAGGGAAAGAAATACAAACATTAAGCGACCAGACCATAATGGAAACCGTAACAAAGGAAGGACATAAGGACAGTTACTTTCCCACAAAATGGCCATATGGCAATCCAAAATTAAAAGACACAAGTGATACACACAGTAAGTAACAAACAACAACATAAATAAATCGCCACAGAAGAACCGCCTTGGAACGGTCAGTGGAAAGATTTCCACTGGGGGGGGGGGGGGCTTAAATCGATTTTACGTGGCCACAATCCTCGCCCTTACTTCCGTCGTGATTTAGACAAATAATTTGTTCAGTCCGCATGAAGGCCTCCTAACTCATCAGTGCAACATCTACGTGAACATAAAAAAATCAAAGAACCACAGAGGTGAGACAACGGTGAGGACTCGACAGCAAGAAACCATTGAAATGCTGGAGCAAAAGAAAACCAACAATTAGACTCCGATGGGCCCGACCAGAGACAGGGCATCAGGCACCAACCAACATTACAAAGAATTAGATCTCTCTAATTCTCAATAAGCCTTTACGTTGGAGCCGTCATAGAATCTGAGGCCTGACCCACCGGCGTGCAATTAAAGAGGGAAGCAAAGTTGCCAACCATGATTGGGTTAACTACCATGCATGCAGTCTGTCGTATAACATCCATGTTGTACCCAATCTTTTTATATCGAAGAATGATTTTACGAAATTGAGAGAGCCGCATCATATAACTGATTAGAACTATCGTAGAATTTATACGCCTCGGAATACACATTTACCATGGAACTGCATTTTTTTTTTTTAAATTTCAGTTGAACTTTGTAAATCATTTCATTTGTTCAGAATCAGATCAGAATTAGAACTGTTACAGGTGACACGTCAAATGACATTTATTCACCATACCTGTGATATGGGAAAGTAGTCCCTAGCTCTGAACAAAGAGGTAAACATAGCCACACTATTCTCTGTACAATCAGCTTAGAAAATTATAGTTCCAAGACGGTCGTTCTGTTGTGGTTTATTGTTGATATAGTTCGTCGTTGCAAGTATGTATTGCTAAAATCACAACATGCAACAATATAAAGCAACTAAGAATGAGCGGCATATCACAGGACGAAATATATTCTTATCTTATTCAGATTAGATTGCAGTTTAAATTAATATAATTTTTGAAAGCTAAGATAAAATTGAAGAAAATAAAATTCTGTTTGGAAAACATTGAAAAAAAAAAAAAAATACTTCTGGCAGGGCTAGAGAAAGACTTATAAATACATCGACCCTAAGATACAACCTTTGCGCGAAAAAATAAGATTCAATAAATAGAAGTGAAGGCAATGAGCAGAAATCGATACAATTAACCAACAGCTCCGATCTGTGACACCAAAGGGAGAGAAACACAAACATAAAATAACTAGACCCCAATGGAAACACCAATAGCAGAAAGCCAAAAGGACAGTTACTTTCCCACAAAATGGCCAATTTGCTATCCCAAACAAAATAATATAAGCGATACACACCATCAAAAGACAACCGTAACAAAAATAAACCTTGACAGAAGAACCGCATTGGAATGGTCAGTGAAACGAATTCCACAGGGCAGGTGAGAAGTGGGGGGCGTGACGATTTAGACAAATAATTTGTTCAGTCCGCCTAACTCATCAGTGCAACAAAAATCAAACAACCACAGAGATGAAACAACGGTGAGGACTCGACAGCAAGAAACCACTGAAATGCTGGTGCAAAAGAAAACCAACAGTTAGACTTCGATGGGCCTGACCGAAGAAAGGCATGATAAGACTCGTGCTTACAAAGCCTTGACGATATAAACTAAAACAAAGGAGGGAAACGGGTCAAAACAAGGAAATGCTTATATAAAATACGTCAAAAAGAACACGAAGGACAATTACATATGACCCCCATACCATAGAAGGACTCAACCTTTCTCAGATCGTTCGGGATACAGTTCCATATACGGGCGGCTTCATAACGAAATGACCTCAGCCCATACCTAATACTTTGCACTTGTGGAACGGTGATTTTCTTTCCTGAAATTATAAGAAGAGTTTTGTATAGTTGTGAGATCTTTGATATATTCAGAAGACATATTATTCACAATTTTGAGTACTTCAGAAGCCATCTGTTATATCCTCCTTACATGCAAAGGACTAGTGTGTGTGGAAAATAGCAGACCTTGAAGAGATGACATAAAATCAATGTTGATGTATCGTAGAGCCCCCCTCTGAAACTTTTTTCCATCTTGTCTGTACTAGACTTACTGCAAAACTGCAAGACTAGCGGACAGTGTTATAAAAGAATTGTAAATAGTCATTTTACCTTGCTTCGTTAAGAATCATCCAATTCGTTTTAAAACTGCCTGTTGTTTTGAAGCTTTTTTAAATATTAGACACATGGTTGTCAAAAGTCACTATAAAATCAATATTTACACCCAAAAGAGTTGCACTATCTTCACATTTTATTTACACATTATCTATTTTAAAAGAAGTTATACTTTCTTGTGCAGTTAAATAACAATGGTATCTTGTGGATTCACCTGTTTCAGAAAAAGACAAAACCGAACACTTAGGACTAGTTAGGAGTGCAAAAGAAGAAAATGAACTTAATGTCCAAAAAAAGAACAAGCTTAGCCCGAAGAACATTGTATTCACTAATAAAGACAGGATTACATGGATGTAATGGTCTACACCCCAAAATTTCATATAAAATTTATCAAGTATATGTGTTACCAAGGCTTTTGTATGGGCTGGGAGTGTTATCGCTTAACAAGAAACAGTTGCATGAACTTCAGAAATTTCATTTGGATACATTGAAGAACATTCAATCACTATCAACTAGAACCTCAAACGCTGCTACATATTTACTCTTGGGAGCTCTACCATTAGAGGCTGAATTTGAAAAAACGACAGCTAAGTTTATTCTACGCTGTGATTTCAAGTACAAATTTAACTATGCAGAATTTATGGAAAAGGCAGTATTCACTTCAACACGAGGGAAGTTTCTTCAAGCGCATTGCTAAGGTTTTGGAAAAGTACAATTTACCCTCTGTATCTGAAATAATAACTTTTAGTAAAGAAACATGGAAATGGTCAGTTAAAAACTCAGTCAGGGTATACTGGTCAGAACAACTTCGCAAGGAGGCAGGGGAGCGGTCGACGCTGGAACGTTGTAACGTGGATGGTTTTCAAATGGGGAGTACCCATGCCGTATGGGATACTCTGAACTCCAACAGAATGGATGTCATGAGGGCCATCTTAAAAGTGCGTATCCTGACCTGGACCTATTTTCTGCAAGTTCAGCGTCAAAAGTTCGGGCTGGATGGAGTAGTCGATGCCAGTTGTCCACTATGCCTTATTGAGGATGAAGATCTTGTGCATATGTTGGTACGCTGTCCTACCCTGAGTGAAACAAGAAAAAGTGATCTAAAAGACATTAAACAGTGTGTCCAAGACTGTCTGGGTCAACATGCCTGGCGAGATCGCATCCGAGACGCTAATGCTTTGGTATAACTTATCGTCGACTGTCAGAAATTGGTCCCTGACATTATACCGGACAATACTGAATTGTTGCAAACCATTGAAGTCAAATCAAGACTCTTATGCTACAAACTTCACATGAAGAGTCTGTATTTATGCAATATAAACAAGGAGGTTCCCGGTGTTGGTATGGCTGCTGACCAGCATCTTATTCCAAACTAAGACATTTTGACAACAGAGACGATAGTGACAGTGTCACGTGCGCCTTTACACAGACGAAAAATACGGAAACAAGAAAGAAAGAAGTCTTTCCAACACAAATGTCTTGGTATTGGTAGGATTGGCTTTCAGGAAATTCTTTAAAAATCAATCTATAAGAATAAAATTCTCTTCTTCCATAAAATTTTTAAGTATCCCTGAACTATTACGAATAAAAGATAAAGTATTGTCGTCTGCATAATTGTAGATAACTGCTTAACAAAACAAGAGCTGTCGCATGACAGCGTAGCTCGCCTGTTTCGCGTCTTCAAGATGTAAGGTAAAATTATTGAACCATGAAATATAGATCATATTCACCCTCATATATCTTGAGGTCAATCATCAGGTCACATGGAACATATATTACAGATA
The DNA here is from genome assembly GCA_963580285.1 of Lucinisca nassula. Lineage (NCBI taxonomy): Eukaryota > Metazoa > Mollusca > Bivalvia > Lucinida > Lucinidae > Lucinisca > Lucinisca nassula. The sequence goes on from OY757020.1 coordinate 41,931,551, forward strand.
TTACATTTCAGAATCAAATTGTGTCTGAATTATAAGGCTAATCACTGAAGCATGAAATATGTCACACTGACCTAGATATATTTCTATGTCAGTCATCTGGTCACATGGAATTGGTTATTTAGATATGAAGTTTCTCCATCCAATAGTATCCAAGATATAAGTCAAAGTCACTGAACCATGTAATATAGGTCGCACTGACCTAGATATATTTTGAGGGCAATCATCTGGTTGCATTGAAGTAATATCCCAGGTATAACATTTCGTTATCAAAATATTATTCAAGATAATAGGTAAAATCACTGAACCATGAAATAAAGGTCACAATGACCTAGATATATTTTGAGGTCAATCAGCAGGTCACATGGAACTAATAATCAAGGCATGACATTTCTTTATCAGATAGTATTCAAGATAATAGGCAAAATCAGTGAACCATGAAATATAAGTCACAGTGACCTAGATATATTTTGAGGTCAATCATGGGGTCACATGGAACTAATATTCAAGGTATTACATTTCTTCATCAAATAGTATTCAAGATAATAGGCAAAATCACTGAACCATGAAATATAGGTCACAGTGACTAAGATATATTTGGTGGTCAATTATCAGGTCACATGGAACTAATAATCCAGGTATGACATTTCTCCTATGAATAGTATTCAAGATAATAGGCAAAGCCACTGAACCATGAACTATAGGTCATATAGGTCACAGTGACCTAGATATATTTTGAGGTCAATCATGGGGTCACATGGTACTAATATCCCAGGTATAACATTTCTCCAACAAATAGTCTTCAAGATATAAGGCAAAATCACTGAACCATGAAATATAGGTCACAGTGACCTAGATATATTTTGAGGTAAATCATGGGGTCACATGGTACTAAAATCCCAGGTATGACATTTCTCCAACAAATAGTCTTCAAGATATAAGGCAAAATCACTGGACCGTGAAATATAGGTCACAGTGACCTAAATATATTTTGAGGTCAATCAATGGGTCACATGGTACTAATATCCCAGGTATGACATTTCTCCAACAAATAGTCTTCAAGATATAAGGCAAAATCACTGGACCGTGAAATGTATGTCACCATGACCTTCATTCTTTTACACTTGAACCAATGTCACATGGTTGGCTGATTTATAACCAATTGTGTTTATAACTTGTAAGCATAATGGAACGTATATAACAAATCACAAAGGTGTCCTAAATTTTGACCCCTAGCCCCACCCCATCCGTCCTCGCAGGTATGAACCCAGGGGTGTGTTGTCTTGGAATCTCAGAAGACACCCCCGGGTATCCAAGTTGTAAAATATGATTCCTTTTGATGAGTGTCTGTTGAGATAAAAGTAATTCAAAAACTTTAACACAGTTTTACAGAGCTGTTCTAGATTTTGACCCCTACCCCCACCCCGGTGCATGAACCCAGGGGTCTGTTGTCTTTGAACAACAGAAGGCCCTCCCAGGTACTTAAGTTCCAAATATGAGTGCTCTGTGACGAGTGACTGTTGAGATATAAATATTTGAAAAACTTTAACGCAGCGTGACGGGAACGCACACGCACACGCAAACGCAAACGTGCACAAATGAGGTGACAACAAAAGCTCTCCACGTACTTCGTACAGGCGAGCTAATAAAAAGAAAATACCATTTTGTGGGAAAGTAACTGTCCTTTTGGTTTTCCAATTGTGACGGTTTCATTATAGTGAAGTTGTTTTATGTTGGTGTTTCTTTCTCTTTGGTGTCTTGGATAGGAGCTGTGATGTAATTGTAGAGGTTCCTCATCATTGCCTTCACTTCTATTTTGTCAGGTAGAATCGGGTGAATTTTGGTCTTTAACAAAAATATATGCGCGCAATGATTTCAGTACCAAATTTTATAAGATTATTCTTCGATGTAAAAAGATTGGGTACAACATAAATGCTATACGCCAGACTGTATGCATGGTAGTAAACCCAATCAGGATTGATAGCTTTGCTTCCCTCTTTAATTGCACGCCTCAGGAGCTCCTCAGGAGCAAATTCTGTCCTTTCAGAGTTGACCCCTATTGACATGGGAGACAAAAATACGTTTGGAGGAGTTGTATCGCCTGAAGATATTCCCAGCAATCGATACAGTTACCTTACTCCTCATCACGATAACAAGTCCGTGAAATGAAGGCCCCTCCTAACCCCACTTTATATAGAGAAGAGTGGGGTTTACGGGGTATTCATTATCTGCCATATTTTTGCTCAAAAACATAGATTGTGGGTACTCGTTAGAACCGCCTCATTGAGGCGGTTCTAACGAGCACTCACAATCTATGTTAAAAGCAGAAATAACAAAGATATTATCAATTTTACCCTAAATGTGTTACTTCTGACACCATGTTGTACGCCATTATTTCATACGGACATGCTTTCCTAATGTCCCATTCAAGACACCAAACGGAAAGAAACAACACAATAAAGCACATTCCCCGCAATTAAAGCATCACAAGTAGAAAGAGAAATAGAGGATCTTACATGAGTGCTCATGTATTATTGAATTTATTAAACGAGTTGAGGAAAAGGGATAAAATGCGAGGCTTTGCCGAGCATTTTATTCCTTTTCCTCAAAGAGTTTAATAAATTTAATAATACATGAGCACGAATGCAAGATTCTATTTATCATATGACATTAAAAGCGTATTTTATTCACGATTGTTTACAAAAATGTCAACATTCCGCCGTCAGTAAACGCGACGTCATTAAGGACGTCGTACATGTAACGTTACGGGATGTATCTAGCTAATTTGCATATTTAATCCACTAGTGGATTATCGAAAATAATACATGACGTTATTACACGCTCAGACGCGACGTCATATGATAAAAGGAGTTTCTTTGTCACAAAATGGTAAAACTCTATTCAAAATTAAAAAAAAAAAAAAAAAAAAAAAAAAAACACGACAGTAAATACATTAGACAATGACAGCAATAATGCCGAGACAATGGCAGCAATAAATCACAACAGAAGCACCGCCTTGTAACTACATTGGGGTATGGTGGCGGGGACTTAAATAGATTTTACGTGGCCACAATCCTCGCTTGAGCAAGGAAACTGATATTTTGGGTACTCTTTCTTTGGGACCAATATTTAGATGACCTGATTATCTTCTGAACAAAATTTGCACAGTTATGTCCCTTTCGACTTCGCATGTATCAAAAAGGGAAGATATCCAGAGAACCGCTTGGGCTAGAATTCTTATGCAGTATATCAGACGGTTTAGGATTATTGTGAAGACTACCTGGGCCCAGTTGCTAAAAACGAACGATGTCGTTAGTCAACGAATTGTTAACACTTTGATCAAATCATATGTCAGATTTACTAATATTTTTGCAAAAAAATGTGAACAGATTTTGCAAATGCGAAAAGCTGCTTATATTTTTGTTTCAGCAAAAATATCGCTGTTTGAGGCAATTTTCTTACCAGAACACTTAACGTTTTGTACACCAACAAGCTCGTTAAGCTAATGATGTTTTGAACAACTGGGCCCTGTTTTATTTCTAACAAATTCAGTAAAATACTAACGGAGTCCATGGGCATTTACAGCTGTTGCAACAATAGGAACACATTTTTGAATCAAAGCACTGAAAGCACTGGTGGGCCAATTGTCTCTGAGGGTAGGTTGAAAAAATGGTCCTGAGCGGGAACTTAGACTGTTTGGTTTATTGCCCCGAAACTTTACAGACTGATTCGGGATGATGAGTAGATGAACTGATTAACTTTTGGAAAAAATCTGAATTTTTGTACTTGAGATATGGCCGTTTGAAACTTTAAGCGTTTTAAGCTTGTAAGCAATATATCAAATCTTGTAAGCACGATATCTAAAAATAACAGAGTTATGGCAATTTGGAACTTTGGGCATTGTAAGCTTGTAAGCAAGATACCTGAAAAACCATTACAGTTGTTGCCCTAAAACTTTACAGACTGATTGTGGATGATGAGATGATGAACTGATTAACTTTTGAAAACAAAAATCTGTTTTTTTTTTACTTGAGATATGGCCCTTTGAGACTTTAAGCGATTTAAGCTTGTAAGCAATATATCAAATCTTGTAAGCAAGATACCTAAAAAACATTAGAGTTATGGTCCTTTGAAACTTTGGGCGTTTTATGCTTGTAAGCAAGGCATTTAAAAAACGATTTGAGCTATTGCTCTGAAACATTACAGACTGATTCGCGATGATGAGGAGATGAACTGAATAATTTTTGAAAAAAAAAAAAAAAATCCGAATTTTTTTTTCTTGAGTGATGGCCCTTTGGAACTTTGAGAATTTTAAGCATGTAAGCGAGATATCTCAGAAACCATTACAGCTATTGCCCTGAAACTTTACAGACTGATTGTGACGATGAGAGGATGAACTGATTAATTGTTGAAACAAATCTGAATTTTTACTTGAGTTATGGCCCTTTGAAACTTTGGGCATTTTAAGCTTGTAAGCAGGATATCTAATCTTGTAAGCAAGATATCTCAGGAACAATTACAGCTATTGCCCTGAAACTTTTTATGGTCTGGTCGCTTAATGTTTGTATTTCTTTCCCTTTGGTGTCTTTTATGGGTGGAGTAAGTTAATTGTATCAATTCCTGATCTTTGTTTTACTTCTACTTTACAGTCTGATTGGGGGTGATGAGAAGATGAACTGATCAACTTTTAAAAAAATTTCCGAATTTTCTGTCTTGATTTTTGTACTATGGTCCCTTGATACTTTCAACCAAATAAAAACTATGTTCAGTCAAACCTGTCTTAAAGTCCACCTGTGAACAAAGACCACCTGTCTACAAAGACCACTTCCAATTCCCCCATCCAATTATACTATATAATGCATCTGTCAATAATGACAACCTGTGCACTAGGACCAGAGGACAGTCAAAATGCTTCCCAAATGCATAGTTTTACCCTGAACAAAGACCACTTTGTGCTTTAAATAGCACTGACCAAAGTTTTAATTGGACAGTAAATTGTTTGTGGACATCCTTTAATGAGCCAAATTAATTGTTTTAGTGAATCATTATTAAAACCTACATAAATTGGATAATCCCAGTCACACCTGAATGATTCACTGATTTAATCCCCTAAAGGTTACATTATGTCAGGTTTTAATAATGATTTACTGAAAAAATAATTTGGACATATCTGCATAAATACTGTGAAGTAAACCTCGTCTTCTAAGAGGTAGAGCAGATGGTGAAAAACTGACCCTCTGAATAAAGACCACCTGTTGATAAAGACCATATTTATTCTTTCCCTTGAGTGGTCTTTGTAGACAGGTTAGACTGTATCTCAATATCTATTAGGGACAAGCAGTGTAAGGGTCAAGAAATTGGGGGCATAGTGTTTCATAAACACTGGCTTCGTTAAGAATCTTCCAATAGGTTTTAAAACTGCCTGTTGTTTTGAAGCTTTTTTTACATAGCAGACACATGTTTGTCAAAAGTCAATATAAAATCGATATTTATACCTACAAGATTGATTGTTTTGGTTAACGACATGTCAACCCTTGTGGGCCATTTTGTGTCGTCTCCCAGAAAAAGGGAGACTAGAGAAGAGATAGTAGAGGAGAAGAAAGTGAGAGACAGAGGAGAAAAAGGAAAATGAATGGAAGTGTAGAAACAGAAAAAAATAACAATATCCCCCCTCTACTCTTACCTGCTGCAAGGACAGCAGGCCTTGCCCAACTGTAAGCCAATATCAGTTGGACTCCCTAGTGACGCAAGATATACGTCACCTTTTCCTCGCCCAACCACCCCACTAACACCAATAAAAGTTACATTATCTTAACATTTTATTTCCACATTATCTATTACAAAACAAGTTATATTTTCATGTGCAGTCTTTCCAACACAAATTGCTTTGAATTGGTAGGACTTTCTTTCATGTGATTCTTTAAAAAATCAATCTACAAGAATAAAACTTCCTTCTTCCAGAAAATCTTAAGTACCCCCGTATTACTATGAATACAAGATAAAGTATTGTCGTCTGCATAATTGTGGATAACTGCTTAACAAAATAATAAAAAAAAAATATCATTTTGTGGGAAAGCAACGGCCCTTTTGGTTTCAAAATGTTGAAGTTGTTTTTTTTGTTGGTGTTTTTTCCCTTTGGTGTTTTGGATAGGAGCTATGTGGTAATTGTAGAGATTCCTGATCAATGCCTTCACTACTATTTTGGAAAAATATTAGATGGATCATGGTCAGTCAGATGGAATTGGGTGGATTTGTGTCTTTTACAAAAATATATGCTGGCAATGATTTCAGTACCGAACCAGTGCTTCAGCTGAAGTGCATGACCCGCCGGATGCTTTTAGCTTTATGAGTGTTACCATATATGGGTATGGCGGCCATTTTGGCCATCTGACCTGGACATAAAACGGTTCCCCAAATAAATGCGCCTTATCGTGTGGAGCAAAAATATATCTTATACTTTAGTACTGTATTCTGAATCGTTTGCAGGATAAAATGCATTCTCACTTTTCCAATACAAAAGCATATGTGTAAAAGTTTGACCTAGGCACAAATAAGTTCAATGTCAACCCAGGATCACCATTTTAGCAATTTATGATGGGCCTACGTCCCAGATGCTATTTATCAAGTTTCGTGGAAATCTGCCCAGTGGTTCTGGAGAAGACTTTTTGAAGGGTTTTTACCATATATGGCTTGGCGGCCATTTTAGCCACGTAACATGGACCTCATGAGCAAATTTTGGTTTCCCCCATCCCATAGAGGCTCCATATGAAATTTGACTTCAATCGGCCCAACGGTTTCCGAGGAGAAGCAGTTCGAAAATTTTCACATTTTTCGCCTCGGCGAGGCTATACTAAATGGAATGTAATATTTCGCAAGTTCATTGGTTAGATTTCATTGATATCTATCAGTATGCCAAAAATTGTTTAAATATTCCAAGCGGTTAAGTCACTATCACCAATTTTCACAAACGGATTACGGACGGACAGACAGACAGACCATATATGGCTTGGCGGCCATTTTGGTCATGTGACCTGGACCCCATGAGCAAATTTTGGTTTCCCCCCATCCAATAGAGGCTCCATATGAAATTTAACTTCAATTGGCCGAACGGTTTCCGAGGAGAAGCAGTTCGAAAATTTTCACATGTTTCGCCTCGCCGAGGCTATACTAAATGGAATGTAATATTTCGCAAGTTTATTGGTTAGATCTCATTGATATCTATCAGTATGCCAAAAATTGTTTAAATATTCCAAGCAGTTAAGTCACTATCACCAATTTTCACAAACGGGTTACGGACAGACAGACTGAAAGACTGACAGAATGACAGAATGACACGGTGATTTTAGGGCACTCTTAGAAAATCAACCGACTTCAGTCGGTCGCTTTTTCTGCGGGTCGTGCAATTTTATAAAATCAATCTTCGATTTAAAAAGATTGGGTACAACATAAATGTTATACGACAGACTCCATGCATGGTTGCTAAGGCAATCAAGATTGATAGCTTTGCTTCCCTCTTTGACTGCACGCCGGCGGTTGAGCAGTGTCGGTTTTGCCTGGTGCTCTGTCTCTGGGCGGGCGCATCAGAGTCCAACTTTTGTTCTTCTTTTGCTCCAGAATTTCAGTTATTTCATGTTGTCGAGTCCTCATCGTTGTTTCATATATGTATTAGTTTGATTTTTATGTTCTCGGAGATGTTGCACTGATGAGTCAGAAACTCTTCATGCGGACTGAAGGAAACCCTTGCAGACCTATAGTTTTGTGTAAATTTTGAAAAATCTTTATATGTGCTAATATAATAGAAGTGAAGGCAATGGTCAGGAATCGATACAATTACCTTACTCCTCCCATTCAAGACAACAAACGGATAGAAATATAAAGGATCTTACATGCGTGCTCATGTATTATTGAATTTAATAAACACGGTGAGGAAAAGGGATAAAATGCGAGGCTTTGCCGAGCATTTTATCCCTTTCCTCAACGAGTTTAATAAATTCAATAATACATGAGCACGAATGGAAGATTCTATTTATCATATGACATTTAAATTGGATTTTATTTACAATAATTATTGTGTTATATAATAATGTCAATATTCCGCCATTAGTAAACGTCGTTAAGGGCGTCGTACATGTAGCATTGCGGGGCGTATCTAACTTATTTGCATATTTAATCCACTAGTGGATTATCGAACTTATTACATTGTCAGACGTTATTACATTGTCAGACGCGACGTCTATGATAAACCATTATAAAGCACATTCCCCGTAATTAAAGCACCACAAGTAGAAAGACAAAAGGAGTTTCTTTGTCACAAAATGGTGAAACTCTATCCAAAATAAAAAAGAAGACAACAGTAAATACATGCAAAGACAACGACAGTAATTAAACCCAACAGAAGCACCGCCTTGGAACTAAATTAGGGTAGGTTGACGGGGACTTAAATCGATTTTACGTGGCCACAATCCTCGCCTTTGGTTCTGTCGTGATTTGAACAAGTACGTTGTTCAGACCACGAGAAGGGTTTCTATCTCATCAGTGCAACATCTCCGAGAACATAAAAATCAAATCAATACAGAGATGAAACAACGTTCTTGCATAAATACCTATGCGCATGGCTGTTTGAAGCCATTGTCAAATGGACCGAAAGCCGTGCTCAAACAGCAAAAACCATGTTCAAATCATGAAATTCGCGTGCTGTTTGAACATAGATTTTGAGCTTTTGATATCACAAGACGGGCCTTGCTTTGTTTACGTTACGTTTAGCGACGTAACGTTATTGCCCTGAACGCAGCGTTTTAGAGTTCTATGATGACGTCACTGCATGACAACGTCATTGTAAACAACATTCTGAATTGGCCACCATTTTGTTTTGCCTATCGCATTTGAAGAGTTTATATGGAATTTATATGGAGCTTTTGGGCGTTTTCGTCAAAATTTTCTGTCGGATTCGTAAGTTATGCAAGAACAACGATCATCCATGGTTATTTCATTGCATTAACATTTGCCGGATCCCTCGGAAGATATTTCAAACAGCTTCCTCGGGATCCGGCAAATGTTAATGCATGAAAAACCATGGTTGATCCCTATAATGAGCACTCAACAGCATGAAGTAACTGAAATGCTGAAGCAAAGGAAAAACCAACAAATGGACTCCGATGGGCCCGACCAGAGACAGGGCATCAGGCACAGGATTAAGAGCATTTTTTTTAATATTCCAGGTACATTTTTGTCGGCGATTGCCACTGGTGGTGCGATTGCCACTGGTGGTCTTTGACAGAAAGATAACATGAGTATGGTCCATCAGCTGTAATGGAGAATAATAGAATTACATCTCAGCATAAATGCAGGAAATTTTCACAAAATTACAGTTAACAAACTGATCGCTTTTCGGATTAAGCTACTAACCATGTGCCACATTTGTCAACAAGATATCTAGAGAACCGCTTGAGCAAGGAAACTGATAGTATTCTGGGGCAGGACATTCCATAGAAAAAATTGCGCAAGGAGATAAAATGAATAGTTATAAAAAACCATGAGATGTATGAATTTGTAGGTGGCAGTACCTGGAGTTGGAATTCATTAGTTGAATGTAATCAGGGAGTGGTACTGCCACAAGATAATGAACTCTCTTGTAGAACAAGCAAAGACGTGCATCTGTCCGTCTTTGTTCAAGGGAGCGCCAACCTAATTCTTGGAGCATGTCTGTTAAGCTTGACCTATAATCATAATTATTAGTGGTCCATCGGGCAGCTCTGCGTTGGATTTTTTTCAAGCTGGAGTATTTATCCTCTGGTATGGGGATCCCAGTTTGGGTCCGCATACTCCAGCTTTGGGCGCACCAGTGTTTTGTAGGCAGCCTCTTTTTGTTTTTGGTTTTGATATTTCGTTTTATGAATCCAAGGGTACTATTGTCTTTGGCAGTAATTCTGTCGATGTGGGAATTCCATGATAGGCCACTGGATTTTCCCAAGTATCTTGCACTGGTGACAACCTCAAGGACTTAGCCATGTAGTATTTACGGAAAATTTACTGGATTCTTTGAGGTAGACACCTGTGGGTCGTTTCGCCCTGTGTTGGTTCGTCCGTGGGTCGTTTCCCCGGTCTTTGTGGGTCATTTCGGTCTTATTTTTTTCCGAGCCCAATGGATTGATGTAAGATATTTTTTGGCATATAAAGGGTTTATGGAGGTATGGGGAGTCCCGGAAAATATTGTAATATACTCGTTTGGTGCAGCTGGACGACCTACTGACGACTTATACGTCAGGCTACTACCTTTCTGAGAAAGAAATTTGATCTCACATTACGTTAACAAGTCTTTGCAATATAATGGGATTTATGGATTTGAAAAGGTGTATATGTAAAAATGTGACTTGTTTATCATTTCTGCTCGAAACATAGATTGTGGGTTATAACCATCTTATTGTCTATCTTTTCGAAACAGAAATAAGAACAATAAAGTAAATGTGAGAATCGCTGTATAAAGTGGGGTTTAGCGGTGGTGGTCTTCATTTCATAGACTTGCTAACATGACTTTTATTTACTTAACGGCTGCTATGTCTGCACAAATATTTACGTATGTCCGTGTGTATTGATACGTAAATTACATACTGACACATCGATGCATACAGGAAAAGTATCATATAACGGGTCACATTTTTTTACCTAAATTGTGTTGATGGGGACGTTAAACCTCACTTCAAACAAACAAAATATTTTCATAAAGTGTTGTCTGAACTCGAGTTTACAAAAATGTCACTTTAAAGTGTAATAATCAATTTTACACATTAAGTGCACGCCATGTTCAAAACATTTGTCTGAACCTGGGTAGTAATAGAAACATAACGTTTTATACTTTTCATTTTCCCCATAAGTTTATGCATAAAACCCCCAAATAATTAGCTTATAAATATATAACAAAGCATTACATTCACACGACGCTGTATACCCGTTGTGTGCCCACTGGGTAGTACCCATAATCTGTTTGATAGTATGCATTACGAAAACACCCCCATTCGAATATAAAGGAAAATTCTACAACAACAACAACAAAAAAAAAAATGTTCTGATAAACTTATCTGGTATTTTTCATATTTTTGCTCCGGCCATGGATTGTGGGTGCTCGTTAGAACTGCCTCTGCGAAGCGGTTCTAACGAGTACCCATTGTCTTTGTATTTTGTCGCCAAATAAGAAAAACAATGTGTATCCCTGTACATTATGAAGAAATGCCTATTCAAATATATTGTAAATTTTACCACAAAAAAAAAAAAAAAAATAAATAAATAAATAAAAAAATAAAATAAAATAAAATTCTCAGTTGAAAAAAAAAGATATTTTTTCATATTTCTGCTGAAAACAAGAGATTGTGGGAATGCATTAGAACCACCTTGACGAGGCGGTTCAAACAAATACCCACAATATATGTTTTTGAGCAGAGACATAAGAAAAATACTGTATACCTCTGTAAACCCCAGTTACGCGCCGCCTTTAATATACAATCACAATTATTCTCACATCGGTTAACGGGTGATTATAAGTGTTTAAGAATTATCGTGGTGGATTATCGCCTTTGTCAAAGCACAAAGCAAATGACGAAGTGATTAACGTGCACTTGTTTTCACACTTAACCAGTTACGCTGACTGCCAAAACGACCACCTCTCTCTCTCTCTCTCTCTCTCTCTCTCTCTCTCTCTCTCTCTCTCTCTCTCTCTGTCATTTGACCTGTCACCATGAAAAGTTCAGATTCAGATCCGTTCGTTCGTCCCTCCATCAACCAACGCATCACTTACTCCATCCATCCATCCACCCATCCATTCGTTCGTCCCATATACCAATGCACTCCATCCATACATTCATTCAGTCATTCATTAATTTACCTATCCCTCTCCGTAAATTCAACCGTCCGTTCGTCCATCCGTCCATCCACCAATGCATATCTCCATTCATTCATTTATTCACCCGTCTGTTCGTAATGCCATCCATTTTGTTTGTCACTCCCTTAAAATATAATTGCGGCGAAATGACACACGGGCGAAATGACTCACGGGCAAAGTGACTCACCCGATAAGGGCGAAACGACCCACCCCGAAATCAGGGCGAAACAACTCATGGCGAAACGACCCAGCGAAACGACCCACAGGCAAAACGACCCGGATTCGGCCAGTCTGTCCGGGTCCTGCTGTAGCACGCCACTGTCATCCGCACCTCAAACTGTCAGATACATCCGCAGTATCATCCGCAAACAGACGTACTTTTTGAGGTTAGCTCATCTGGTAGGTCGTTGATGTATATGAGAAACAGAATCGGCCCCAGGACGGAGCACTGGCGGGCCGCCAAAGTCACTGGTACAGACTCTGATTTCTCAAGGACCACAGTCTGCGAACGGTTACCGAGGAAGCAGAGGACCATCACGAAAACACGCCTATATAATTCTACCCCCTGTATAGTAAAACTGGGGTTTACAGGGGCAAACCTTATTTTCTTATTTCTGCTCTAAAATATATATTGTTGGTACTTGTTATAACCGCCTCCATTCTAACGAGTACCTCCAATCAATATATTGAGCAGAAATAAGAAAAAAAATCACAATTTTTCATCTTAAAATTTATGTTTTTCTTTCGGCGGTAAAATTTCCAGTGTATTTGTATATGCGTGTTTTCGTAATGGTTTCCTCTGACCCCGTACTGGTGGAGTTTCCAAAGAATTTTCGAGTGAATATAATGTACACCTACGAGTAATGGTCAAATGTGACCGATCGCAGTATAAGTAGAAAGAAAAAAGAGCGGTTCACCTTGTCAAAGACCTTTGAGAAGTTCAGCAGTGCGAGAATACTCAAGTCTGAGGGAGATAATTACTGAAGATGGTGATGATGGAGTAAAAGGTCAGTATGTTTCCCAGCACTTGCACTCCTCGCAAGATCCTCGAATAGCATGGCAAGCTGTGTTTCACTTCACCTGTTTTCTCTGAAATCATATTGAAAATCGTACAGGAGGTCATGTGAGGGTGATGTGGAGAAGACTGTATCCAAATTCGACACAAAAAATCCACAGGTATTGATATTATATCAGCCAAAGTTTTAAAATATTGTCTCAAACCCATTTCCAGGGCTCTTTCAAACTTAATCAACACGACCATATCACTTTGTAAATTTCCACCTGGCCTGAAGGTTGCCCAAGTAATTCCCCTTCATAAGAAAAATGACACCTTAAATAAAGAAAATTTCCGCCCAGTTTGTATCCTGCCTGTTACTTATAAAGCATATGAAAGAGTATTGCCCAACCAGTTGTCTGCTTATTTTGAGAACCTTTTCGACCCTTACTTGGCAGCCTTCAGAAAGGGCTTTGGGTGTCAGTCTACCTTGCTGCGTCTTCTGGAGGAATGGAGAAAAGCCTTGGACAGCCATGAGTGTGCTGCAGCTATCCTCAAGGATCTGTCCAAGGCTTTTGACTGTCTGCCCCATGGTCTTCTGCTTGAAAAGCTTAAAGCGTATGGGCTTTCAAAAGAAGCAGTTGGACTTCTCGAAAGTTATTTGTCAGATAGAAAGCAACAAGTTAAGATCGGCCCTCATATTAGCTTCTGGGAAAAGATTTTGAAAGCTGTCCCTGGAGGCTCAATATTAGGACCTTTGCTTTTTAATTTTCAATGGAGCGGAGGGGGATATATTCTTTTTGGTGCGGATCCCGTTTGCATTGGCGTCGGCGTCGGCGGCGGCGTCGGCGTAGCCTGATTGAAGCAGTATATCTCCTGAACCTATGGATTGATTTTGACCAAACTTGCATAGACACATCACTAGGATAAGGGAAGATTAGGTCATGATGACCTTGACCTCATTTTCAAGGTCACAGCGGCCCAAAACTGTCATTTTGGGCCAAAAAGGGCTTGTCTGCACTCTAACTAATTAACGAATTGATTAATTTTAATCAAACTTGACACAATATATCATCACCTCAAACCGCAGATTTGATTAGATTTTGGTGACCTTGACCTCATTTCCAAGGTCACAGCGACCCCCAAAACAGTCATTTTTTGGCCAAGAATGGCTTTTCTGCACTCTGTCTCATTAACGAATTGATTAATTTTAATCAAATTTGACAAAATATACCATTACAACAAACTGCAGATTTGATTAGATTTTGGTGACCTCGACCTCATTTCCAAAGTCACGGCGACCCAAAACTGTCATTTTTGGGCCAAAAAAAAAATGGCTTGTCTGCACTCTATCTCATTAACCAATTGATTAATTTTCGTCACGCTTGGTAGAATATATCAATACAACATACCGCAGATTTGATTAGAGTTTGGTGACCTTGTCCTCATTTTCAAGGTCACATCTGTCTCTGTCTCATTAACAAATTGATTAATTTTCGTCAAATTTGGTACAATATATCACCACAACATACCACAGATTTAGTTCGAAATTGGTGAGCTTGGCCTTATTTTCAAGGTCACAGCGACCCAAAAACAGCCATTTTGGGGCAAAATATGGCTTGTCTGCACTCTATCTCATTGAAAAATTGATTAACTCTAGTCAAACTTAGTATAATATATCATTACATCATACCACAGATATAATTAGATTTTGGTAACCTTGACCTTATTTTCAAGGTCGCAGACTCACAGCGACCCAAAAACAGTCATTTTTGGACCAAAAATGGCTTGTCTGTACTCTATCTCATTAACGAATTGACTAAATTTCGTAAAACTTGGTACAATATATCATTACAACAATCCACAGATTTTGTTAGAATTGGGTGACCTTGACCTCATTTTCAAGGTCACTGCGACCCTAAAACAGTCAGTTTTGGGCCAAAAATGGCTTGTCTGCACTTTATCTCAATAATGAATTGATTGATTTTCGTCAAACTTGGTGCAATATATCATTACAACAAACCCAATTTTTGGTTAGATTTTGGTGACCTTGACCTTTTTACAAACACAGCGCCCCAAAAACAGTCAATTTTGGGCGAACAATGGCTTGTCTGCACTCTACCTCATTAACGAATCGATTAATTATAGTCAAACTTGGCACAATATACCAATACAACAACCCACAGACTTGATTAGATTTGGGTGACCTCAGGCCCCCCAAAAGAGTCAATTGTGGGCCAAAAATGGCTTGTCGGCACTCTAAGGCCAAGGTCTCCCGAAACCTCTTTTTTTTGGGGGGTCAAAAATGGCTTATCTGTAACCTATATCATTCAATAATTTATGAATGTTGGTCAAAATCGGTACAATATTTAATTACAGTCTACCAAATTTGTCTGGTGATCTGGGTTTTTTTAATGGCTGTTTATTTTTTAAGGTCACAGGCTCCCGAGAATACTGTCAGTTTTTGGCCAAATTGGCTTGTTTGCAGCTAACATTTTGGTGACTTTAACCTAGTTTTTAACGTCAACTGGGTGTTTTAAGATATATTTATGGTGGGGGAGGGACGTTGATTTCCTCTGAAAACATTTCTAGTTTTGATATGGTTTATCTTTGAGTGTTTGTATCGCTTATATTGTTTTGTTTTGGATAGCCAGTTGGCCATTTTGTGGGAAAGTAGCTATCCTTTTGACTTTCCGCTATTGATGTTTCCATTAGGGTCTGTTGTTTCAAGTTTGTGTTTCTTTCCCTTTGGTGTCTCTGATGGGAGCTATGGTTTAATTGTATTGATTCCTGTTCATTGCCTTCACTTCTATTTATGTTATATTGTTAACACTAAATCTATTCGACTTTAAAAAAATATGTAAATCTATGCTTGTCCATGTGCTAAAACACGTTAACCCATCCAATTGAGGTAATGGCCAATGGCCGACTCAGTATATAGTAAATACATGGTTAGTGTCTTTAATAATAAAATATAATCGGTGAGCTTTTGTCAATTTTATAGGGGCGAGCCCCTATAAAATTGTCTCTTCGAACCGATTATATTTTATTATTAAAGACACTAATCCTATTTAGTTTGTACCGCAATTCAAAACAATCAAAGGGTTTTGCGTAGGAAACAACATGGACGCTCGAATAAAAGTTTCTCAGCGCTTTACATTCTGTGTGAAAATCTGCAAATAAATAGTTTATTTTAGCTTTAGAAATTATTTTCAAAGTTGAGACACAACTGCAGTAGCAATTCGCATTTATTCCAACGGGCCATTTCATATCATTTCAAAGCCTTCTACTGGCCGAGATAACTCACAAGTATAATCTTTCACAAGTAGTGTTTACGTAATAACTCATAGTATAGAGGATTAATATGTTGGATAGATAAGATCATTAATCATGCACTCTAAATACATATTTATTGTTGCACTCCATCCTACAAAGAGACAATTATTTTTATTATTATTTTCAAATGTTCAGGGGATACTCATGTAACCATATCACATTTCCAGCTTCTTTTGACTCCGCTGCATCTGCACCTCTCCTGGGCTTCATCAGTAACCATCCCGGCAGCACTGCAATCTGAGGAGAAAAATTGTAAAGAAAAACACCCAGTGCACCGACCGGGGACTGAGCCCACGACCCTGGGTCAAAAAGCAAGCGGGTCAAACATCAGGCCAAAAGGTTCGGGACAGCCAGACCGGTCAGTTATGCACTCCAAATAAGGCGATTTATTGTGGCGTGCTACTTCATTCCTCTATCATACAAAGAAACCAATATTTAAAATGTTTAAGAGAGACTCATTTAAACATGTCATATTTTCAGCTCCTCTTGACTCCGCTTAATCTGGCCCATCCATGGGCTGCAGCAATAATCATCCCGGCACCAGGTACCACTGTAGTAGGAGAAAAAATAGATAGATAAATAAATAAATAAATCCCGTCTAGTGCCCCGACCGATGATTAAAGGAGCGTGATAACTCAGTGGTTAATCCACTTGCCTCCGACACCAGAGGTCATGAGCTTGATCCCTGGCAGCGGCGACAAAAAGCCGATGCCCAAACACACTCAAACGGCACCACCTGCAAGTATGAATCACATTTCCAGATTTCTTTGACTCCGCTGCATCTTCCTTCACCCCCGGATTCATGGGTAATCATCTTGGCACCAGATACCACTGCAATCTGAGGAGAACAATCTGTAAAGAAAAATCCAGTCGAGTACCCTGAAAATAATGATAGCAATATATATCAAAGAATATGTAGTGATTAAAAGTCAACCACACTCAGTCCCATAATGTATGATGAATTTATGTATATCCTCAGACCAGGTACAGCCGTGTCGGCCACTTCCTGCCGTTCAGATATAACCATCTAGATAATGAATGATTACAATACATCAAAGAATATGTAGTACTTAATTAAATGTGAACCACACTCATTCCCATAATGTTTGATGAATTTGAAGGCCAGGTACAGCCGTGTCGGCCACTTCCTGTCCTCCAGATATAACCATGTAAACAAATGATGATTTCAATCTATCAAGATAGATGTAGTAATTGAATGTGAACCACAACCATTCCCATAATGTGTGATGAATTTATGTATATCGTCAGGCCAGGTACAGCCGTAATGGCCACTTCCTGCCCTTCAGAAGAAATAGAGATTGCATCACTCTTACGCAAAACAACCCCATTACCTTTAAATGCCCTACCCCCCCCCCCCCGTTAAATTTAAAATTTGTTTGTTGATGATATAAAGACATCTAACTGTTGGTAGATGTCTTCACGGTAAATGTTTTGTTCTTCATCATCTTTGTTTTGGTCATCGTCAAAGAAAGTAGTCAAGTCTAGGGCACTTGTACCCAAGTTTAATAAGAGCTCTTGCCTCATAATTTCTCTCTGAGCCCACCACTATGAAGACACGCCTATGCGTAAACATTATAAGCCTAACCACATCGATCCCGAACAAAAGAGTGCTACAACACTACCACACATATTCAGAACTAATCCATACTGTATTACAACCCATATATCCCTACTATGAGATCTTCCTTTACGTAGAATGAGATAATAATATGCAAACATGGCGGTCGGGTCCCAATTGACCCACTTAAGATTTTACAAGAACTCGACATCCTACGTCGATGAAAGCATCACCTTTTCATAAACTAAAAAGTTAAGAAGCAAAAGAGGATTGACCTCCTTTCGCATCCTCCGCGATAGAAGTCACTCACTACACACTGATTGGCTGAATTAACTACAAACTAAGAGAAAAGCAACAACCAAAACACCAAAACATGATATCCCAGCACAACGCAGTTAGGGGCCAGTAGTACACGATACTACCAAGATTACCCTCGTAAAGACCTGGGGGTGGAGACAAAGTATATGCGTGTTTTCAGGGTGGAAGAGCACGGGTACTAGGACATTTCGCAATAGCCGAAATTGGCTGGTCTAATAGTAACCCTTCCTGGCTCACTTTTGGCCGCCGTTCAAAATTCAAAATTACATGCATTATCACCATTGTACAAGCACCGAGTCCATAGGCGTTTTCTCTACCATGACAGGGGTGGGGGTAGAGTCTAATGGAAACCCAAACCGATAATGCATGAGAAGCTTTTTTCCTCGGCCAGACAAAGGGCTGTGTACTGACACATTTTGCAGCCGGAATCGGCAACGTGTCACCACATTCTAGAGCCCGACCATTGGTCTGCATTTGCATTCAAAATTCGAACCTCGCCAGAGGACTGCTCATTTTACAGGACAAACGCTTTACATTGGGTGCGTTCTGTGCCTACATGGCATCTTGAGGGGGAATGGGAGAGGTAGGATTGACCTACTTCTTACTCCTCCGCGAAAGAAGTCATCTCGATAGCGCAGCCTCGATAGCGCAGTGGTTAGCGCGTTCGACTCATAATCGAGAGGTTGTGCGTTCGAATCCGCCACCGGTATCGAGGTGTGTCCTTGGGCAAGACACGTAATGACACTGCCTCACTACACCCAGGTGTAAATGGGTAGCAGTGGTCTAAAAGCCACTGCCTCTCTCTCTCGCGCGCGTGAAAACACCCGGAATGAGTGTTCGAGAGCGATTCAATAAGCTTAAAGCTTTCATCGCAATCGAACTAAAATAAATTAGTATAAACTAAAGAAGTCATCTAACTCCCAACCGGCTAGCTGATAACTGTCAAGCAGACAGGAGTCAGCATATTGGCAGCCTAGGGAAAAGAGCAGTACCTACAACTAATCCCAGTTGGCGAACTGGGGGTAGCCCTTATGTGCCCTTGGCGCCCGGTTACCTTAAAAATAACAGTCAGTCATTTTCTCTCTGAGCATCATAGAGTTCACAATCAAGGAGTAAATGGTCTACTGTTTCTCTCTCACCGCAAGCTCAGGCCATACCGGGAAGGTAAGAATTTAGCTGAAACTTCTGAAAATTTGTTCAAATAAATATTTCAAAGATTTTAACTTGTAGTTTGTTCAAAAGGTTACATGTTAGTGGTTACACTTGTAGGTCCGGTCTATAAACGATCCGTTATGTTGATTTTATCATTTAGTTATTGCTTATTTTCTGAAAAAGAGGCAGAAGAATACAATATTTTTACGAAAATCGGCAGGGTCTTTCATACCCCTGAGAGAGGAATAATTTAGGATAAAATCACAAATTGGACACATTTAAACACAATATACATAAATAATGATTAAAATACTCAAAAGTAATAAAATAAACACAAAAAGTGTTTTAAATATATTCTTGATAGCGAGCACAGCTCGCGATGCGCGAAGCGCATCGCGAACGAAGTGAGCTCTACGGTAGAGAATCTGACCAAAAAAAATTAACATTCCATGATACATACTTTAAGCTGAATTCTCTCTGACAGAAAAATCTTCCAAATATCTTCCGGAAGTTTACTGAGGAAAATCCGGAAGTTGACTGACTGGTATCCCGTGTTTCAAGAATATTCGGACGATGTTGAGAGTTCTGTCGAATACAAGTCTAGCGTATGACAACAATTGAACAGAAACGGACCTTATATACAGAACGGACTTGCAAAAACAACAAAAATCCATAAGTTCTTAGTTTTCATTATTTCTCCGATCTTTAAATGTTCAGTCTACCTGGGCACTGCCATATTGGAACAACTTTCATTGTACTAGTGAAATACTGTACACAATGAGGTTTACCTAAAACAAGCATCTAGCAGATTGTACTTACACAAGTATCTGAACAGAAATTAGAATAGAGCTTACAACATCTAACTGAGATAATACAATGGTCAAATGTGACCGACTCAGTATATGAAGATAGACAGATAATAGTATACATACAATAATGCTGTTTATTTTTATCTATTTATCTATCTATCTACCTTTTTATTAATATGCAGGTACAGGGGCAACACCCACATAAGTGAGCCCTTTTCCAGGTAGCTGCATGGCTGCACGCACGACAGACCTCACACCAGATCTCCAGGTTTGCGTATGATAAGGGTCGATAGCAGAGGATCCACACATAGGTGGATTAGGTCATGGCTCTCTGGCTGCTCACAAGTTGTACTTGGTGGCCAAGCCTCTGACCTAGTCCCTGTTTAATCTGATGTCTCCCAACGTTCGGTCCTTGGACCTGTCCTCTTCTTGGTATTCATTAATGATCCCCCTGATAATATCAGGTCATCGGCCCGTTTGTTTGTTGATGATTGTATCCTGTATAGGAACATATACTCCTTCTGACTCTTATTTTACAAGATGACCTGGATCAACTGGCACAGTGGGAGGCCGATTGGCAGATGAAGTTCAATGTGGCCAAATGCCATTCAATGAGGGTGTCATGACAACCTCCGGACAAGCAAATTAAGTTTGACTATACACCGCACCAGCAAATTTTGGAGCATGTTCAATCCGCCAAATATCTTGGTATAACCATCACCGACAATCTTGATTGGGGTCAACATGTCTCAGAGATAACATCTAAAGCCACAAGGACTTAGGATTCCTTAGACGTAATTTGCCTTTTTACACCTAGGCAGACAAAGGATATTGCTTATAAAACATTAGTTCGCCCTCAACCTGAATATGCATCACCTATTTGGCAACCCTGTGTTAAAACTCAGATTCAGCAGGTGGAGAAGGTGCAGTGGACAGCTGCTCGGTGGAACTGCCGGCGATGGTGAAATACATCACGAAAACACGCCTATATAATTTTGCCCCCTTGAACACCACTTTTATATATAGTAAAACTGGGGTTTCCAAGGGTATACCGTAGTTTTCTTATTTCTGCTCTAATCTATATTTTGAGCAGAAATAAGAAAACTATCAAAATTTTTCATCTTAAAATTTTCATTTTTTTTTTCGGGGGTAAAGGTGGCAATGTATTTGTATAGGCGTTTTTGCGTAATGAGAAGTAGTGTCGATGATATGCTTAATGAGCTAGAGTGGCCGTCCCTAGAGGCCCGCTGTGAGCTGTCCTCTTTAACCTTCAATAAGATACTCTGATACAGTGTAACTGTGTTTATTAATAAAGATAGGTACTTGACCCCTGCAACAGCGTCAACCTAAACAAGGCAACTCACACTATCATAGGTTCCAGCGATGCCCTGAAAAATTCTTTCTTTCCTAGAACTATTCCTCAGTGGAGTAGTCTTACCTCTTCTGTGATGAATGTCAAGACCGCAGAGAAGTTAAAGCCCGAACAGTGTAAGATTGACACTCAGAGGTTTGTGTTTTAGAATACATGTAGCTCTTTTATTCAGATTGTAAATAATTTTAAGGACTCATCCAGTGACCTTTTTAAGCTAAATTCTAAATTTAGTCACCCATTCAACTGAGGTAATGACCAAATGTGACCGACTCAGTATTAGAAGATAGATAGATAGAGAGCTTCCACTCTCTGCGATCTCTGTCAGCTGTTTCTAGGTCACCTTAGGCCTCCAAGGCCCTTGCTTCCCATCTTTGTGTATGCCAATGACATGCTGCGCAAGTAGCTTACATGACCTAGTGGTGACAGTGTCTTGTGGGTTTGCTTTGCAGATCTGTGGGTTGCATTGCAGAGCTGCCCTGTCATTCCATTGTGGACGCTGGAAGTTTCGCTTTGTCAATGGCCAAGTATCACTGATTAACTCATGTGACAAGGCTTCTAGCACAATTGTGAAAAGCAGTGGGCTGAGAACAGAGCCTTGATGGACACCAACATTTCAACTCTTCACTACAGGGACACGGCTCCCCACATTAGCATACATGTACATCTGCTGGACAAGTCGCACAATCCACTCATCCACTCTAAGTTTTCAAGCGCAATGATAAAAAGCAGTGGGCCTCCTGGCACCCTCCTTGAGTGATTCAGCTATGATGACAAGATCATTGGCATACAGGGTCTCCCAGTGGACTCAGAGCGGAACTCGTGTGACAAGGCTTCAAGCACAATGATGAAAAGCAGTGGGCTGAGAACAGTCTTGATGTACACCGATCTTTGAACATTTCAGTGTAACCCTCACCAACAGGGACACGGCTCCCCACATTAGCATACATGTACATATCCTGGACCAGTCGCCGATCCGATCATCAACTCCAAGTTTTCAGTGCCAACGAGATGACCCTCCAGGGTACTTGATTAAAATTCCTTCTCAGGGTTTGTGAAAGCCATGTAGAGTCTCTTGTTGGCACATACTTTGGTTAACAGAGTTGGGAAACTTTATTGAGGAGACAGGGATATTTGTGACTTCCAAAACAAAGGAAAACTAAAAATCAGCACATTTTTTCTGCATCCCAGGATCTAATATATGTTTTTTTTTTTTTTGTTGTTGTTGTTGTTGTTGTTTTTCAGAAAATAACATTTGAGAACAAAACATTTGAGGGACGATACAGGAGAGACGATTAACTTTGTGCTCATTCCAGTCTGTAACGGCTTAGAATTAATGCCCTGATCCGAAAGATTCCATACTTTTTTGGCTACAACAGTAGGTTTAGACCTTTTTATAAGAGAATGAGCCTACTGTCTCTTCTCCTTTTCTTGAGAGACTCCAATCTTAATTTCCCTAGAATTCCAGTCATGCTCCCAGTTTCAAAGTAATTGTTTGTTACAAATCTAGCAGCTCTAGTCTGAACTTTTTCAATTACTTCATTAAGAACAACTCCACTGGGGTCCCATGCAACTACCATATTCCTAGATTGGGCGAGCAAGTGTCCTTCAATTGTGATGAAGATTTCGCCTCAGGAAACCATGCGTTCTATTTACCTAAGTACACATGTTGCTATTATGTGTATTCCATTTCATGTGTGGTTGTCACACCAAGGTATTTAATAGTATTCACATGTTGGAGGACCGGCCGTTCCCTCTTAGTTGTAAGACGCCTTTATTTAAATAATTTCATTATTTTGTTCTCTTCCTAGTTATCTGCATAATACTGCATTAATCGGGCTGAAATCTCATGCCCTACATCATGATTTATCTATATCCTTCTGAAGTTTCATTGAGTCCGCTGTATCTCTATTCTTGGTAGCAAACACAGTCGGCTGCTAACAGTCTTATTTCTGAGTCAATGTCAGTGGAAATAGCATTAATGTACAGGGAGAATAACAGCGGACCAAGAACTGTCCCATGTTGGACCCCAGATAAAACTGGAGCCCATACTGAAGATTTACCATTAACAACAACATGCTGTTTTCTGTAGCAAATGAAGGAATATATCCATTTGAGAGTCTTTACCCCTTCCGAATTCCATAACCAAATAAGTTAAATAAAACTCCTTTATCTTTATTAGCTACTATGCTTTGTTATTTCAGCATCAGTGTCAAAGAATTATTTAGTTGCATAGACTCATGTATGCTATGCTGTGCTCGCCCTTAGGCTAAGCCTAATTACATATTAATGAATTAGGGCAAATAGAAAATTTTGGATCGGGGATTTTCGGATCGGGATCGGGAAGGGTGTTTCATACCCGACCGTGTTGTAGGTCCGTAGAAGGTATACCGATTATAGCGTGCAGTTATTCGACCCCCAGAATGCCTGATTGCGGTATAACAGAGCTTATCAGGTCACGTGCTTAGTTATGCTTTAAATGCGGTGTTTAGTTTGACCACCGAACGTTTACCCTCAATGGCCATATTCGACTGGGAAGTTTCGTGAAATTTTCGTGAAATTCCACGCAGGAGTGCGGTGTTATCTTGTAATAGCCGATCACATGGTCCAATCAAATATGAGTTATTTTTCAAATACGTAAGCGATCGTGGAGCACGATTCTATTCGAAGGAAAAGCCTTTCGTGCACCACGGTCGCTTATGAGCTATACGCAAATAAAATATTTGATTGGACCATGTGACCAGCTATTACAAATAGGAACCACCCTCCTACGTGGAATTTCACGGAAATTTCACGAAACCTACCAGTCGAATACCGCCAATGACCCTCTAGTAATTTTTTTTCTTTGCTCTGACGTCATCGCTGCATGCGCCATGTTTACTTCCAAAGGAATTTCAACATCAGTCATCATTCATTCGCCGCTGGCGAAAAAAGTATACTCTAGATAGTACGATAAATGTGTAGAAACATACTGGTAAGTAATTATCTGTATATTGAATAATATGATCGAATCTAGTTCATTTATATGTCATCCTTTTTGTGGAAAAAATTGAAGAGAATGTCCACTCGATATATTGTGGGTGGGGTATTTGACAGACCAGTTTTAACCAGACTGTTTCCTAGGAAACTGGTATTAATTAAAAGCACTTGCTTTTAAAAAGATCTGACAGTCAAGACTGCTGTTTTCTGAGTTCGAATTTATCTTTGTCAGATTGTCTTTGGGAGGATCAAACAGTTTCACAAGATGGAAGGATGCTCAAAAATTTGCAAGAGAGAAATAATTTTGGCATGGCTAGCCGTCCGGTACCAGACGACCAGCCTACAAGTCTGCCCGTCCAGTACCGGATGACCAGCCAACGAGTCTGCTCGACGGTACCGGACGGCTTGCAAACCCACGGAATAATGGCTAGCCGTCTGGTAGTAAGTGCGAATACTGAATAGCACTGTTAACATTTTTTGGAGTACTGGATGCTAAATACTGCCTACTTTGAGACTGTGCAAATGTCATTGAGATCATTTTAAAAATAAGGCAAATAAACACAGCCGTATCGGTAATGCATGATTTTCGTTAACATTATGCCTGTGATAATGTTGATAGATGAATTAACTAGAAACATGCAATTAAGAAAACAGACTGATTTAATTTTACTGGGTTTCCGCAAAGCTTTTGACAAAGTCGCCCACGAAAAACTTTTACAAAAACTTCACTTCTACGGCATTAGGGGTGGAAGGGTCCATAGAAATACCAAAACGCACCAAAACACCAAAACGCACCTGTATTTACCAAAAGGCACTGCCAATACTGGATTTTTCTATGTAGGGTAGGGTGAATTCAACATTTGTTAAGAGGATAAGACACCTAGAAACAATAAAATATATCTATATTTATAATACATAAATATATATTTATAATACATAAATATATATATAAATATGGCAGTGGCTAGCCGTCCGGTACCGGACGACCAGCCAACGAGTCTGCCCGTCCGGTACCGGACGGCTAGCCAACCCACGTAGGAATGGCTAGCCGTCCGGTAGTAAATTTAAGTCGCTCATTTTATATAGGTATGTGATCCAAATAACATTACCCTCTTTATGATGTTATAAATATATTTCTAATTTACTGTAACTTTATTCTTATCCCCTGTTTGTCGTCATTTTGTTTCACTAAATTTCAGCAAGGGACATTATTGTAATTGACTTTGATGCAATAGACTGTTGTATGCAAAGCTTTGTCCGAATACTGTGACAGTTATTCTTCTTCTTATTATTATGTCTCCCCCGAAAAATTTTTTTTCGGAGAGACATATTGTTTTTCCCCCGGGCGTCTGTCTGTCCGTCTGTCACACTTTCGTGTCCGCTCTGTAACTTGAAAACCGTTAGAGCTATCGTCACGAAACTTCGTATAAATATTAATCAGCATTAGACGACGTGCAGTGCGCAAGAACCATAACTCTCGCATTTATACTTTTTGAATTATCTCCCTTGGAAGTTTGTTGGTATGTATATATGTATGGGCAAATCGTGTCCGGTCAATAACTTTCTTATTTTTTGATGGATTTTAAAATTACTCGGCAGAAATATTAACAACCATAAGACGATGTGTGGTGCGCATGAAGCAGGTCGGTACCTCAAAGGTCAAGGTCATACTTAGAGGTCAAAGGTCAAAAAAGGGGCCTTTTTTTCGTATTTGGTCAATAACTTTCTTATTTTGGGATGGATTTTAAAATTACTTGGCATAATTATTAACAACCATAATACGATGTGTGGTGCGCAGGAGGCAGGTCGGTACCTCAATGGTCAAGGTCATACTTAGAGGTCAAAGGTCAAAAAAGGGGCCTTTTTTTCGTATTTGGTCAATAACTTTCTTATTTTGAGATGGATTTTAAAATTACTTGGCATAATTATTAACAACCATAAGACGATGTGTTGTGCGCATGAGGCAGGTCGGTTCCTCAAAGGTCAAGGTCATACTTAGAGGTCAAAGGTCAAAAAAGGGGCCTTTTTTCGTATTTGGTCAATAACTTTCTAATTTTGAGATGGATTTTAAAATTACTTGGCATAATTATTAACAATCATGAGACCATGTGTGGTGCACATGAGGCAGGTCGGTACCTCAAAGGTCAAGGTCATACTTAGAGGTCAAAGGTCAAAAAGTGGGATTTTTTTTCGTATTTGGTCAATAACTTTCTTATTTTGAGATGGATTTTGAAATCACATGGCAGAAATGTGAACCAATATAAGGCGATGTGTTGCGCGCATGACCCAGGTTGGTACCTCAAAGGTCAAGGTCATACTTAGAGGTCAAAGGTAAAAAAAGGGGCCTTTTTTCGGGTTTTGTCAATAACTTGCCTATTTTTAAATAGAATTTGAAATTACTTGGCAAACATGTTAACTATCATGGGACGATGTGTTGCATGCATGATTCAGTTTGGTACCT
Source organism: Lucinisca nassula (assembly GCA_963580285.1). Taxonomy (NCBI): domain Eukaryota; kingdom Metazoa; phylum Mollusca; class Bivalvia; order Lucinida; family Lucinidae; genus Lucinisca; species Lucinisca nassula. Next base: position 41,958,417 of record OY757020.1, read on the forward strand.
AAAATGTCAAGGTCATACATAGAGGTCAAAGGTAAAAAAGGGGCCTTTTTTCGTGTTTGGTCAATAACTTTCTTATTTTAGATGGATTTTGAAATTGCTAGGCAGAAATGTTAACCACCATGAGATGATGTGTTGCACGCATGACCCAGTTTAATACTTGAAAGGTCAAGGTCATACATAGAGGTTAAAGGTAAAAAAGGGCCTTTTTTGTGTTCTGTCAATAACTTTCTTATTATGCCCCCAACTTTGAAAAAGTTGGAGGGGCATATTGGTTCTGGTTTGTTCGTCCGTCCATTACGCTTTTGATGCATAGCATAACTAAAGAACCGTCTATGCTAGGGTTTTGAAATTTCATATATGGATTGCTCATGGAAAATTAGCTGACGCGTATTTTTTTTCTCATCCGGATTATGCCCCCTTCAAGAGTTATTGCCCTTTGAATTTTTTTTTTTTAATAAAATCTTGTCAGCAAGATATCTCAAAAACTATAGGAGCTAGAGCCTTGAAAGTTGGTGATTATATTGATGGTGATGAGTAGATGAACTGATTAACTTTTGACAAAATTCCAAAAAATACTTTGTGAGTTATGGCCCTTTGTCATTTTGGTAATTTGTGCCCATTGTAATGTATGCTAAAAGTGATGCATAGCATAACTTTAGAACCATGTATGCTAGGGTTTTGAAATTTCATATATGGATTCCTCATGAAAAATTAGCTGACGCCTATTTTTTTTCTCGTCCGGATTATGCCCCTTTCAAGAGTTATTGCCCTTTGAAATTTTTTTAATAAAATCTTGTCAGCAAGATATCTCAAAAACTATTGGAGCTAGAGCCTTGAAAGTTGGTGAATAGATTGTTGGTGATGAGTAGATGAACTGATTAAATTATGACAAAATTCCGAAAAATACTTTGTGAGTTATGGCCCTTTGTCATTTTGGTAATTTGTGCCCATTGTAATGTATGCTAAAAGTGATGCATAGCATAACTTTAGAACCGTGTATGCTATAATTTTGAAATTTCATATATACATTTCTGATGGAAAATAAGCTGACGCGTATTTTTTTTCTCGTCAGGATTATGCCCCTTTCAAGAGTTATTGCCCTTTGAATTTTTTTTAATAAAATCTTGTCAGCAAGATATCTCAAAAAAACTATTGGAGCTAGAGGCCTGAAAGTTGGTGAATATATTGGCGGTGATGAGTAGATGAACTGAATTACTTTTGACAAAATTCCAAAAAATACTTTGTGAGTTATGGCCCTTTGTCATTTTGGTAATTTGTGCCCATTGTAATGTATGCTTGTGATGCATAGCATAACTTTAGAACCGTGTATGCTAGGGTTTTGAAATTTCATATATGGGTTCCTCATGAAAAATTAGCTGACGCGTATTTTTTTTCTCGTCCGGATTATGCCCCTTTCAAGAGTTATTGCCCTTTGAAATTTTTTTAATAAAATCTTGTCAGCAAAATATCTCAAACACTATTGGAGCTAGAGCCTTGAAAGTTGTTGAGTATATTGGTGGTGATGAGTATATGAACTGATTAACTTTTGACAAAATTCCGAAAAATACTTTGCGAGTTATGGCCCTTTGTCATTTTGGTAATTTGTGCCCATTGTAATGAATCCTAAAAGTGATGCATAGCATAACTTTAGAACTGTGTATGCTATGGTTTTGAAATTTCATATATGCATTCCTAATGGAAAATAAGCTGACACGTATTTTTTTCTCATCCGGATTATGCCCCTTTCAAGAGTTATTGCCCTTTGAATTTTTTTTAATAAAATCTTGTCAGCAAGATATCTCAAAAACTGTTGGAGCTAGAGGCTTGAAAGTTGGACCATGTGTCATGTGCAAGACCAAGGTCCATACCTCCAATGTAAGGTCATACCTAGAGGTCAAAGGTAAAAAAAAAGGACAGTCAATAACTTCCTTATTCTTTGATGGATTATGAAATTACTTGGCAGAAATGTTAACCATCATGAGACGATGTGTTGTACCGCAAAGGTCAAGGCCATACTTAGAGGTCAAAGGTAAAAAAGTGCTTTTTTTGTTTACGGCCAATAACTTTTTAGCTCACCTGACCGAAGGTCATGGTGAGCTTTTGTGACAGTAAGATGTCCGGCGTCGTCGTGCGTCGTCCGTCGTGCGTCGTCCGTGCGTAAACTTTTTCTTGTGAACACACTAGAGGCCACAGTTTTGGTCCAATTATCATCAAACTTGCTCAGAATGATAATCATGACAATATCTCGGTCAAGTTCGAATTTGGGTCATGTCGGGTAAAAAAGTAGGTCAGTAGGTCAAATCATAGAAAAACCTTGTGAACACTCGAGAGGCCACAATTTTGGTCCAATCATCGTCAAACTTGCTCAGAATGATCATTGTGACAATATTTTAGTGAAGTTTGAATATGGATCATGTCGGCTTAAAAAGTAGGTCAGCGGGTCAAATCATAGAAAAACCTTGTGAACACCCTAGAGGCTACAATTTTGGTCCAATCATAATCAAACTTGCTCAGAATGATCATCATGACAATATCTTGGTCAAGTTCGAATATGGGTCATGTCCGGTCAAAAAGTAGGTCAGTAGGTCAAATCATAGAAAAACCTTGTGAACACTCTGAAGGCCACTGTTTTGGTCCAATTATCATGAAACTTGCTCAGAATGACCATTGTGACAATATTTCAGTCCAGTTCGAATATGGGTCATATCGGGTTAAAAAGTAGGTCAGCGGGTCAAATCATATAAAAACCTTGTGAACACCCTAGGGGCCACAATTTTGGTCCAATCATAATCAAACTTGCTCAGAATGATCATCATGACAATATCTCGGTCAAGTTTGAATATGGGTCATGTCCGGTTGAAAAGTAGGTCAGTAGGTCAAATCATAGAAAAACCTTGTGAATACTCAGGAGGCCACAAGTTTGGTTAAATCATTAATCTTGCTCAGAATGGTCATTGTGACAATATCTTGGCTAAGTTTGAATAAAGGTCTTTTCGGGTCAAAAAGTAGGTCAGTAGGTCAAATTAAAGAAAAAACTTGTGAACACTCTAGTTTTACATAGACTTATATAGGGAAAATCTTTAAAAATCCTTTTCTCTGAAACCACAAGGCCTAGGTCTTTTATATTTGGTATGAAGCTTCATCTAAAAGACCCCTAACAAGATTATTCAAATGATAGTGCTGAGGCCAAAAATGTCCCCGCCCCCGGGCCCTTTGGTTTTACATAGGCTTATATAGGGAAAATCTTTAAAAATCTTCTGCTCTGAAGCTGCAAGGCCCAGGACTTTGATATTTGGTATTAAGCTTTATCTAGTGGACCCCTACCAAGATTGTTCAAATTATAGTGCTGGGGCAAAAAATGCCCCCGTTCCGGGGCCCTTTGGTTTTACATGGCCTTATATAGGGAAAATCTTTAAAAATCTTCTTCTCTGAAACCGCAAGGTCCAGGACTTTGATATTTAGAATGAAGCTTCATCCATTGGACCTCTACCAAGATTGTTCAAATTATCGCCCTTGGGCCAAAAATGCCCCCGCTCAGGGGCCCTTTGTTTTTACATAGACTTATATAGGGAAAATCTTTAAAAATCCTTTTCTCTGAAACCACAAGGCCTAGGTCTTTTATATTTGGTATGAAGCTTCATCTAAAAGACCCCTAACAAGATTATTCAAATGATAGTGCTGAGGCCAAAAATGTCCCCACCCCCGGGCCCTTTGGTTTTACATAGGCTTATATAGGGAAAATCTTTAAAAATCTTCTGCTCTGAAACTGCAAGGCCCAGGACTTTGATATTTGGTATTAAGCTTTATCTAGTGGACCCCTACCAAGATTGTTCAAATTATAGTGCTGGGGCAAAAAAAGCCTCCACCTGGGGCCCTTTGGTTTTACATAGGCTTATATAGGGAAAATCTTTAAAAATCTTCTTCTCTGAAACCGCAAGGCCCAGGACTTTGATATTTTGTATGAAGCTTCATCTAGTGGACCCCTACCAAGATTGTTCAAATTATAGCCCTTGGGCCAAAAATCCCCCTGCTCAGGGGCCCTTTGGTTTTACATAGACTTATATAGGGAAAATCTTTAAAAATCTTCTTCTCTGAAACCGCAAGGTCCAGGACTTTGATATTTAGAATGAAGCTTCATCCAATGGACCTCTACCAAGATTGTTCAAACTATCGCCCTTGGGCCAAAAATGCCCCCGCTCAGGGGCCCTTTGTTTTTACATAGACTTATATAGGGAAAATCTTTAAAAATCCTTTTCTCTGAAACCACAAGGCCTAGGTCTTTTATATTTGGTATGAAGCTTCATCTAAAAGACCCCTAACAAGATTATTCAAATGATAGTGCTGAGGCTAAAAATGTCCCCGCCGCCGGGCCCTTTGGTTTTACATAGGCTTATATAGGGAAAATCTTTAAAAATCTTCTGCTCTGAAACTGCAAGGCCCAGGACTTTGATATTTGGAATTAAGCTTTATCTAGTGGACCCCTACCAAGATTGTTCAAATTATAGTGCTGGGGCAAAAAAAGCCTCCGACTGGGACCCTTTGGTTTTACATGACCTTATATAGGGAAAATCTTTAAAAATCTTCTTCTCTGAAACCGCAAGGCCCAGGACTTTGATATTTTGTATGAAGCTTCATCTAGTGGACCCCTACCAAGATTGTTCAAATTATAGCCCTTGGGCCAAAAATGCCCCCGCTCAGGGGCCCTTTGGTTTTACATAGACTTATATAGGGAAAATCTTTAAAAATCTTCTTCTCTGAAACCACAAGGCCTAGGTCTTTTATATTTGGTATGAAGCTTCTTCTAAAGGACCCCTACCAAGATGATTCAAATTATAGTGCTGGGGCCAAAAGTGGCCCCGTCCCGGGGCCCTTTGGTTTTACATAGACTTATATAGGGATAATCTTTAAAAATCTTCTCTGAAACCACAAGGCCCAGGACTTTGAAATTTGGTATGAAGTTGCATCTAATGGACCTCTACCAAGATTGTTAAAATTATAGCCCTGGGGCCAAAAATGCCCCCACTCTGGGGCCCTATGGTTTTACATAGACTTACATGGGGAAAATCTTCAAAAATCTTCTTCTCTGAAACCACAAGGCCTGGGTCTTTGATATTTGGTATGAAGCTGCATCTAGTGGACCTCTATCAAAATTATTCAAATTATAGCCCTGGTACCAAAAATGTCCCCGCTCCGGGGCCCTTTGGTTTTGCATAGACTTATATAGGGAAATCTTTAAAAATCTTCTCTGAAACTGCAAGGCCAAGGCCTTTGATATTTAGTATGGAGCTTTATCTAGTGGACCTCTACCAAGATTGTTCAAATTATAGCCCTGGGGCCACAAATGCCCCCACCCCGGGCCGGGGCCCTTTGTTTTTACATAGATTTATATAGCCCTGGGGCCATTTGGTTTTGCATAGGCTTATGTAGGGAATATCTTTAAAAAAAATCTTCTTCTCTGAAACTGCAAGGCCCAGGTCTTTGAAATTTGATGTGTAGCTTTATCTAGTGGACCTTTGCCAAGATTGTTCTAATTATAGCCTTTGTTGATGTTTGGTATGAAGCTTCACCTTTAAGACCTCCCTCAACATTATGCACATTAAAACCCTGGGGCCAATAATGGCCCTCTCTGGGGCCCACTTGTTACACTATGGATCAGGTGAGCGATCCAGGGCCATCATGGCCCTCTTGTTTATTTTTCTATGAACATTTTTTAAAGTTACTATGCAGAAATGTTCATCTTCATTAGATGATGTGTTGCACACAAGACCCAGCTCAATACCTCTAATGTCAAAGTTATACGTAGCAGTCAAAAACGGGGGAGACATCTGTGTTTTTGTAGAAAAACAAATTCTAGTTATTATCATTATTATTAATATTATGCCAATGTTATTATTTCTATCTTTATATAATTATTGTAATTATCAAAATCTGCAAACGTTTGTCCGATGTTGAGCTTGTTATTAATCGTGAAAGATTAATATTAAATTAAGGGAGCAAATTTTTATTATGCCCCCGCCATTCGAAGAATGGTGGAAAGGGCATATAGCGTTGCCCCTGTCCGTCCGTCCGTTCGTCCGTGCGTCCGTTCGTCCGTCCGTGCGTCCGAAACTTAAACGCAGTCAATAACTTCCGTATTTCTTGATGGATTTTAAAATTACTCGGCAGAAATGTTAACCATCATGAGACGATGTGTCACATGCAAAATCCAGGACCGTACCTCCAAGGTCAAGGTCATACTTGGAGGTCAAAGGTCAAAAAAAGTGTCCGAAACTTAAACGCAGTCAATAACTTTCTTATTTCTGGATGGATTTTGAAATAACTTTGTAGAAATGTTAATCATCATGAGTCGATGTGTCACATTCAAAACCCAGGTCCGTACCTCCAAGGTCAAGGTCATACTTGGAGGTCAAAGGTCAAAAAAAGGGTTCGAAACTTAAACGCAGTCAATAACTTTCTTATTTCTGGATGGATTTTGAAATTACTTTGTAGAAATGTTAACCATCATTAGTCGATGTGTCACATGCAAAATCCAGGTCTGTACCTCCAAGGTCAAGGTCATACTTGGAGGTCAAAGGTAAAAAAAAAGGGTCCGAAACTTAAACGCAGCCAATAACTTACTTATTTTTGGATGGATTTTGAAATTATTTTGAAGAAATGTTAACCATCATGAGACAATGTGTCACTTGCAAACCCAGATCCGTACCTCCAAGGTCATACTTGGAGGTCAAATGGCATAAAAAGGGTCCAAAACTTAAACACTGTCAATAACTTTCTATGGGTGAATACGAACATAGACATATTTTCGGGCGGGGGCATCCGTGTCCTATGGACGCATTTCTAGTTAGTTAGACGGTACAAAGAAGTTTCAACCGGGGGTAATTATCTTGCTAGCAGGGTATACATACAGGTAACGATCCGAAACACCACGAGTGGAACAATTACCGTAATGGGACAGATGGGCTTCAGCAAAAAATGCAGTCCAAGATCAGACTGCTCCTGAATCAGGGTCTGCACTATTTGTCATTTCATATGCACTTTTTGGACTCTTTGCTGGATCATGAATCATTTTTTTTTTTTTTTAAAAATATAGGAGAATATCTGCAAGTTATCAAGATCCTATTTTTTTTTAAATTTTTGCGGTGCTGTTCTATTGCTATTTGTTGTTTTGCGCGACACTTGGATCAAACGTTTTAGTACCTTCAAGCTGTATTTCATAAAGAAAGAAAGGGCAAGATATATAAACTTATAAAAAATATTGTTATATTACCGATTGGTAATTTCTGATAAATATATTATTGATTGTAATAATATTAGAAATAAGTAAAAATAACTACAGCTTTTATTATCACAGGCATAATTGTTACGACAATCACGCATTACCGATACGATTGTGTTTATTTTCCTTATTTTAAAATGACGGACGAGGAAAATTTCATTGACATTTACATAGTCTCAAAGGGGGAACTATTTAGCATCCAGTACTCCAGAAAAAGATACAAGTGCTATTCAGCATTCATACCCTATATTAAAGAAGAGACTAAAATTTACTACCAGACGGCTAGCCATTCCTACGTGGGTTGGCTAGCCGTCCGGTACCGGACGAGCAGACTCGTTGGCTGGTCGTCCGGTACCGGACTGGCAGACTCGTAGGCCGGTCGTCCGGTACCGGACGGCTAGCCACTGCCTTTTTTTTATTATGTCTCCCCCGAAAAAAAAAATTTCGGAGAGACATATTGTTTTTCCCACGGGTGTCTGTCTGTCTGTCTGTGTAGGTCATTTTGGAGACGCTGCTTTCAATTTTGCGGGACTTTTACCCAGCACTAAGATGAAATGACATCTCAAGTCCTGTCGCCCAATGAAACCAAACGGGTTTATAAACATGGGCTGGCCAACTCGCACCGCTCTGCCTGGGCAGGCTTAGATCCTCTAAGTGGTTTACAAGTATTTGTGTGCGGTCTGTTCCAGCTCTGCATGGAAGCATCATGTATGGATGGATGGATGTATGTTTTGTTTGATTTGAGGTTTAACGTCCCCGTCAACACTGTAAAGGTCATTTTGGAGACCTTGCTTCCAATTTTGTGGGACTTTTACCCGACATTGAGATGAAATGACATCTCAAGCCCTGTCGCCCAATGAAACCAATAGGGTTTATTAGCATGGACGGTCTGTCTCGCACCGCGGTACCTGGACAGGCTTAGATCCTCTAAGCGGTTAACCAGTCCTAGTGTGTGGGCCGGATTCAGCTCTGCGTGGAAGCATCATGCAGCCCATATATTTCTTCAAGCCCCTATGGGTGGGGGCTAGTATACATACATGTATGTATGTATGTGTGTGTGTGTGTGTGTGTGTATGTATGTATGTATGTAATTTTGCCTGCTGATTGTGTTACCAAATTCAATCATTGTAGAAAGAAAAGTATATAACCGTTATCCTGCTGAATAAATTAAATTAATTAAAACACTTTATTTGGGCTATCATAACCATGGCATTACGTGACAAGGCGTTTAAATAATATTCCAAATTTAAATAATAATGTTTTATACAGGAAAAATGTTATCTAATAAAATCGTGCCAAGACGACCCAGGCCGAAACGACCCAGGGCCGAAACGACCACTGAAATAGGCCGAAACGACCCAGGTCCAAATTTCGGCCGAAACGACCCAGGCCGAAACGACTCAGGGCCGAAACGTCCCGGATTCCTGGTGACATGTCCTTAGACAATCCTTCACTGATCCAAAGGACGTTGCACTATTTGGCATTCGTCCCCTGAGCTATCATACTCCTATTACTGCGATGAGAAATCCACTACCTCTTCAGCAAATTTGGTTGCAATGTTCTTTAGACTTTCATCACCAGTTCTAGGAGACGTTGGTAACCAGAGCTAGCAGGGTATACATACAGGTAATGATCCGAAACACCACGAGTGGAACAATTACCGTAATGGGACAGATGGGCTTCAGCAAAAAATGCAGTCCAAGATCAGACTGCTCCTGAATCACGGTCTAAACTATTTGTCATTCCATATGCACTTTTTGGACTCTTTGCTGGATCATGAATCATTTTTGTTTTTTAAAAAATATAGGAGAATATCTGCAAGTTATCAAGATCCTATTTTTTTTTTAATTTTTGCGGTGCTGTTCTATTGCTATTTGTTGTTTTGCGCGACACTTGGATCAAACGTTTTAGTACCTTCAAGCCGTATTTCATAAAGAAAGGAAGGGCAAGATATATAAACTTATAAAAAATATTGTTATATTACCGATTGGTAATTTCTGATAAATATATTATTGATTGTAATAATATTAGAAATAAGTAAAAATAACTACAGCTTTTATTATCGCAGGCATAATTGTTACGACAATCACGCATTACCGATACGATTATGTTTATTTTCCTTATTTTAAAATGACGGACGAGGAAAATTTCATTGACATTTACATAGTCTCAAAGGGGGAACTATTTAGCATCCAGTACTCCAGAAAAAGATACAAGTGCTATTCAGCATTCATACCCTATATTAAAGAAGAGACTAAAATTTACTACCGGACGGCTAGCCATTCCTACGTGGGTTGGCTAGCCGTCCGGTACCGGACGAGCAGACTCGTTGGCTGGTCGTCCGGTACCGGACGGGCAGACTCGTAGGCTGGTCGTCCGGTACCGGACGGCTAGCCACTGCCTATAAATATATAGATAGATAAATTGATATAATATTAACATTTGAGCCAGGGCACAGCAAGTTCTGCCAAAAAGCTATCAAAACACACTGTCGATCTAGGATTTATCTATGTATTCTAGAGGGAAATTCAGCAGTTTTTCAAAGATGATTAGAAATATATATATAATAATAAAATATTGACAAATTAAAACACATGCTAACATTTGAGCCATGGCACAGCATTTCCTACAATTTACAAGTGCGCCCTGCACATCTATATAGTATACGTCTGACCAGAGACTTCTGCATGAAGGAGCCTTTGGCCCTTAGCTACCCAATCTTAGCGTGCACAACGAAGACTGATTAGACTGCGCACATGCGCAGGCTTTTTTGAATTTTCGCTGGGCGCACATGTATGTAAATGGTAAGAAATGCTGTTCTCCGGCTCATTTTTTATTCGTAAATGGCCATTTTATATCAGAGGGTTATTGGTTTCTTTTAATAATGTGAACCTTTAATTTTGAACTTTGATACTCAGATGTTCATTTTGGGTTGTAGATAATGTATCTATAATGCACATAAACTGATATTTCTAGTGCGTTTTAGTAATTGTTTTTGTCGAGTTGCGTTCTCTTACTTGAATGGTGTAAAGATGTCAGTGGAATAGCATCTGTATTTACCAAAACGCACTGCCAATATTGGGATTTGATGTGCATTGGTAAGCTTACCTTTTATCTTGAACTTTAATACTCAGATGCTCCTTATGGGCTGTAGATATCCCAGCCAGCAAAGCATGTCGAGCCAACGTTGGACCGACAGTGTCGTATCGCTGTCTGCCTGACGTTGGCCCGCTATTTTGTGCTCGCTGGGATAATGTATCTATAATGCACATCATTGTTTAGGCCGCTTTTACTCGCCAGATCGTCCTCCTGATTATCAGTCAGGCGCCCATCAGAATGAGCCTTGAATTTTTGGACATGTTTTTATTATTTATACTCCAAATATAGATCGTGGGTGTTCGTTAAAACCGCTCGTTGAGTTGATTCTAACGAGTACCAACAACCTATGTCTTGGAGCGGAAATAAGAAAAAAGTGTCTACGCCTGTAAACTGCAGTTATCAGCGTATAACGTGATGTTTAGAGGGGTGCTTATTACACAGACTTGTTAACATGATGGATCAGACTGCATTCCTGGGACTATGGCCCTGATATTCGGAAATACTTTTTCCGCATCAAATTGGCATTCTTAGAAAAATCCAATATTGACAGTGCGTTTTGGTAGGAACAGCTGAGTCCTGGCTCAAATGTATAAGTAGGGATGTAACGATAGTCAAAAAATGACTATTGCGATAGTATTGACATTGCAGGAAGAACCATTGCGATACTATTACTATTGCTGACTACTATTGCAATACTATTGCGATACTATTGCCTGAAACGAATTTTCTTGTTTGAGAAGGAAATAAAAACTATTTAATCCTTCAGACTGTTTTCTGTATGCTTTATCTGCATACAAGAAATAAACAAGATAATTTACACAAGAGGGACACCTATTGTAAACTCCTGTTTGCTTTTCTGGCTGCCCTTCATGAAGAGGAAACAGCTCCCCAGGAGCATCTTTTTTCCTTTAAGTGTTTATCCTTCAAGAAGAGCCGGGAGACTCATTTTAAAAGAAGTAGCCAATTAAAATGTATCAATTCACAGTGAGAATGTGAAATCAGTTTATTAATCAAAATAAATGTAAGCTCTTCACGAAGGCAATGAAATCTTTGCTTGGCTTCAAAAACACTTCAGACATGACAAAGTGTCTAAATGCACCTCACCCTCGTTATAACACTGAACCGACCATGTAAGTTAACCGAATCATGAAATAAACGCCGGATATGCAGTCTCTTCTATAATTACACTGTAAACACAAGCCTCCGGCGCTACCGATAAGCCTATAATGTTCCGCGTGACAAGGTGTGAAAATAAGATAAAGTTATGTCTATAATTTGGGTCATTCCACGGTACTGGTGAGTAAAATTGTGACACGAGGGTCATTTTTTAAACGCAGGTAATATGGATTGAAACTACTTTTACAAGTTGACTTCATGTCTGAGCTTTCTTATTTTTAGATGGAGAAGATAGTATTTTGAAGTACAGAAAAAAAAATCTCACTTTTTCCATTGTGGGCAGAAAATGACGCTCGTCACGTGGTGTCCAATTGTGCACAAATTTGTGCAATTTTATCTGATTTTATTCACTAAATTGTTTGTTTTTCATTAGTATTCACGTGTGAGAGTCTTTTCAATTTGAAAGAATGCTTATTTTTTCAAAACTTTTATTGTTTGAAGTAAAAACAGTCATGGGACATTTTGTCTTTCAAATCCTACTAATTATGTTCAATTCCTAACGTTACTTGTATAAAAAAGATCATCGGCATTGATTTAAATATTGCATAAAGCTATAGTTTAAATAACTATAGAAATAGGATTATGATTAACATGAAAATCGCAAAATTTTAAGACGTTTTTTATAGAACAAGATGCTCGTTTCAGAGGACACCAAAATACTCTCGTCACATGGTGTCCCTACAGAAAGCATAATTTAATTGGAAAAATGAAACAAATCTCATTTTAAAATACAATTAAGTATCGATTTTGTATTATATACTTTCATATTTTAACTTTCAATGGTAATTTTGAGTTATTTGGCATCATCATTTCACTAAAGGCGGACACCATGTGACGATCACATTGCACTGCAAACCCGACTGGAAAGCCATAGTCTTGGATACTATCAATCATAGAGGCTGTTTTATTGCTATTTATGACTGTTAACCAACGGAAAGTTCATAGCATGCTCTCCAAAATAAATGTGCACCACACAATGCGAGTTTTCTAGTAAATTTTGTGTACATCTCTCAGTTGTCGTCCAAAGTCACGAGGGAAAAGTCTGTATGGAGTCTTGTGTAACGAGAGTATAAAATGAATTCAACTCCAGTGTAACGCTATCTCGAACGCTTATGGGTCATTCAATTAATATGTTGCAAGTGTTGAAGGCATGTTGTTTTTTTTCATTAATTCGACAAAATTTGTAAAACATAAAGCAATTTAACACCCAGAATGTAACGAGCGTCTTCAGCATTGTGTCTCATAGGACATTAAAGTATTCATATTTTGTGGGTGATAAAATAATCGTCGATAAAAATGCATTATATAACCAAAGAAAACAACGCATATTATCATATCTTCATCTGATCGCAGATAAAGTGTGTTTGCAACTCCAATTTGGCAAAAACCGGCATTCGATCGTAACAACCGGTGACATACATACGATCGTCACCTTCCCTGATAACTGTGGACACCACGACCTTTACTGTTTGTGACTATTCTCCTTTTGCAACCCACAGAGCGCGTTTTGTGTAAACACAAAATAGGTCACATGGCTCTATTTGGTGGCAAATTCCGACACATAAACAAATTTATCACTTGGGTAGATCGATTATAACGATCGTCACAAATTGGACACCACGAAGGGTACACGGATATTTTTCCATAAATAGGATAATCAAACTAGCCTCAGGCTGACTCAGTTTCGTGCAAACAGTAGGCTAATTGTCAAAGAGGAAATACATCCGTGTGATATTTGTGTAATGAACGATGGTGCGTTAATATAAATCAATATTTCATGAACAACTATGGGACACGATAGTAACGAGCACAATGTATATTTTACAAAGTCAATTTTTCAGTGTCTGTGAGGTGTTTACTGAATATTTTGACATAAAAACCTTTCTTAATGTATTAACTCTTCATTACATGGACGATTTTCTACAGCTATGGCATATACCATTACAGTGGGCAATCAAATGAGGGCACCATTGCAATGTCACAAATTCAAAGCAAAAAATCGGGTTATTTTGGTTAAATTAATTCATTTTTTTCTTTTCTCATTTATGACAATCTACATATTTTATCTTTTTTTATCTCTCCAATGTGTCTTTATGACATCAGAAAACCTTCTCAGTATGTTCTTAATGTATACGGTTAAAAAATAATGATTTTACTGGGGTAGCCCTAAAATTCACCAGTACCGTGGAATGACCCATTTGCATTTATCCCTCAATCATAAAATTTAATCCACAATCAAATCGCTCCTAAGACGATTAGCTTCATCTATCGGTAGATGTATGCATATTAATAAAAACAGACTATTCTACTGCCTCGTGCATGGCTATATTTTGGCGCCAAAATAGCAGAGGCTTGGCGGGAAAAGTCGAACACTTTAATTTGTGTAATTTGTGTAAACACATCTGTATGCTGTTGTTGGTGACACGGATCGAGCTTCCGGGTATAAATCGGAAATTGTGCAGGGCGCTGTTTTCTATCCACCTCTATCCACAACCGTTTAGCTGTTGAGAAAATATGTTATACCTGTTACGAAAGAAATATGCATCATTAATATAAATAGTAGATAGCTGAAAACCTGTGTCAGCAATGCATACGATTCAGAATCAGAATTGTTACCGATGACACTTCAAACGAATCAATACACCAGAACCTGTGTTTTGGGAAGTTTGATTTGAATCTTAAGATCGAAAATCAGTGTTTCGGTACACAATCGATCGCATGCGCTTGTTAAACGAAACACCTTTGAAATCAGGGCTAAAGAATTTTTTTATCCAAATCGGCCCCGGTCGACCGATAACGTCACCAGTAACGTGCCGAACATGCCTTACAATGTCATCCCGACATTCTTGCATCTGCCAACTTATCCATCATTTTCATTGTGTAATGGGTTTTTTTTTTCAAACATTTCCATCATTTTCATTGTGTAATGGTTTTTTTCCCAACATCATTTGTATTTTTCTTTTGTTGTTTGGTAAAATCTTTAAAAATATTTTAGCAATACATGCAAATAAACAGAAAATCGTACCACGTTTTTAATTTCTTTAATTGTTTTCTAGTGTGGTATTCCCTTACACGGTGTCCAAGATTCAAAATTAATTCCTCGGCTGTATAAACATGTCTGGATGCCCAAATAATAAACGTTCTTTGCAGGACGACACGTATTTCATTTCCTTTGATGTCTGTTATTGACAAAATAAGAATCCATAAAAACATCAACCAGAACGTTTTTTTTGCATCTTTTGAAGCGGTAGTGACACGTGCGGACTTTCCATGCTTCATGTGCTAATTAATGCGGGCGGCACCCTTTGATAATCAATACCACTGTGTAAACACGCATTAATTATCGCTTTTCTTATCACTGGCTTACACTACAGACAGCTTGCAGATTAGCGTAATCAAAATATGCGTGGTCGTCCGTGTCAACTATTTCGAAATCAATTATCATCAAAGTGCTGTTGACATATGCTTCAGAAAGTTGTAAATTTACCAGTTCAATGAAGGAATATTCAGCGGTCTGACCTTATACCGACATCGGGTGTTAAGTGGATAATGTGTAACAAGATAAGATGCATAAACACAGTGTACCTGCAGGCTACCGCCAAATCACGAGTCGGCTAATTTTATTGCCTTTATCTGGCGGCAAGCAGCCGTTGTCTCCCACTGACACACAGGAGATTATTGGATTATAATTAGGACAATGTACAGTTTGACGCTTGACCGGGTACAAGACGTAGGTGGGAATAAAGAATATAAATTATATAAGAATGAAAACAACTCCGTGAATTATCTGAAAAACTTGTGATATAGAAAACTATCGAAACTATCGATAGTTAAAAACACTATCGGTGATAGTCATCGATGTTTAACTTTACCATCGATGCAGTACTATCGGCCCAGTGCCTATCGCAATGCATCGATGGTCCGATGCATCGTTACACTCCTATGTATAATATGTATAAACGCCTATATCTATTTTAAGTATATATTATATATAGATATATATATTTGTTTCTAAGTATCTAATCCTCCAATTCACCCTACCCTACATAGAAAAATCCAATATTGGCAGTGCGTTTTGGTAAATACAGGTGCGTTTTGGTGTTTTGGTGCGTTTTGGTATTTCTATGGACCGGGGGTGGAACTCTAAATTGGATCATAAATTTCTTAGATAACAGATCACAGTCTGTTGTCACTAATGGTACCAACTCCAGCATTATCCCGGTCTCCTCTGGTGTCCCGCAGGGCTCTGTTCTCGGACCTATACTGTTTCTTGCATACATAAATGACCTCCCAGAGCAGGTTAGGTCAAAAGTCCGACTCTTTGCTGACGACACAGCAATGTACTTATGCATTAGCTCCTTGTCGGAAGCAAACCTCCTTCAAGAAGATCTCTGCAAATTGGAGCTATGGGAAAAGGCCTGGGACATGAACTTCAACCCAACAAAATGTCAGGTTTTACATGTCACCAGGCTGAAGACGCCCATTCCCTCCAAATACTTCCTTCTTAA
Source organism: Lucinisca nassula (assembly GCA_963580285.1). Classification (NCBI taxonomy): domain Eukaryota; kingdom Metazoa; phylum Mollusca; class Bivalvia; order Lucinida; family Lucinidae; genus Lucinisca; species Lucinisca nassula. Next base: position 41,974,476 of record OY757020.1, read on the forward strand.
CACTGACCTTGAAAGTGTGTCTGCTGCAAAGTACCTCGGGGTCACCATATCTGACGACCTCAGCTGGGGAACGCACATAGACAATATCACAAAAAAGGCAAATCAAACCCTAGGCGTTATCAGAAGAAATATCAAAGTACACAACCAAGACCTTAAGTCCACAGAATACAAAACCCTTGTCCGACCGCAATTGGAATATGCTTCCAGTGTCTGGTCACCCCATACAGCTACAGATATTTACAAACTTGAATCTGTCCAACGCAGAGCTGCCAGGTGGGCCACACGAGACTATAGGTACACATCAAGTGTTACAGCTATGCTTGGAAAACTCCAATGGCGTCCACTAGATCAGAGACGCATCGATAATCGCCTTATCATGCTATACAAGGTCACCCATGACCTTGTTGCAATCCCTGTCTCAGATTACCTCACACCAAATCGCAGAAAGTCGAAATTTATCCACCCTTTGGCATACAAGCAAATCCCCACCCAGACCAACTATCACAAGTATACCTTCTTCCCAAGATCAGTTATACACTGGAACGCTCTTCCAGCCTATATTGTCTTGCTACCAACCTTGGCACTGATCTGTCATGCTGTCTGCCAGGTGGTGCATGTGTCCCCCTAAGCCACCAGATTCTGTTTTATCTTTTAAATATACTAACTTTCTTCTCGCACTGTATAAACTCATTTCACCTACTTTGCTTACCTTTTATTTCAGCTAACCCCCTTTAGCACTTGGTATACCGGATACCCTTCTGTTGTCCTCTTATGAGGTTTAGAAGTATTGGAAGAAAGAAAGAAATAAAAGCTGTAGCCGTGTTTACTTATTTCTAATACTATTACTACCAATAATATATTTATAAATAACTACCAATCGGTCTAATATTTTTAATAAGTTTATATATGGGTAGTTCCACAGTACTGAAGAAAAACATAGGTGCATACAATAAACTGTTATTTTTCGCACAAACTTGATTTCTTTCTAAAAAGGACTGGTATTGTGACAGATATGACATACTGAAGGGATAAAAAAAGATAAAATATAAAGATTTTTTTTCACCGAGACCAGAAATATGCGGGTAAATCACAGTATTGTGGCCACCTAGGTTGCACCTGGTAGCAAAAAATCAACTTTGCACAATTCTTATAAAAACATTTTTTTCATAGGGGTTAGTATCCTAAATGTATAGCATTTGCAGCTTTTCGGGCGGAGAGTGGTACAAATGTGTTTTTTGATGCTTCACATGTATGTGGGTGGAAAGTGGTTACGGACACTACAGGGTGTGCATAACACTATAGCTAAACAACATTAACCATATTAAACTTTATTAACTTTGCTTTAAACATGACTAGGAACACTAACAAGTAAAAATAATCAGTCTTTGCAAAAGTAATAAAGCTTGAAGAAAAAATAATGCACATAAGTTGCCATCACTGTTCAAGACACACAAATAATAAGCCAAAACTTTGTTATGATAATCCGGATAAGCCAATCATTCCAAATAAAACTTATTTAAACTAGACATCAAAGTCATATGCACAAACTGAAAACAAGATGTAGTTCTTTGGACATAAGTTGAATGGAAAAAAATCAGAAGATTTATCACAGCTAAAATGGTTACGGACACTACAAATTTAACAATGCTTCATTTTTTTCAAATTTCAATCAACTGTTTACTTTTTTTAAAGAAATATGCAGTGAAAAAATATAAAATAAATTACAAAATAAATTAAACAGGAAAATATTTACTGGAATGTTTGAAATTTAACATAGAAGGTCCCAATAAACGGAAACACATAATGTACAAAAAAGTGAAACCCTGATTTAAATATAAAATTAATATGCTAAGCAAATCAAATAGAAATTAATTCATAACACAATTTAAGCCAACCTATAGGATGAAAATTTGATAAATATCCAGCAACTTTTAAATTTTGAAACTTAAGTGGTGCAAAATGTTACGGACACTACAGCATTTTTAGGCGAATCAAATAGCTAAATCGTACATTCATGTATCAGGTCTTTGTATAAAGCAAATTTAATTTAAAATGGTCTCCAAAATCAGATGATAAGTAAAAAAAAAAAAACACCAGGAATGTACATTTTTCAACTATTAATTGTCACCAAAGGCAAACATTATTTTTTTTTGTTACATAGGCCCCCTGCCCATCGAGGCTTGAAGAAACAGATGAGCTGCATGATGCCTCCAGGATTAGTTAATACCAACCGCACAGAAATACTGGTAAACCACTTAGAGGATCTAAGCCTGGCCAGTCATAGTGGTGCAAGTCAGACCTTCTGTGCTTATAAACCCTATTGGTTTCATTGGGCAACAGGGCTTGAGATGTCATTTTATCTCAATATCGGGTAAAAGTCCCACAAAATTGGAAGCAACATCTCGAAAATGACCTTCACAGTGTTGACAGGGACATTAAACCTCAAATCAAACAAAACAAACAAAAAAAAAACTTACTGTATATATAGCTATGTAAAATTGTCAGACATGTTAAATATTTGATACAAAGAAGTAGATGTATATAATTGGCCCCCGCCCATCGGGGCTTGAAGAAATAGATGGACTGCATGAAGCTTCCACGCAGAGCTGAAACTGACCCACACACGCGTACTGGTAGACCTCTTAGAGGATCTAAGCCTGCCCAGGCAAAGCAGTGGGAGTTGGCCCGTCCATGCTTATAAACCCTATTGGTTTCATTGGGCAGCAGGGCTTGAGATGTCATTTCATCTCAGTGTCGGGTAAAAGTCCCACAAAATTAGCTGCAACGTCTCCAAAATGACCTATACAGTGTTAACGGGGACGTTAAACCTCAATTCAAACAAAAGATGTATATGATGCAAAATAATTTTGGTTTATGATTTCAGTATAGCTTTTACAATTGCCCTGTGATGAAGACTAGAATTTGATAAACATAACAGTTAATAATTCAATATATTAACAAGTTAAAGGTTAAAAATTTGAAATTTGAACATTTCATGTTAGGTAAGGAGACTAGAATTTGATAAACATAACAACAATTAACAATTTAGCATACATGTATTTACAAGTTAAAAGCTAGAAATTTGAACATTTCATGATTGAAAAAATAGATTGGGTTGCATGGTGCTTCCATGCAGAGCTGAATCCGACCGCACATGAGACTTACATACAGTATCACTTTGCCTGGACAAACTTAGACCTTCTAAAATATGTGTACTGGTAAACGGCTTAGGTTTAAACCTGCCCAGGCAAAGTGATGAGAGTCAGACTGCCCATGCATATAAACCCTATTGGTTTCATTGGGCGGCAGGCCTTGAGAAGTCATTTCATCTAAGCGAGGGGTAAAAAAATCCACAAAATTAGAGGCAACATCTCAAAAAATTAAAATGACCTATATAGTGTTGATGGGGCCTTTAAACCTCAGTTCCTGCCTTTCGGGCGTGGTGAAATAGATTGGGGTGTATGATGCTTCCACACAGAGCTGAAGCCGACCACCCATGAATACTGGCAAATCAACTGCTTAGAGGGTCCAAGCCTGCCTAGGAACAGTGTGCAAGTCAGACAGTCCATGCTTATAAACCTTATTGGTTTCATTTGGCGGTAGAACTTGGGATGTCATTTCATCTCAGTGTCGGGTAAAAGTCTCACAAATTGGAAGCAATGTCTCCAAAATGACCTATATAGTGTTGACGGGGACATTAAACCTAAAATCAAACAAACAATGAGGCAGTTCTAATGAGCACCAACAGGCTATGTTTGGAGTTCAAACCAGTAAAATATCGTAAATCAAAAAGTAACTATTTTAAAGATAGAAAAGAATGCACTATGTCACACGGGTGTGTTATTGTAATGTGAAAAAAAACCACGCCAAAAAAAAAGCGACAATAAAAAGTTAAAATTGATACAGGAATACCGTATTCGCCCCAATTACCGCACATGCTCCTATAAGCGCACACCAAAGCTATTTTTGAAAAGGAAATGCATAAGTGCACACTTTACAGTAATCTCCCCTTGAAGCTCTCATAGTAAATCTATAAAAACTTACCATTATTTCTTCCAACAGTGAAGGCAATGCTTAAGTATTTTTTTCCGTCCCATTAAATATCAGTATGCACCATCTTGGAAGCTGTTGTTTTCGTATCAAGTGTGCGCTAATTAGGTAGATTTTTCACCATGATTTTATGACACTATTTTGAAAAAACTAAGCGCACGGTGCGGTAATTAGGGCGAATACGGTATGTGTTTCAAAGAAACTGGAATATAAGTATAATGCTTAAACTAGACATTGAAATTTCTTGTAGTGTCCGTAACCAATTTAGTTCTTGAGAGATGTATCAAAACTTCAGATATTCAACGCCTATGGAATGTATTAATTTAAAGAACTGCTAGTATTTTTGCACAAGCCTACCTTGTTTGTAAAATAAAACCAGAACATTCATGCAGTTTCGCTCTGCTGGCCCCCTAATTATATGATTTTCTATTAAATTATGAAAAAAAATTAAATTAACAATAATAATAATAATTCCAGTGGCTATTTTAGCATCCAGTGCATTATTTCTAGATGAAATTAAAACTTATACCTGCCAATGATCAGACATTTATTCACAAATGTTACTGATGTGTGACCCCATAGATTATGGTTACGGACACTACAAGAACATAGTAGCTGATTACTTATCCTCTGCAGATACCCTTGGGACTTTGCTAATTAGATTCTTCTGCTTTATTATTATAGAGAATACTTACTCTGTCATAAAACTTCAAAACAAGACAGTCAACAACCATGTAGACACACCAATTTTATTCTTTTTCATGGAGATGCAATTTTTTAAAATTATTGCGCAATTTTGCATCAAAAAGTGTACATTGTTGTGTCATCCATTTGGAACAATTGAGCTATAATTGATTATTCTGAAGACATATAATATCATTTTGAAAAGTATTATTAAAGTAATGTTTCCCAGATTTTAATATCGATATCAGTAAAAAGGCGTTTGTTTTCAGGTTACGGACACTACAGCATTTTTGTAGTGTCCGTAACCACAAAATCGTTCACAGAGGATGATTAGTTGTTGGAAAAAATACTAATTGTGTTTCATTAAAGGTTATTATACACAAAGTATTAAAAACAGAATTTTTTATTCAAACAAAGCTACTGGCAGTAACAAAATGTATCATGGTTACGGACACTACCACTTTTTTTTTTGACTGTTGTTTTCCTGATAAGTGATCCTGAAATTTATTAATAATCAGCAGGGGAGAACAATATGAGTTCTACCACTATGGCATTCTTAATAGATCATTTTTAAGGAATTTCAATAAAGTAAACACCACTCTCCTATGGGTATGGTGTGCATAACCAGAGGGTTGTGTTCAAAGTCTTGAAATGCATAACGAAGTACCGCCTCTATAATTATGGTGATATCTTGAAAAGTTTTCAGCGCATATCAAGAAATTATATATCAAAATTTTCTTCAGACAATTTTCTATATTACTGAAATTGAAAAAATAACCTGTTTGCCATGCATTATTATTTAAAATTTGTTTGTAAAATGGTATTTTTTAAAGTGCAACCCATAACGGTGAAAATATGCCATTTTGGGGGGTCTTTGGTGGCTGCTGACAATATGAAAAAGTAGCTAGACCTTTCATTAATTTTGAACATCTGAGCCACATGCCTTGCTAAGTTTCTATGGAATAAATTCAAATTTAAAGTCAAATCTCTGACAGTAAGGCTGATATAACATGCTGAAATTAAAAAAAGCCACAATATTGTGATTCACCCGATGACTTGTGTTTTGACGAAATTCGGCGATTTTCTAGCATTGATATTGGGACAGCCATATGGGCATGTCGTTTATCTTTCGTTTTCTTCATCTGTATATTCGAAAAGTCTAAAAAATCTTTTGAATAGTGAAGAAGGTAAGTAAAATTATGTACTCGTCAAGATATTATTTCACAATTACCCCTTAAAGGTGAAAAAACAGTGAATATAAAAAGTGTATTGCACTCGTTACTATCGTGTCCAAAATATCTATTTGAAGTAACCATCTAGAGTCAAGAGTTTGAAATAGTTGTGTGTGTATGGATTGGTGTGTAAAGTTTTCCAATACATATAGCATTGTGTAAATGAATTTCAGTTCGTTTCGTTGGCTAATTTTCATGAAGACTGTAAAAATATAAGTCTCCTGTCTTTCGTGTCCAACTTGTAACGAGCATTAAAATCGACCAAAAACATATAACACAAATGGTCATTGGCTAAAAAGTGCCACCAAATAAAAGCACGTGGTACTAATGTGTAAAGTCTCAGAACTCATGTTTTCACGGAAAAGGCTTCAAAGGGTAGGTGTGATTGTTTGATGGTGTCAAGAAAAGTAACGAGCAGGAAAAGTAACGAGCGATGGTCAAAATCATCATGTTAGACGGAACGACGCTAATTCATGCGTGAAGTCAGATAAAACCACGTAAATTGTTGTTTATGCCCCCAACTTTAAAAAAGTTGGGGGGGCATATTGCTTCTGGCTTGTCCGTCCGTTCGTCCGTTAGTCCGTTCGTACGTCACGCTTTCTTGTGCATAGCATATCTTTAGAACCGTGTATGCTAGTGTTTTGAAATTTCATATATGGGTTCCTCATGAAAAAATAGTTGACCCGTATTTTTTTTCTTGTCCAAATTATCTCCCCTTCTTGAATTATTTCCCCTTTAATTAAATAACATAGAATTCTCGTTAGCAAGATATCTCAAAAAGTATTTGAGCTACAGCCTTGATATTTGGTATAGTGATTGGGACTAAGGAGGAGATTACCTGATTAAATTTTCAACCAATTCGATAAAATTTTGTTAGAGTTATGGCCCTTTGTAATTTTTTGCCACTCAATTGTGTTGCTTTCTGGTGCATAGCATATCTTTAGAACCGTGTATGCTAGTGTTTTGAAATTTCATATATGGGTTCCTCATGAAAAAATAGTTGACCCGTATTTTTTTTCTTGTCCAAATTATCTCCCCTTCTTGAATTATTTCCCCTTTAATTAAATAACATAGAATTCTCGTTAGCAAGATATCTCAAAAAGTATTTGAGCTACAGCCTTGATATTTGGTATAGTGATTGGGACTAAGGAGGAGACTACCTGATTAAATTTTCAACCAATTCGATAAAATTTTGTTAGAGTTATGGCCCTTTGTAATTTTTTGCTACTCAATTGTGTTGCTTTCTGGTGCATAGTATATCTTCAGAACCGTGTATGCTAGTGTTTTGAAATTTCATATATGAGTTCCTCATGAAAAAATAGTTGACCCGTATTTTTTTTCTTGTCCAAATTATCTCCCCTTCTTGAATTATTTCCCCTTTACCGGTAATTAAAAAACATAGAATTCTCGTTAAGAGTTTCATTGATGATACTTGGTACATGCTTGGAACTAGGAGTGAAATTTTTATGCAGGCATCCATGTTTGACCTTGACCTAGATTTCATGGTTTGGTGACTTTGCGCCTCCACAGGCGCGACATAGCCTTCGGGGGAATTCTTGTTGTATGTTTTTGAGTCTTTAACAATATTTGTTGAATATTTTGCCATCTAAGGACAAGCAAAGGTTGGGGGCATTGTGTTTTACAAACACCATTTCTAGTTTAATTTTGTTTTGATGATGCCTTAAGGAAGATGGTTATTGGGCTGGACGAATTATGGTTCACCTTGACTTTAGACAGACACGAAAAGCAGTTTGCTCGTTACAAACAGACACCAAAATACGGTGTCCATCTGTCACTTGTAACGATTGGTAATTCCGATGGTCATATTATAAAATAAGATCATCTTACAATAGCCTACTGCTCATTATATGCTTTTCAGGTATTCAACCTTTTTTTTTTTTGAAAGAATCGAGAAAGAATGTCCCTAGAATCACGTTGTAAGCGCCGAAAACGATCGTTACAAAATGACAACAAAGCGCATTTTAAGCATTACCGTGGACACTACGAATGCTTTTTCGTTACAAAACCAGGACCCAAATTAAACATCAAAGGCGTCCCGCAGATTCCCGAAAATTTCTCTGTACGGCCAAAAATCTATACCGAGGCGTAAAACCCCGCCCACTTTTAGCGGTTTGTAAAACGTTTGCTCCGCCTCCTTAGCTGAAACAGCTTTCTGTGTTTATTGAGAACTAAGCACATCTCATTTTCTGCTTGTGCGGTATTATATTGACAGTCAGAATCACGTGCGTCGGCACACCTTTGATCGTCATCGGCGTGTGAAAAACGTGTCGAGGTGATTGCTCGGGTGTTTGCATATAATTAAACAGATTAGTAGTTGAGGATAGACTAATTATCTCATTGACGATAAGTGTTTTTTAATCGTGTAAACTTGCTACTGTTTAAATTAAAGCGGGTCGTAATTTAGGTGTTTCATTAGAGATGCAAAGTGTGACAATAGTTTCAAAGATAGATACGCATTTTTTTCTAGCGTAAATAGCAGGTGTTCACTAGTTGAAATGACGAAAATAATTAATAAAATCCCAAAATGTTGTCGCGATCGCTGTTTGATTTTGGCGCCTGGAAAATACGTAAAACCGGCGAATGTGACCAGGCCGCTGCAGTCTGATCTGTCTGTTAGCCAAAAAGCAAAAAAAAATACCGCTGACTCCTCTAAGTCTGCCCCAATTGATCAAAGTTGCACGTGTTTCTGCCTGTTTGTCTGAAGCAGTTCCGAGTGTTTTAATAGAGTATGTACAATGAAGACGCGAAGCGTATGTTTTTCAAAGTTTGGCAAAAATCTTTTACAAAAGAATTTTTCGTTTTTTTCTTTTTAATCCATATATATGACAATGGGCGTCAGGTTTGTTTTATTTGTGTTAAGTTCTACAAAAAGTGTAGACAGATCAGACGCTATGTTTTGTGGCGTCTGATCTGGGTCTACACGGAAAATGGACCACTAGGCATATATGGGGATGGGTAATGCGATTGTTTTCTTTACTTTTTATTGGTTTATTTTGGGGAGTGGGGGGGGGGGGGGGAGGGGAGTTTTACTTGGAAAGTTGTAAAATTTATACAGACCAAGCAAAAATATTTTTTTTAGTATGCACTCCTCTGCAGTGTACTGACCGCATGTATGTCACAGTTATGAGTAGTTTTAACTTCCTCACAGAGCTTTGCTTAATTGTTTTGAGTTTAACAGCCCAGTCAACACTATTCAAGTCATTTTTGAGCCGGACAGTTTACCTATCCACACTTTACTAGCCCTCTAAAAGAATATACAGGTGATTAAAAATGCAAACAAGAGATTCATAGATTAAATGACATATATTTCTTCATCAAAACAATTTTACGATCCGCAAACACCTTGCTTCAAAATTGGGACTTCCTGAATTTTCCAGTGGGACTTCCAGATTTCAAGGGTAGGGGTAGGAAGTCTGGGACTTCCTGAACTTGGGAGTAAATGGAAGCCCTGCAAAACAGAACCAAGAATTCAGTATGAAAAACTGCAACGGAATGACCGCCTTGGGACGGTCAGTAGTAAGACTACTGAGGGGGAGGTGTGTGTGTGTGGGTGTGGGGAGGGGGCTCTCACTCCGGAGTTTACGAAATTTACGAATCCTAAATTATTTCAGGAATTAAAGATTACAATGTTGACTTCGTTTTGTTTGTTGTTTGATTTGAAGCCTGAAATTATCTTTCAGGGCAAGTTGTCTGTCTGTTTGAAAAGTGTTGTTGTGCCATCGTTTGTGGCACTCCGCATCATTAATTGATCTTTTTCAGATGTTCAGTGTTAAGTGTTTTGGCGAGCTGCAAATTAACGGTGCTTAACTTTCCAGCATTCATGTTTACAAAGCGCAGTAAAGCACATTCACTGTTGGTAAAAACACTGTACAATACAGCAAAGTAGAAGTAAAACAAAGATCAGGAATCGATACAATTAACTTACTCCACCCATCAAAGACACTAAAGGGAAAGAAGCACAAACATTAAGCGACCAGACCATAAATTGTCCATAATGGAAACCTAAACAAAGGAAGGTCATAAGGACAGTCACGTTCCCACAAAATGGCCATATGGCCATCCAAAATAAAAAGACACAAGTGATACACACAGTAAGTAACAAACAACACCATAAATAAACCGCCACAGAAGAACCGCCTTGGAACGGTCAGTGGAAAGATTTCCACTGGGGGTCTTAAATCGATTTTACGTGGCCACAATCCTCGCCCTTACTTCTGTCGCGATTTAGACAAATAATTTGTTCAGTCAGCATGAAGGCCTCCTAACTCATCAGTGCAACATCTCCGTGAACACAAATAATCAAAGCACCACAGAGATGAGACAACGGTGAGGACTCGACAACAAGAAACCACTGAAAAGCTGGAGCAAAAGAAAACCAACAGTTAGACTCCAATGGGCCCGACCAGAGACAGAGCATCAGGCACCAAGTTATTATTCTAAACCATCCAAAGCCCTAATATAGATCTGCATATATACACTTCTAGAGTACAAGTATAAACAACATATAAAGTAAAATAAACTATCAAACTTCTGCAAACCCCAGGCATGTCTTTGTCTTTCATAACGAGTTAAAATGGTACGACAGATCAAAATGACATTGTTTCTCCTATTGTGTGATGTTGTCGTTATTCAGTGGCGTAACATTGTGTCATTAAATTGTATGACCACACGCTACATAACACTTTATTAGTGGCCTTATGACGCCACACATGACATCACCATGTTTTCCACTGAAATTACTTAACTTTCAAGGGGATAAAACTGTTTAAAACATCCATTCGGTTTATAAACAGAATCTTACACTTGTGGTCATTTCATATTAAATTTATGAAACTCGCCAAAGGCTGGAGTAGTTTCATAAATCACATATCAAATGACCATTCGTGTAAGGCCCACTATATTGGCCGGCACTGTTCTAGTATTCTGCCTTTTTAGCTCAACTACAGGTGCGTTTCAAAAGTTTTATAGATAGGACTGGGTTTCATAATTAATTGCACACTTGGTGCTGTTTCTCAAAGCTGCAACACAGTTTGCTGACCAAATCTGTGCTTTAATTTGATATATGTTTTACATCAATACATGGTCTTGAAATATGTGTGTCAGTTCTTTTTGTACAGCTCATGGTATCGTCATTTTGGATTCGTTTATACATGCACGCATTTTTGTCCTCGATTTGTTCACCTTTTCGAACATTGCGTTTCGAAAGGTTTTTGTCTGGAAATGATAATGATAAAATCGAATTCAAAATAACATTTGTATTAATTTACAAAAATCGTGGATAAAAATAATAAACTATATCGCCAACAGATACCTGGGATATAACCCAATACTACTAGGTTGGTGTGTTTTCCCAGTTTTGCTGTAAGCAAATGCTTTATTTTTATAATGATTAATACTGAAAATATGAAGACAAACTAGATTCTGAATCTTCACTTATATCTATTTATAACCAGATCTTCATAAGCACATATTTCATTCAATTCATTATTTTTCATATCTACATTACAACTTCACTGAGCTTACTAGTACTGGATAACCCCATCCTTGTTTTCAATGACAGCGGCAATTCTATGAGGCATGGAGTCGTGCAGTTCCATAAGATCTTCTCTGTTAACTGTATTCCATAGACTTTGAATATTTCGCCATAGTTGATGATTGGATGTTGGAACAAACTAACTCCCAAAGCACATGCAGGTACATTAAAGAAAAAGGTCTTCAGCTTTTGGATTGACCTGGGTATTCCTATAGAACACGTTTGGATCTTAAAATGTGAAAGGGAAGAGCTCCAACAGCCAAGCAGGAACTATTGCGAACTATTCAAATTTTTGGCGTACAGTCAACATAGAAGATCTCATGGAACTGTATGTACGACCTCATGCCTTGTAGAAATGCCGCTGTCATCACAAACAAGGGTGGGGTCACCCAGTACTAAGCTCAGCGAAGTTGTAATGTAGATACGAACAAGAATGAATTGAGTTAAATATGTGCTTATGAAGGTCTGATAATAGGTTTAAGTGAATATTCAGAATGTAGTTTCAGTATTTTGTATTTTTAAATATATACAATTGCTTACAGCAAAATGGGAAAACACACCTATCTGGTAATATTGGGTTATGTCCCAGGTATTTATTGGCGATAAAATTTATTAGTTTTATCCATGATCTTTATAAATGAATAGAAATGTTATTTTCAGTTCAATTTTATCATTATCATTTCCACATACAAACCTTTCGAAACGCAATGTTCGAAAAGGTGAAAAAATCGAGGACAAAAATGCGTGCATGTATGAACGAGCCCAAAATGACACAACCATGCGCTGTACAAAAAGAAATAAAACACACATTTCAAGACAATGTATTGATGTTAAACATATGTTCCCTTGCAGGTAGACTGGAATTTACTTTTGATTATTGAGACTTTAGTATATTAACTTCTGACGGGTGTTTTAAGTGCCTCATATGGAATAATTCGAATACTTAGTTGGCCAGTACAGCGCTTCTGAACATACGATAAACTTGCTTTGACCACAGAATGCGTTGCACTGGTCACTGATGTGTAAATTCCTCATGACATTGTCTTTCCCAAATTCCGTTTAATCCATCATGTGATGTACCGAATCTTACACTCTTGATAACGTCAACAGAAGCTCAAGAAACTCGCTAGCTAAAAGGATAGGAAATAGCCCCGGAAATAGTAACTCCTGTCAAACTTTGTTTTAATACAGATCTATTGCAAGCAAACAGAGCATACATACCAGTAAGCAATACAGTCATTGTTATGTACAGACAAATACAAGCAAACAACTTCATAAGTGTACACAGAATCATAAACTGTTCATTATGAAATGTTTAGAAAAAGGTTACTCAGGAAAAGCCACAACGACATGAACATCACGATCGTTACATGGTGTCCAACTTACCTAGTTATGCGTAGAATGTTAAATAACTCAGAAGTATTTCTTTTCATGAAAATATAGTTAAATTTATCAATTACTTGTTCCAGCAGTACTACAAAGAAAAGCTATTTTTTTCTAACTGATCAGCAATAATGCACTGCTGTGTTGGACACCATGTAACGTGCATGATTTGGTGTCCTCAGTAACGAGCACTCCATATTACCAGGAATTCCAAGAAACTTTTCCCCATTCAATTCTATTATAAAGCTAACAACAATTTGATAAAACTATAACGTTTGTTTAATTTTTGGCAGAGGACTATTGGAAGGATGGATGTGTCCAACATATAAAAAATATATAAAAAAGGACAGAATTTTAGTTGTCGTAGCTGGATATTTGAAATTGGTTCTTCAATAAAGTGGAACAAAAAATCTTGCACTTTTCATCTTAGAATCACTTTTGTATCTGAAACGTCATGTTTAATAGCAGAATTATTATGATAAATCCTATTCATTTGGAAAAAACAGGCATGAGTTGGACACCATGTAACGAGTGTTACTTGTTTCACTAGCATGAAAAAAGTAAGATAGTTTCTTTCTAAATGACAAAAAGTTATCTTCTAACTGTTATTTTTCAAAAAAGGAAGGTTTTAGACATAACATGAAGCGATTTTTATTACCATTTTCACATTTTAAAAAAATAACATCTTTGTCCCATATTTTTCTTCAGTACTGTAGAACTACCCATATTTTACATTTCCTTTATTTATGTAAATGCGTAAAACGTATGATCCAATCGTCGCGAAAAACAACTAATAGCAATTGAGCAGTACCGTAAATCCTAAGAAATAAGGATCTTGATGACTTGCAGTTATTCTCCTAAATTTTTTAACAAATTTGTTTCACAGTCGAGCAAAGAGTCCAAAAGGTGCAGATGAAATGACAAACACTGTAGACTCTGCTTCAGGAGCAGTGTGATCCGGGACTGCATTATTTGCCGAAGCCTACCAGTCCCAACACATAGACTCATTACGGTAATTGCTCAACCCATGGAGTTTCGGATCTTTGCCTTTATGTGTGCCCTGCTAACAAGATAATTACACCTAATTGATATTTCTTTGTACCTACCATGTTGAACTGATAGGTTGAATAAATATGCTTCCCAAATTCAATTTTAATCTATTACGATTAAGACCAAGCTCAACATCGGACAAACATTTGTAGATTTTAATAATAATAATAATATAAAAAATAGAAATTATAACATTGACATAATAATAATAACTGTCACAGTGCCGGACAAGGCTTTGAGTACAACAGTCTATTGCATCAGGGTCGATTACAATTAGGTCCCTTATTGAAATTTAGTGAAAAAAAATTGTCGCTCCTGGCTACAAACAGGTGATAAGAATACAGTTAGAGTAAATTAGAAATATTTTTATTATACCATAGAGTGGATAATATTGTTTGGAACGCATACCCTATATAAACTGATAGACCTAAATCTACTACCGGACGGCTAGCCATTCCTACGTGTGTCGGCTAGCCGTCCGGTACCGGACGAGCAGATTCATTGGCTGGTCGTCCGGTACCGGACGGGCAGACTCGAAGGCTGGTCGTCCGGTACCGGACGGCTAGCCACTGCCAATAATTTAATGGTCATTCAGACGCTCGGTCTGTCCAGGAGAACTTTGATTTGATAAAGTCTTTCATTCAAGCTTCGTCCGAAAATCATATCCCCTCCAAAACTAGCAGGTCGGTATCATCAATTCCTTGGATCACACCAGAAATAAGAAGAGTCATGCTAAGGCAAAAAAGTTGGGAAGTGGTAAACTCAGAGCAAAATTTGAAAACTTGAGACAAAAACTCAAAAATGACATAAAAAATCAGCATGATCTGTATGTAAATAACTTGGTAGGTGATGTAAAGGCAAATCCCAGAGACTTCTACAGATATATCAATAGACGGATCCAATGTTTTGACATGTGACCTTGTTTACCTGTCATTGCGCATTCGCAAAATTACTTTCCTTCCAATAAATATCTTTCGTGGTTGGCAAAAAGCCCCTGGTTCCATATAAACACATCGTAAATTGGTTTGCTATTACGGGCATATTTTAGTTCACTGTCACAGAAAATCGATCGAATTACACTTTAAATGGGTAGATATATATATTTTAGAGTTAATTCATGCATCTTCCACATTTAGTCATTCGTTTTGCGCATTTTTATTACAAATAATTAAGACCGTCCCGCCTCGTTACCTGCATAAGTTTAACAGGTAATTATCATCAAAAACATCCTCAAATCTTCTAGAAACCAATAATTACTAGCTAAAAAATGTCTATTATAAAAGTTTAAAGCTCAAATTTGTCGTTTCGAGTCCAAACAAAATACAAGTTTACAGAAAATAACATCGCATTTACAATGGCGATAAACGGCCAAATACGTTTTTTGCCCACCACCGGTACATCCCGGCAAATAGTATTATTGAGCGATGACGTAGTGTTTGGATGTGTCTATAGCCAGAAGAAAGATAGGCAAGGTATCCCAACCCTTAATAAATTTAAAAGCAATATATTCATAATAAGGAAATGTTTGTCATCTTAAAAGCTTTTATTTGCACCAATGCAGTCAAATAAATCAATTAATATTCTTGGATTTCTGTTATGTATTGTATTAAACCATCTAATAGTAATTTCAGAAGTTCCTACATGAGCAGTCAAGGACTTTAGTCACATCAATTAAAACATTTATCTATTGTTTCATAATATTTTTCCTGTAAACAGCAAAAGTATTCATAATGTATTTGCAAAACTATTCATGAATACATGACTTTTGAAATGTATTCAAATACAAATACAAATACTTTTATTCTAAAAAATCCACGAATACAGAATACTTCACAAATACTCAGAAAATGTATTCGAATAGTATTCGAATAAGAATACAGTTCTAGTACAAATACCCCAGGTCTGCCGCCGACATTGACTCAGAAATAAGACTGTTCGCAGACGACTGTGTTTGTTACCGGGAAATTAGAGATACAGATGACTCACTGAAACTTCAGGCTGACATAGATAGATTAGGATGTTGGGTCCTAAAATGGGGCATGAGATTTCAGCCAGTTAAATGCAATATTATGCAGATTACTAGGAAGAGATCTAATAAAGTTGAGGCTTCTTACACTTTAGAGTTTAGAGGGAACGGTCCTCGAAAATGTGAATTCCATTAAATACCTTGGTGTGACAATCACTCACCATTTGAGATGGAATACACACATTAGCAACATGTGTACAAAGGCGAATAGAACACTTGGTTTCCTGAGGCGAAATCTTCATCAGTGTCCTCAGGATGTCAAAGAGACAGCATACAGGGGACTTGTTCGCCCAATCTTGGAATATGGTAGTTGCATCTGGGACCCAAGCAGAGTGGTCCTCAATGAAGAAATTGAAAAAGTTCAGAAAAGAGTTGCTAGATTTGTATCTGGAAATTACTGCTTTGAAACTGGGAGCATGACTGGAATTCTGGGAAAATTAAGATCCATGGGAGTCTCTCAAGAAAAGGATAAGAGACAGTAGGCTCATACTCTTATACAAAGGTCTAAAGGGTGCTGCCAGCATTCCAACAGATGACCTTGTTCCCCCAGCTAGGCACTGTAGAAAACACCATTCAATGACGTTTCAGACCCTTACTGCAAGAACGGACATTTATAAAGAATCATTCTTCCCCCGAACCATTAGAGATTGGAATGCCCTTCCTCATTCGATTATTTTGACGGCTGAAGGTGCTGAGGATTGTGTAGCTAAGTTTACCTCTTTGGTTAGAGATAGGGACTAACTTCCCATATCACAGGTCTTGGTGTATGAATGTCATTTGACGTGTCACCAGTAACAATTCTGATTCTGACAGAACATTGATGAGTGGGAGGCTGGGTTGGTGCAAAGCGATGTGTAGAGGTGGAGAAACCTCCTTGGTTTAGTGGATAAACTACTCGGGTCCTGTGTTTGATCCCAGGCTCTCCAGACTTTCAGCTGAGTTTAAACAAAGGTCCTACATCGAGGCTTTAGTGCGAAACTATTCTATCTGCATTTTTCATAATTTTACAGGAGAAGGAAAAAACTGAAATTCTTTACTGCTTTGACTACTATAACAATTCTGAAAGAGTGTTTGAGTTTAAAATGTGTATTGTAAACATTGTGGACATTTTTTATTGAAAATATCTGAAAAATAAAAAAAATCATCACATGGACTAGTTACGCGCTGAAATTGAACATTTACGGCCATAATGTTTAGTGCGAAACTAGTCTATCTTATGGAAAAAGCTGGTTTTGAAGCAGTTTGAAGCCAAAAAAGTGTTGCATTAATTAGAAAGTTAATTTATAATTATAAAGTAATTATTTGTTTCAGCAGAAACTTAAAAAAAAAAACAGTTTTTATTCTCACATCATATTTATAACTATACCATAGAATGACTGAGAGTTGTTAAAGACATATCAACCATTGATGATCATTTTGAATTAAGGGAGAAAATGCCCTTTCATTTTACTTCTCTTGCATAAAAAATGAAGTTTAATTATAAGATTATATTAGGAAGCATGCATATCAGTTATTCTTATCCCTTTATCTATAATTTCGGCCCCCAGCCATCGGGGCTTGAAGAAATAGATAGGCTGCATGATGCAGAGCTGAAACCGACCTGCACATGAGTACTGGTTAACCGCTTAGACGCTTAGCCTGCCCAGGTAAAAGAGTGCGCGGCGGACCGTCCATGCTTATAAACACTATTGGTTTAATTGGGTGGCAGGGCTTGAGATGTCATTTCATCTCAATGTCGGGTAAAAGTCCCGCAAAATTGAAAGCAATGTCTCCAAAATGACCTTCACAGTGTTGAACAATGAAACAAACTATTTATAATTTCAACAGCTCCAATACTTTTTGAGATAATAAGGTTCTATACCATGGTACACATGTCATGTGCAAGAACCACAACTCTGCTGGCCTTTGAGGTATGATGATGTCACATGGTACAAAAGTAGACGAGGAGGAGAAGGCATGCAAAATGTGCAAGAACCAGAACTCCAGATGCCATAGTATTTTAGTTATCTCCCATGACAACATAAACTTGTGTTCACCATAGCTTCCACATACTTTGAGACATTTTGATGACACTTGGGAAGATTATACTCAAGGTTAAGAAGGCATGTCATTAGCCAGGACCAAACTCTGGCTGTCATCATATTTTAGTCTGTACCTTGGCAATAGTATCTTGTGATAACTATAACTTCAATCCCTTTGATTAGTAATGATGGTTCTTAGTAGATAAGAAGGCATGTCAAGTGCAAAAATCACCAAATTGGGTGAAATTGTATTTTAGTTAGTTGATTATACTGAGTACAGTTTTACATGATAATAAGAAGTTGTGTCATGAGCAAGAACCACAACTCTAGGTACCATGGTCTTGTGATTATCTCCCCTGACAGTATAACATTGTAATGGCCATAACTGCAACAACCTTTGAAATATATATTGGTGGTACTTGGTATAGTTGTACACAAGTTTGAGACCCATAGCTGTAAGTGCCACATTATGTTAATTATCTCCCCTGCCAGACTAGCCTTGTGGTCCCCAAAGCACTTATATACCCTTAAAATGTTGATGATGCTTGGTACAATTGTACACCACGTTGACACAGGATGTTATGAGCAAGAGCCACAACTCAGTGGGTGCAACTGTAATTGTGATCTCCATAACTTGACCCCCATTTGGGTCAGTTGTTTATCAATTGACCCAAAGTTACTGAGCACAAAATCTCATTCAGTGCTGGAGTCCACGTGACTATCACTTATTGGGGGAAACCCAGGTTATTAATAGAAAATAGTTACACTATTCTTATCAATTTTAGGTCAGACTGTTGCATAAGAGGGTTACCAATAGAATCTGATTGGGCTTGGCAAACAGAATAGACCCAGATCAGATGCCACAGAACTCGGTGTCTGATCAGAAGCTACACTGTTTGCTTAAAATACTGGTATTTAAGGGTTTCTGGTCGGACCTATTGAAGTCTAACTTTTGGTTTTCTTTTGCTCCAGCATTTCAGTTATTTCTTGGAGTCCGCACTGTTGTTTCATCTCTGTGGTTGTTTGATTTTTGTGTTCTTGGAGATGGTGGAAGCCTTCATGCGTACTGAACAAATTATTTTGTTTAAATAGCAACGGAAGTAAGGGTGAGGATTGCGGTCACATAAAATCAATTTAAGCCCACTTACCATTCCAATGCGGTTCTTCTGGTGTGGTTTATTTTTGTTATTGTTCGTCTTTGAGTATGTATATCGCTTATATTGTTTTGGTTTAGGATACCCAATTGGCCATTTTGTGGGAAAGTAACTGTCCTTTTGGCTTTCTGCTATAGATATTTCCATTAGGGTCTAGTCATTTCATGTTTGTGTTTCTTTCCATTTGGTGTCTCTGATGGTAGGTGTGGCTTAATTGTATCGATTCCTGATTATTGCCTTCACCTCTTTTTATAAGTTTCAGTTCAGGACCTTCAACCAATCGGTGCTGTCTAATTAACCCTTAAGATGCCAAGAAAAAAACTGCATCTGAAAATGTTGTCTGTTGATGTTGTCTGCTTAATATTCTTGCCAACTTTTCAAACCTATCTTTTGCATGTAGGCAAACATAGTGGGTGCAGATCAAACTGCTCCTAGGGTAGCTGTCTGATCTTGGTCCACATTGTCTGCAACAATAACTTTTTAAAGGGTCCAGCAGACAACAAAGCAGACGACAATTTTTGTGATTGGCAACCACATGGTTAAAGTTGTGTGTTCTCTGGAATCACCATGTTCCAGATGCAGCCGAAATAAGCAGGAGCCCATTGATGGACCTTATCGGGTGACTAACGGACACTATGGAACATAAACTTGTGGGCTATATTTAGATTGGAAAATCCATAGTTTGCCCCCCACCCCACCCAGCCATGTTTATACAAGCCACAGGAATTTCACTGGCTCAATGTTTATTAAATAAAGCAGTTATCCATTACAGTAGGGCGGCATCTAAGGCCGTTGCTATGATTCTATTCGCAATCTGCTTCCGCCGGTTGGGACTATATTTTGTCAGAAAAAATAAGGAAGAAAATCACAAGAACTTCCGGTAATTTATAGGCCATTACATGTTGTTACGAGATGTAGATTGGAAAAAAACGAGAGACATTTAAAGAGAATCATCTTTTCTGAGGTCTACAGAAATGGGTAGATAACTTGAATGCTTAAACCGACTAAGCAGACGCCGCGAAACCATGACCCCTCAATTTATTGACGTCCCGTTACTTCGATACATATGTCGGGAAAAAATGGCACAAAAAATGCTCCTCTCCAGATTTAGATAATTTTTCGCACATTTGTCAAGGACATATCAGTCCGTCTTACGGACTGAGTGAGAGTTGTCTCGAGCGTGTTACATTAACAAAAACCGTGTTCAACTGAGAGCCAATTCTGCGTTGGATTACGGAGGTTACGCATGCGCGTTTCGATATCTTATCAAGTCAAGTCATTATTTTCTCCCATGATTCAGGATTACGGGTACGGGGAGGGGGGGGGGGGGGGCATTGTTTAATGTGCTGTGCAGTCTGATGAGTTGAATTATTTTGGTGATCTAACCATACTTGAGAGAGAGAGAGAGAGAGAAACCCAGCCAGCAGAGCATGTCGGACCAACGTCGGGTCGACAGCGATACGACGTGTCTGTCCGGGCCCGACGTTGGCCCACTATCTTGAGCTAGAATGAGGAGAGAGAGAGAGAGAGAGAGAGAGAGAGAGAGAGAGAGAGAGAGAGAGAGAGAGAGAGAGAGAGACAGAGAAAATCAAAATGAACGTTTACAGATACGCGTAAGGAATGCACCATGAAACGAAAGAAATGACGACGAGAGAGAGACCAATCTGTCAGTTGAAAAAAAAAATCAGTAGTATGCGGACTTTGATTTAGTCGAACAGATTTACTGACGTCATTTAATATGACGTAATTTAATATGATTTCGTCACACCAAACTGTCTACACAGCTGTGTCATGCTTGTGTAAATATACTGTACATTCAGTGTATTGACATATTTTTGATATAAATTATAAACAAACATGGTTGAAAAGTGGATTGTTCAGTGAAGAAGATGAGTATGATACCACAAGACTTGTATTTAACTCGCTTTTCATTCGATGTTATCGAATACAGGGGAATTCTGTGAGTTTCACTTTAATCTTTTAGCCAAACCTGCCATTTTGGAAAGAAAAAATGGTTTTGTACACACGTTTCGACCGGAAGTGGGTAGAAAAAAATGGCACAAAAAAATGCTCCCTCGCCGATTTTGGCACAAATTTCAAGGTGAACAGATTAATATATGCCGGAATTGATGATATAGGTGAGAATAATCGCGAGGAATATTATAATAGTTTATTTTTGGTTTTCCCGATGGTACCGACATGGTTGAAAATTCGCCATTTTCAAACCCTTGGTCTGCCCACACCAAAATGCTAAATCTTGTTTTAGTCTTTATATTGAATACAGCAATATTTATATTTATCGCTTGTATCTTTGTCAAAGCTAATAATTATACGACAATCACGTAATTTGACGTCAAAATAGTCAGTCGAATGGGAGCATCAAAATCGGAAGTAGTCCCATCGAATCGACACACGAGAATTTTGTTTTTAAATCTACCTACGCTGGCCACTCTGATGCCCTACTGTTAACTACAGGTTCTGTGTCATTACACATTACACACAAAACCTCTGTCTGTGATTTTTGTTGTCAGAAGTTTGTTTGTTTGAACTGATGGTTTATGTCCCCATCAACACTATTTAGGTCATTTTGGAGATGTTAACTGCTTCCAATTTTGTGGGACTTTTACCCTACATTTAGATAAAATGGAATCTCAAGTCCTACCACCCAAACAGACCAATATGCAGGGTCTGATTTTCACCACTTTGCCTGGGCAGGCTTAGACCATCTAAGCGGTTTACGAGTACCCATGTACAGTTGGCTTCAGCTTGGCATTGAAGCACCATGCAGCCCAATCTATAGCCCCAATGGGATGGGGCCAGTAAATACACAGAGAGGTATGTATGACATCTGAACTCATGATTGGTTTGTCTGTCTGGCAGACTTTGCTTCAGTTCAATCTTGCCAGCGGTGTGACAAATACATGTAACTAATAACTTTGTACAGGTCCATTTCAATTTAAGGGGTTTCTGATTTATTTTATTTATTGCAAGTTTAACTAAAATCTATATTTTCTGTACTTAGTGAAGCCGCTGATCAATCGCAGCAATCTTTACTGCTTGCCAGTCTTATGGACATACAGTAAGAAGGCAGTTAACGTGAGTGTGCAAAATATTTTAACGCTTGTTTTGCAAATGCGCTTCAGCATTATCAATGAAATATTGTAAATGCAGAAAGATGAATCTGTTGTGCTGGTCCTATTTAGTATATACAAGTATACAGCAGGGCCTAGGATGAAGCTGAAAAGTCTACATTATAGAGCAGAGTAACTGACCACCCGCTATTGTCACCACCCTGTGTGACCCAGCTACCGGTTATTTATAGCAGTGCTAGTCATCTGTGTTGTCAGGGAGCCGTGTAAAAAGTAAAATCTGGACTGAGCTAGTGTACTGGGGCATTGGCTTATCAATCGACCCAAAATTACTAACTACAGAAGCATCCCTCCTGCTATTGTCCATGTGACGGTCACTGACAAAATCCAGGTACCAGTTATTTATAGCAGTGCTAGTCTCCTCCTTGTGACGTCAGAGCATTGTAAAAAGTAAAACAAGGACTGGGCTCGTGTACTGGGGCATTGGCAAAGAGTAAATATCTTATCAGATGCCACATAACACGGCATAGCATGGCGTCTGATGAGGTATACAGTGCTTGCTTAAAATACTGGAATTTAAGGGTTAAACGAACAGATGCACTAGTTTCGCACTGACTGAAATCATAAAATGCAGATAAACTAGTTGGACAAATATGTGTTTTTCTCAGCAATTTGTTAGTGCACAATGGGGAAATTTGTACACATGTTGTAGAATTGAAAATACCATCAAACTATAGAAAAAAGTGTTTTTCACCAAAAATGTCACTTAGAATAGTTTCGCGCTAAAGCCTCGACATGTCCAAAGCTGTTGGTGAGACATAAAAACTCAAACTCACTCACTCACTGGCGCAGACAATCTCACTTTTGACCTTATTTGCATTATTAAATCATGCAAAATCACGCTCTTGTTCCTAGCGAGATTTCCCGTTCGGGGGGAGGGGGTGGTTAGTGATCATCTAATATGGTCGCTAACGTTACTTCCTAGTTAAACAAGTTAAAGTCGTTTTAATTATTTACGTTTTTGCTGAAGTTTTACTGACCAAATACCGTAATTCCCTGTGTATACCACGCACTCATCTATAACACGCACCTCAATTCTGAGTCCAAGATATGTGAAAAAAAATATATTCCAGTCTAAAACACGCACATGCTTTTCCCCAGTATCACAGAATGCTTTTCTCAGACGCCATTTTGATTGAAAATGAAAGTACTATTGGCTACTATCAAAATAGCCTGACTGGTTATAGGTATATTTCCTAGTAGTTATAGAATAGAATAGTGGTTAGTTTCTCTCTTGCAGCATAGGCAGTTCTCCGTTTACCCATAACGGTGGTGTGTGACAAGGTGACATTTTAAGGGTGCGGTTATTCATTTGTTATGAAAGATGACAATGCGTTTTCCCAGTTTTCTTTCACAAGGAAAGATAGAAACAGGTTTCTTTCCAAAGGTAAAATTGTGACAACATGCCTCCAAGGCAGGTGCTCCATAGCGTTATTGACAGAAATTTCTACAGGTAGATTGAGTATTTTGACACCTCTGGTTATTCACACGTTCTCTATGCTAATCCCATAATTAACACCTTCTCAGCGTGAGTAATCTCACTCAATTAAAGAAGCCCATTTTGCATTTACTGTTATTAATAAAACGGTGATTCATGCCTGACTTCAAGGAACCCGATTTCATGTGCAATTTGAAACTTTGTTGACATGCATTAACTATCATAATTAATCAGAGTTCCCACTCACGCAAAATCTTACGTGAATCACGCAAAGAAAATAAAAATCACGTACGATTTTTTTCCGTCGGGCGAGATTCCGCGCGTCCGAAATTGACTGGGGCGAACCGGCCGATTTTTTTTCGAGCGTCCGAAATTGACGGGGGCGAATCGGCCGATTCGCTGAAATAGATTTGGGACAGGCCGCAGACTTGAATCCGTCGCATAGATGAGCTTCCGCGCATCCGAAATTTACCGGGGCGAACCGGCCGATTTTTTTCGAGCGTCCGAAATTGACGGGGCGAATCGGCCGATTCGCTGAAATAGATCTTTGACAACCCGCAGACTTGAATCCGGCGCATAGAACTTCCGCGCATCCGAAATTGACTGGGGCGAATCGGCACGCAATCGGTAAATGACGTCATCGGACCCCAGCAACCCCACACGTGTCTACTGTTTTATCTTAATGGGGCGTATCTCTTTCATAAAAAAATGTTTGGAAACGGTAAAAAAAGTCTCGATAGCAAAGCGGTAGTGGAAAACAGCGCTTTCTGTAAGCTCCGTGTCAATAACCAACACCAGCATACAGATGTGTTAACACAATTTAAAGCGTTCAACTTTTCTCGCCAAGCGTCTGCTATTTGGCGCCAAAACATAATCATTCACGAGATAGTAGAATAGTCGTAGCAACTCGTCTTAGGAGCAATTAAATAATTTTCACATTAATTGCGGATTAAATTTTATGATCGGGGAATAAACGCATATTAGAGACATAACTTGACCATATTTTCACACCTTATCGACATGCACCGCAGGGTGGCAATTATATGACAGGGATTAACAAGTGTCATAATTGAACTGTTATAAATCATCAAACAGAGTAAATCCAAATCAGATGTCTGCGGCGTCTTTCTGAGGTGTCTGATCTGGGACTGCACTGTTTGCCGATGTCCCAAAAAGGGATGAAAGGTTGATGTCTGAGATAGGTATATTGATTGCATTTTTAATGGTATGAATGATTCAATGAATTAATATGTCAAACGAACTTTATGAGGGTCTCAAAGTGTCACATTGTATTTGTAATGGGTTTTCGTGACCTGCCGACTTTTCGAGAAAAACAATGCCATTTTTCTATGCCATTGTATTACACGCAGGGGATTTTTTTTACCGTTTTCTGGGTGAAAAAAGTGCGTGGTATACACAGGGAATTACGGTAAGATAAATAGTGAAGTGATAATTCCTAATATTGTTTTATTCCCATTTGCTTGATGTTATTTAAATGAAATATTGATTTTCTAACGATAAGACAGTAGCTGAAATTGGTGAGCTGTTTGGCACTTATTTCGCAACAACAACGGGTGATTGAAAATGTGGTCGTGTAAACGATGCATTCCGTAAGTGTGATTGCCATGGAGATGATCGTGTATACACTTATGATCTTTTGACGTGATTTTTAGCTCACCTGGGCCGAAGGCTCCAGGGGAGCTTATAGTATAGTGGGTCCTCCGTCGTCCGTCGTCCGTCGTCCGTCGTCCGTCCGTCGTCCGTCCACACTTTTGAGCAGCTATATCTCTGTATCCTGCAGGCTGATCTCAATCATTTCTCACCTGTAGCATGCCTCTGGTGGGGCATTGATGACATAAACTTTTTTTTGAAATCGCTCTAAAACTTTGGTTCCTATGGCAACCACAAGGTTCCATAGACTTACTATGGGAAAATGCTTGTCATCACCGTGGCGCCTTCAGTTTTGATCGGATCTTCCTGAAACTTATATGTAAGGTGACTGGGGATAAAAACTCGGATGAGTTCGAAAACCGGCCAAGTCGGCCCATTTATCATAGAGTTACGTCCCTTTGATTGCTGAAAATGCCCATTTTCGACCTTGTCATCACCGTAGCCCCTTCAGTTTTGATCGGATCTTTCTGAAACTTATATGTAATGTGGCTGGGGATAAAACCTCGGATGAGTTCGAAAACCGGCCAAGTCCGCCGATTTATCATAGAGTTACGACCCTTTGATTGCTGAAAATGCCGATTTTTGACCTTGTCATCACCGTAGCCCCTTTAGTTTTGATCGGATCTTTCTGAAACTTATATGTAAGGTGGCTGTGGATAAAATCTCGGATGAGTTCGAAAACCGACCAAGTCGGCCCTTTTATCATAGAGTAACGTCCCTTTGATTGCTGAAAATGCTGATTTTTGACCTTGTCATCACTGTAGCCCTTTCAGTTTTGATCGAATCTTTCTGAAACTTATATGTAAAGTGCCTGGGGATTAAATATCGGATGAGTTCGAAAACCAGCCAAGTTGGTCCATTTATCACAGAGTAACGTCCCTTTGATTGCTGAAACTGCCGATTTTTGACCTTTTCATCACCGTAGCCCTTTCAGTTTTGATCAGATCTTTCTGAAACTTATATGCAAGGTGGCTGGGGATAAAGCCTCGGATGAGTTCGCATACCGGCAAAGGTGGCCTATTTATCATAGAGTAAGGTCCCTTTGATTGCTGAAAATGTTGATTTTTGACCTTGTCAACACTGTAGGCCCTTCAGTTTTGATCAGATCTTTCTGAAACTTATATGTAAGGTGGCTGGGGATAAAACCTCGGATGAGTTCGACCACCGGCCAAGTTGCCCCATTAACTATATAGTAATGTCCCTTTGATGGCTGAAAATGTCAATTTTTTACCTTGTCATCACCGTAGCCCCTTCAGTTTTGATCGAATCTTTCTGAAACCTATATGTAAGGTGACTGGAGATAAAACCTAGGATGAGTTTGAATACCGGCCAAGTTGGCCCATTTATCATTGATTTACGTCCCTTTGATTGCTGAAAATACCGATTTTTGACCTTGTCATCACCATAGCCCCTTCAGTTTTGATTGGATCTTACTGAAACTTATATGTAAGGTGGCTGGGGATAAAATCTTGGATGAGTTCGAAAACAGGCCAAGTCAGCCCATTTATCGTAGAATTCTGTCCCTTTGATGGCTGAAAATGTTGATTTTTGACCTTGTCATTACCGTAGCCCCTTCAGTTTTGATCAGATTTTTAGCTCACCTGGGCCGAAGGCTCCAGGGGAGCTTAAAGTATAGTGGGTCCTCCGTCGTCCGTCCACACTTTTGAGCAGCTATATCTCTGTATCCTGCAGGCTGATCTCAATCATTTCTCATCTGTAGCATGCCTCTGATGGGGCATTGTTGACATAAACTTTTTTTCGAAATCGCTCTAAAACTTTGGTTCCTATGGCAACCACAAGGTCCCATAGACTTACTATGGGAAAATGCTTGTCATCACCGTAGCGCCTTCAATTTTGGTCAGATCTTTCTGAAACTTATATGTAAGGTGACTGGGGATAAAAACTCGGATGAGTTCGAAAACTGGCCAAGTTGGCCCATTTATCATAGAGTTACGTCCCTTTGATTGCTGAAAATGCCCATTTTCGACCTTGTCATCAACCTAGCCTCTTCAGTTTTGATCGAATCTTTCTGAAACTTATATGTAAGGTGGCTGGGGATAAAACCTTGGATGAGTTCAAAAACCAGCCAAGTCCGCCCATTTATCATAGAGTTACGTCCCTTTGATTGCTGAAAATGCCGAGTTTTGACCTTGTCATCACGGTAGCCCCTTCAGTTTTGATCGGATCTTTCTGAAACTTATATGTAAGGTGGCTGGGGATAAAACCTTGGGTGAGTTCGAAAACCGGCCAAGTCCGTCCATTTATCATAGAGAAACGTCCCTTTTATTGCTGAAAATTCCGATTTTTGACCTTGTCATCACCGTAGCCCCTTCAGTTTTGATAGGATCTATCGGAAACTTATATGTAAGGTGGGTTGGGATAAAATCTCGGATGAGTTCGAATACCGGCCAAGTCGGCCCATTTATCATAGAGTTACGTCCCTTTGATTGCTGAAAATGCCGATTTTTTACCTTGTCATCACGGTAGCCCTTTCAGTTTTGATTGTATCTTTCTGAAACTTATATTTAAGGTGGCTGGGGATAAAACCCCGGATGAGTTCGAAAACAGGCCAAGTCCGCCCATTTAACAGGGTGTTACTTCCCTTTGATAGATGAAAATGCCGATTTTCGACCTTGTCATCACCGTAGCCCCTTCAGTTTTGATTGGGTCTTTCTGAAACTTTTATGTTAGGTGGCTGGGGATAAAACCTCAGATGAGTTTGAAAACCGGCCAAGTCAGCCCATTTATCATAGAGTTACTTCCCTTTGATTGCTGAAAATGCCGATTTTTGACCTTTTCATCATGGTAGCCCCTTCTGTTTTTATCGAATCTTACTGAAACTTATATGTATGGTGGCTAGGGATAAAAACTCGGATTTGTTCGAAAGTCGGCCCATTAATCATAGAGTTACGTCCCTTTGATTGATGAAAATGCCAATTTTTAGCTTACCTGGGCCGAAGGCTCCAGGCCAGCTTATAGGTCCCATAGACTTACAATGGGAAAATGCTTGTCAACACCGTAGCGCCTTCTGTTTTGATCAGATCTTTTTGAAACTTATATGTAAGGTGGCTGGGAATAAAATCTCGGAATGAGTTCGAAAACCGGCCAAGTTGGCCCATTTATCATAGAGTTACGTCCCTTTGATTGCTGAAAATGCCGATTTTTGTCGCACCTGCTTTAGCAGGAAGACATAGGCGTGCAAGTTTCCGTCCGTCCGTCCGTCCGTCCGTTCGTCCGTCCGTCCGTTCGTCCGTCCGTACCTCTTGTCATCGCAACTCCTCTTGCAGTTTTATACCGATCATTTTGAAACTTTGCGTGTGCTTTTGCTATGGTATGAGGATGCGCATGTGGTTTGGACTTTATCGTCGGATCATTTTTTTTCACTTTTTCCACATTGTGAACTTAGTCATTTTTAACCTTCAATTGATATATGATAGGTACCTCTTGTCATCGCAACTCCTCTTGCAGTTGTATACCGATCATTTTGAAACTTTGCGTGTGCTTTCGCCATGGTATGAGGTTGTGCATGTGATTTCGACATAATTCTCAGAATATTTTTTTTTCACTTTTGCACATTGTGAACTTAGCCAATTTTAAGCTTTAGTTGATATACAACAGGTACCTCTTGTCATCGCAACTTCTCTTACAGTTTTATATTGATCATTTTAAAACTTTGAGTGTGTTTCTACCTATGGTATGAGGATGTGCATGTGGTTTTGACTTTATCTTGGGATCAATTTTTATCACTTTTTCCACATTGTGAACTTAGTCAGTTTTTTACCTCACATATATAGGCTATGGATTCTTTTCAAAGCCCTATATTCATTTCTTCTGCCTTAAATAAACTTTTATTTTTTTGTGTGGGGCAGGTGGGGAGCAGGTGCGACATCAACTTCACCGAAGTTGAATTTCTGGTTTACCTTGTCATCACGGTAGCCCTTTCAGTTTTGATTGTATCTTTCTGAAACTTATATTTAAGGTGGCTGGGGATAAAACCCCGGATGAGTTCGAAAACGGGCCAAGTCCGCCCATTTAACAGGGTGTTACTTCCCTTTGATAGATGAAAATGCTGATTTTCGACATTGTCATCACCGTAGCCCCTTCAGTATTGATTGGGTCTTTCTGAAACTTTTATGTTAGGTGGCTGGGGATAAAACCTCAGATGAGTTTGAAAACCGGCCAAGTCAGCCCATTTATCATAGAGTTACTTCCCTTTGATTGCTGAAAATGCCGATTTTTAGCTCACCTGGGCCGAAGGCTCCAGGGGAGCTTATAGTATAGTGGGTCCTCCGTCGTCCGTCGTCCGTCGTACGTCGTCCGTCGTACGTCGTCCGTCGTCCGTCCGTCGTCCGTCCACACTTTTGAGCAGCTATATCTCTGTATCCTGCAGGCTGATCTCAATCATTTCTCACCTGTAGTATGCCTCTGGTGGGGCATTGATGACATAAACTTTTTTTTGAAATCGCTCTAAAACTTTGGTTCCTATGGCAACCACAAGGTCCCATAGACTTACTATGGGAAAATGCTTGTCATCACCGTAGCGCCTTCAGTTTTGATCGGATCTTTCTGAAACTTATATGTAAGGTGACTGGGGATAAAAACTCGGATGAGTTTGAAAACCGGCCAAGTCGGCCCATTTATCATAGAGTTACGTCCCTTTGATTGCTGAAAATGCCCATTTTCGACCTTGTCATCACCGTAGCCCCTTCAGTTTTGATCCGATCTTTCTGAAACTTATATGTTATGTGGCTGGGGATGAAACCTCGGATGAGTTCGAAAACCGGCCTAGTCCGCTGGTTTATCATAGAGTTACGTCCCTTTGATTGCTGAAAATGCCGATTTTTGACCTTGTCATCACCGTAGCCCCTTCAGTTTTGATCGGATCTTTCTGAAACTTATATGTAAGGTGGCTGTGGATAAAATCTCGGATGAGTTCGAAAACCGACCAAGTGGGCCCTTTTATCGTAGAGTAACGTCCCTTTGATTGCTGAAAATGCTGATTTTTGACCTTGTCATCACTGTAGCCCTTTCAGTTTTGATCGAATCTTTCTGAAACTTATATGTAAAGTGGCTGGGGATAAAATCTCGGATGAGTTCGAAAACCAGCCAAGTTGGTCCATTTATCACAGAGTAACGTCCCTTTGATTGCTGAAAATGCCGATTTTTGATCTTGTCATCACTGTAGCCCTTTGAGTTTTGATCGGATCTTTCTGAAACTTATATGCAAGGTGGCTGGGGATAAAGCCTCGGATGAGTTCGCATACCGGCAAAGGTGGCCTATTTATCATAGAGTTAGGTCCCTTTGATTGCTGAAAATGTTGATTTTTGACCTTGTCAACACTGCAGCCCCTTCAGTTTTGATCAGATCTTTCTGAAACTTATATGTAAGGTGGCTGGGGATAAAACCTCGGATGCGTTCGAAAACCGGCCAAGATGCCCCATTAACTATATAGTTATGTCCCTTTGATGGCTGAAAATGTCGATTTTTTACCTTGTCATCACCGTAGCCCCTTCAGTTTTGATCGAATCTTTCTGAAACCTATATGTAAGGTGACTGGAGATAAAACCTAGGATGAGTTTGAATACCGGCCAAGTTGGCCCATTTATCATTGATTTACGTCCCTTTGATTGCTGAAAATGCCGATTTTTGACCTTGTCATCACCATAGCCCCTTCAGTTTTGATCGGATCTTTCTGAAACTTATATGTAAGGTGGCTGGGGATAAAATCTTGGATGAGTTCGAAAATAGGCCAAGTCAGCCCATTTATCGTAGAGTTCTGTCCCTTTGATGGCTGAAAATGTTGATTTTTGACCTTGTCATTACCGTAGCCCCTTCAGTTTTGATCGGATTTTTCTGAAACTTATATTTAAGGTGGCTGGGGATGAAAACTGGGATGAGTTCGAAAACTGGCCAAGTCGGCTCATTTATTTTAGAGTAACATCCCTTTGATTGCTAAAAATGCCAAATTTTGACCTTGTCATCACCGTAGCCCCTTCAGTTTTGATCGGATCTTTCTGAAACTTATACGTGAGGTGGCTGGGAATAAAATCTTGGATGAGTTTGAATACTGGCCAAGTCTGATCAGATCTTTCTGAAACTTACATGTAAGGTGGCTGGGAATAAAACCTCAGGTGAGTTCGAATACCGGCCAAGTCGGCACATTTATCAAAGAGTGACGTGCCTTTGATTGCTGAAAATGCCTATTTTCGACATTGTTATCACTGCTGCCCCTTTAGTTTTGAACGGATCTTCATGAAACTTACAAACAAGGAAGTCAGGCAGAAAGCTTGGAGGAGTTTGAAAACTCTTGTTTTTGAACTTGTCATCACCATAGCCACTTCAGTTTAGATCGGATCTTCTTAGCAAGTCAGGAATAAAAGCTTTCAAGAATGAGTTTGAAAACCGGTGAGGTCAGCCTGTTTATCATAGAGTTAAATTCTACTTGATTTTCAGAAAATGCTTACCCTGTCATCACCATGTCCTCCCATAAAGCCTTCAGTAAAGGTTGGCACTTCCTTAAACTTTGAATCTGTTAGCTCAGGTGAGCGATACAGGACCAAGCTAGCTTGGTCCTCTTGTTTTTTAGTTTCTATCGGTCTATAACGGGAAAATTATGGGTCAGAATGACTTCTGTTGTGCTCCAGGTTGTAGCCATGAACGCTCAAAGGGAGCAGTTTGCTCATTCTACAGGTTTCCAGAAAAGCCTGAATGGTATAGAAAGGCGTGGCTTTCAAAAGTATCCCGGTTAATAAAGGTTGAGAGGAATGCCATGTATTTTCCTGAAATTTTAATCAATTTGTTTCATGATCCAGCAAGGGGTCCAAAAAGTGTGGACGGAATGGCAAACAGTGTAGATCCTGATCAGATTGCGTCATCAGAAGCAGTCAGATCTGGGTCTGCACTGTTCCCTTAGACCTGTCTGTCCAAATACTTAGGAACAGTACGCTATTTTTAAGGTACCAGCATGGAAAGTTGTGCTCTCCTTCATAAGCATATCTTGTTTATAATCTGTGTAGGATGTTCTTCTCTCAATAATTTCCTTTTTCTGCAATTGTAGAAATGAGCCATGTTAACTCATTGTAAGCTGGTGGAGTCTTCCATTGCTATGTGTTGGACAAGTCCATTTGTTATATAAGTGGTGTCAGGCCTATATTTTCGTTTTTATTCTATTTTTGACTGAATACCTGTATTCTGTTAGCAATTAGTGCAGGCCCTGATCAGATGCACAGAATGCGGCATCTGATCTAGGCCTGCACTGTTTGCCTGGGTACCCATTAAGGGGTTTCCCATGTGCGATTGGTTAAAGTTGGTCTGCATTCAGCTCAGTGTAAATTTTGTCAAAGTAAAGTACACTGGTGTAGTTTGGTTTTGGTTTTACAGCGTTCTGCAACGTCTGATCTGTACAAGTTAGGGTCTGTGCTGTTTGCCAACTACCCGTTTTGGGGTTTCTGGTACAAAATGGGTTAACCCTTGTCCTGCTAATCCCGGATATGCCTTATCTTTGAAACAATGTATATCCAGATCAGATGGCCATCTGATCAGGATCTACATTGTTTGCCATTCAGATTATGAATTTGTTGCAATAATTTGCATCAAGTAATCTGATTGGTTGATAATCAGTAGTGGGTGTGGCATATATAAATATCCAGCAGGACAAGGGTTAACCTGTACTGCTCCTCTATACAGAGACTTACATAGAGACCCAGAAGCAGTCAGATCTGGGTCTGCACTGTTCCCTTAGACCTGTCTGTCCAAATACTTAGGAACAGTACGCTATTTTTAAGGTACCAGCATGGAAAGTTGTGCTCTCCTTCATAAGCATATCTTGTTTATAATCTGTGTAGGATGTTCTTCTCTCAATAATTTCCTTTTTCTGCAATTGTAGAAATGAGCCATGTTAACTCATTGTAAGCTGGTGGAGTCTTCCATTGCTATGTGTTGGACAAGTCCATTTGTTATATAAGTGGTGTCAGGCCTATATTTTCGTTTTTATTCTATTTTTGACTGAATATTCTGTTAGCAATTAGTGCAGGCCCTGATCAGATGCACAGAATGCGGCATCTGATCTAGGCCTGCACTGTTTGCCTGGGTACCCATTAAGGGGTTTCCCATGTGCGATTGGTTAAAGTTGGTCTGCATTCAGCTCAGTGTAAATTATGTCAAAGTAAAGTACACTGGTGTAGTTTGGTTTTGGTTTTACAGCGTTCTGCAACGTCTGATCTGTACAAGTTAGGGTCTGTGCTGTTTGCCAACTACCCGTTTTGGGGTTTCTGGTACAAAATGGGTTAACCCTTGTCCTGCTAATCCCGGATATGCCTTATCTTTGAAACAATGTATATCCAGATCAGATGGCCATCTGATCAGGATCTACATTGTTTGCCATTCAGATTATGAATTTGTTGCAATAATTTGCATCAAGTAATCTGATTGGTTGATAATCAGTAGTGGGTGTGGCATATATAAATATCCAGCAGGACAAGGGTTAACCTGTACTGCTCCTCTATACAGAGACTTACATATACATAAAGGTACTTAAAGCTGTCTGTCTGTTTAGAATGAAAGATGCTACAAATTGTCACATATGTAGTTGATCATGCAGCCCATCTATTTCGTCTATTTCTTCAAGCCTGCTGGGCGGGGGCCGATAAGTCATTGTTGCAAACCTTGTGATTGGCATTTTAAGGGTTATTTTTTACATTTGTTCAAATTTTAGAACGTAAGGAGGTGAGGTGGCAGAATACTTAGGGTTAATACGGCAAGCAGTAACACTGTCCTGTTATGAGAAAATAATATCAATTAACCCTTTTGTACCAAATGAAATCTTCCTCCTTATATATAGCAGAAGTCCATTTCAAAATTTAGGGGTGTCAGGTTGTGTTTTCTTCAAAATTTATTTGGAAATTGACACAACTTTGAGCAAACAGTGGAGGCCCAGATGAGACGCCACGTTTTGTGGCGTCTCATCTGGGCCTGCACTGTTCGCCAGGGTACCCGTTTTGGGGTTTCTGGTACTAAATGGGTTAAGGGGAATATTTTTCTTTTAGAAATATTTTTGTCTCACTTATCAGTAGGGAAGAATCCGCTACCAAGGAGCAAATTCAGTTAAAGTACTATAAAAATTCTAAAAATTCAGACACCTTTAGGACTTGTTGTAATTCTCCTAAGACCTAAAAGTTTAACAAATTTATGTCATGATCCATCAAGGAGTCCAAAAGGTGCAGACGAAATGGCAAACTGTAGACCCTGACAGGACAGTTTATAATACAGGGATGGTTCTAGGATTGGCCTGACCATTTCATGATGAAACTATCAGATGCTGGGTTCCCTTTACAAGTTACACCTGTGGACACAAAAGCGTTCAAACTTTCAATGAATCTCTTTGCATCAAGTTAGTTTGACCAGCAATTGCCATTCATCAAAGTAGTCAAAAACTGGATCAAGTGGTCTTATTGTGGCAAGCACTTTTTTCCATTTTTAGATCTGATTGACATTCGAGATGTATTCTGATTGGTCAGTGCAGTGAATACAATGAAATACATGTATACAGCAGTTGACTGACAGGATGTATGGAAATATTGAATGACACATCAGATCAAAATGAAATGAAGCTCATCAAAGTTTGAACGGATTTGTGTCCACAGGTGTATTCAAATCTAGTGCTTGTTTTGCTCTAAGATGGTTATTGTCGCGCCTGCTATAAGCATGGCGCGATATAGGCGCCTGGTTTTCCGTTCGTTTGTCCGTCCGTCCATCCATTGAGTTTATTTCTCAAGAACTGTAAGAGCTTCATTAATGATACTTGGTACAAACTTGTATCTGGGGATGACAACTTACATGCAAGCATCCATATTTGACCTTGACCTACATTTCATGGTTCACTGACTTTGTAAAATATTGCGACCACCCTAGCGTTCACCCTGAGGTTCAAGTTTATTTCTCAAGAACTATAAGAGCTTAATTAATGATACATGGTACAAACTTGTATCTGGGGATGACAACTTACATGCAAGCATCCATATTTGACCTTGACCTACATTTCATGGTTCACTGACTTTGTAAAATATTACGACCACTATAGCGTTCACCCTGAGGTTCAAGTTTATTTCTCAAGAACTATAAGAGCTTCATTAATGGTACTTGGTACAAACTTGTATGTGGGTATGGTAACTTAAATGCAAGGATCCATATTTGACCTTTACCTATATTTTATGGTTCACTGACTTTGTCAAATATTGCGACCACCCTAGCGTTCACCCTTATGGTCAAGTTTATTTCTCAAGAACTATAGGAGCTACATTAATGATGCTTGGTACAAGCTTGCATTTAAGAATGGAAACTTTTGTGCAAGCATCTATGTTTGACCTTGACCTACATATCATGGTTGGGTGACTTTGCGGCCCCACAGGCGCGACATAGCCTTCGGCGGAATTCTTGTTAAGGATTCCTGGGCCCATCAAAATTTCCAGTGGGCCCATGAAAATTTGAAAAGGTTATCACATACATTTGAATGGGATATAGGTCCTGGCCCCATTTTAAAAGTATATCTTATTTTGTGCAGTTATCTTCTTCCTTAGATGCTTCAGTTTTTGTCTTACATTGGCAAACAATTCATTAAAACCAAGAAAATGCACTGGAGATTCCATATTTTTCTGTTCTGACTTGAACAACTGAAACATCAGCCAGTTACACATTTTTTGTGGAGCCTAGTAAATACCTGCCATACATGTAAGTGGCCACTGTATGAACCTTGACTTGTCATGTTAATGTTGTGTGAGGTCCAGATATCCAGCTTATAATGTTAAGGGTAATGTATACACTTTCAAGGAGGGAAACTCTGTCAGAATTGTTCTTGCTTTCATTAGCAACAGGAGTCTACTCTTAGAGGAAAGAATTTGCTCCTCAGGAGAAAATTCTTTCCTTGAAGAGTAGACCTCATTTTTTGAAGAATTAAGTTCATACAATGTTAGACGCTAAATTCTGCAAAGGAAGGTCAGGTGGTTTTTCTCCGGGTACTCCGGTTTTCGCCCACCTCTGATTAACGATCGGCTCCAAAATGAGTGAAGTAATCTTGAAAGGGCTGTAAAACCCAAACAAAAAAAGTTCATACTGGGATTTTCTTACCTTTCAGAATCAGGGTCCAGGGGCCGCTGGGTTTGTGAGAAACAGCTCGCTAATGTTTATAGTTGGGAATTTAAATCATCTGTAACTTTGTCAATTTTGGTTCATTTATGAAATTTTTATCAAAATGTAGCACAACATCAAAAATTCGGAAGTTTGTTATAAAATTTGGGACTATCTGTCTATACATGTATTGGGAAAAATAGGGGCCGATTACCGGCCCCAAAGTTGCACTAGGAAAATCCCTGTCATAAGAAAGCAAATTTATTCGTGTTTAGAAGAAGATGCAACATTTGTCTCCCTTGAAAAGCAAATATGCCCAGTGCACCCATTCCCAAAAATAAATGGTCTTAATTATCATTTCTTATGGTCATTAAAGTTCGAAACTCCAGTGCATCATTAATTTCATTTGAGGACAAGTGGACTCTTTACATGGGAAAATGGAGGAAGGTAATATTTGAAGAAACAGTTTTAGTGGTGAAACTGAGATGTCTGACCAAGGGTTACTAATTTAGTTAAGTATCCTATTGTTGGACCGGCAAGTATAGGTCACAAAGAATAGGTTAACTGTCACTTCAGCCTTTATATCATATGATTGGCAGCAATATAAACTTCATTGTGTACTCATGACATAGGAATAAAGAGCTGGATGTACACACAGGTAAGCTATTCTTAACTCTTATCTTGCTGTTCACGACAACCCCTATCTTTGCAAAGCCATCTGAAGAAGCCATCTGATCAGGATCTACACTGTTTGGCGTTCACTTTATGAATTTGTAGCAATAAACTACATCAAGTAATTTGATTGGCTGATAGACAGAAATGGGTGTGGCTTAAATGAATATTCAGCAAGATAAGGGTAAATACACATGTGCAAAAAGTGCTGTCGCACTATCAAGGAAGTGCTGTTGCACTATCCTTGGCATTGGGATCCACAAAAAAATTTTTTAAACCCATTTAAAGGTTTCTTAGTTCATACATAGCACAGTAATAGATATACGCCACAATCCTATGGCGCTTGGAGAAATAGATTGGGCTGCATGGTGCTTCAATGTAGAGCCAAAACTGATCAAGAAAAAGTGGTGTGAGTTGGACTGCCCCTTAAACCCTAGCGGTTAGTTTTGGTGATATGGCTTTAGATGTCCTTCTGTGATTCCGTAACTCCGTAGTTCTGTTAATCATCATAACTCAAAAACCGTTTTGAGGTATTTTCATGAAACTTCACACAAATGTAAAGCACTGTGAGATGATGTGCAGAGCGCATGAATCATAACTCTGGATTGCCTGCTTTTGGAGTTATTGTCCTTTTAACATTGAAAAGGGGCAACCGTAATTCTGTTATTCATGATTCTCAAAAACCGTTTGAGGTATTTTCATGAAACTTCACACAAATGTAAAGCACTATGAGCCGATGTAGAGAGCGCATGAACCATACATGTAACTTTGGATTGCCTACTTCTGGAATTATTGCCCTTTGAACATTAAAAAAGGCAATTTTAACCTTATCATCAAAAACTGTTTGAGGTACGTGGATTTTCATGAAACTTCACAAATGTAAAGCACTATGAAGCCTGGAGATTTGATGTAAGATCTGCCATGCTTTGGGGTATTTTCATGAAACTTCACACAAATGTAAAGCACTATGAGAGAATGTGCAGAGCGCATGAATCATAACTCAGGATTGCCTACTTCTGGAGTTATTGCCCTTTGAATATTGAAAAATGGCAATTTTAACCTTGTCCGCTCCATAACTCAAAAAGTGTTTGAGGTATTTTCATGAAACTTCACACAAATGTAAAGCACTATAAGACCATGTGCAGAGAACATGAACCATAAATCTGGATTGCCTACTTTTGGAGTTATTGCCCTTTGAACATTGAAAAAAACGCACTTGGAATAAACTCAGTCCAGTAATAATTCGTGTCCATTCCATAACTCTTTTCTGATAGCAGACAGTTCTAGTTTCATCTCAGTGTTGAGTTAACCCTTTACCGGTTAAGAGCGCTGACTCTGAATCATTAGGTCTCTCACCACTGTGGTTCGAGCCTCGCTCGGGTCACATGTGAGACGCCAAGTTCTGCAACAGAAGGTCAGGTGGTTTTTCTCTGGGTACTCCGGTTTTCGCCCCCCTCTGATTAACGATCAGCTCAATATGAGTGAAATAATCTTGAAAGGGCCGTAAAACCAAAACCAAAAAAAAAAAAAAAAAAAAACCTTTACCACTCAAGGATTTTCTGAATTTTGCTGATTTTCACAGTGTTGCACCTGACAGCAACTTCAACTAGCCATTGTTTCATAATGGATGGTCTGTTTTACACCAAACTCGGTTTGAATGTTCATTGGGTAGTAGCCTTTCAAATGCAATCTTTCATGACTTGATCATTGTTGTCATGGTAAAGAGGGGGGCATCCCAAAGTTGGCAAAAAGTGGGTTTTCACATGAATCTTTTACCTCATTTTAATCTTCACACAGCTGTCAAGGCAACAATTAAGGTGTTTGGCACTGGCCATTTTCACTGTTTGGAGCATGTTTCATCAACATCAATTTTCAGGCATTTTTGACCCCAGACACCCTCAGATATAAATTTAAGCGGCCGGTTGGGCCATACACCCAAAATTTTTCGGGATGTGAGGGGGAGGGTGGGGGGGTTGCCCCCCCCTTCAATCCCCCCAGAATATTTTTAGTGGGGAGGCGAGCGAAAAAAACAGGTCACTTTTTAGCCCAACAAATCCTAAAGCAAACTTAACTATCCAGGGGTAGAAATGCAGATTTTAGGTGCTACTGCGGCCTAAAATGGGGGGGGGGGGGGGGGGGGGGGGGGGCAGACATGTAAAAACACGTATCTGAGTGGTAAATGGTTAAAGTCCCACAAAACTGGAAGCAACATTTCCAATATGACCTAAATAGTGTTGAAAGGGACGTAAAACCACAAAACAAAGAAACAAACAAAACAGCGATAGATATTTTAGCATCATCTTTTCCCCACTCCACCCAACAGAACACATGACCTTGAAGCTAAGTTCATAAGCTTAAATATGTGCCTAACTTTTGTCCTGCTGAAAAATAAGCCACACCCATTGTCTTTCAACCAATCCAATAACTTAATGTTATTTATTCTTACAAAGTCAGTAACTCAATGTCAGACGTAGCTCCTTATCAGATGGCTTCCAGAGAAGCCATCTGATCTAGATCTACACTGTTTGCAAAGGTAGTGCTCATTGTGGTTCAGGTTAAAAGCAAATCTACCGAAATGATCCTAAGTATTGGGACAGATAGGCCTGAGCAAACAGTGCAGACCCAGATCAGACTGCTCCTGAAGGAGCAGTCTGATAGGGGTCTATACTGTTTGCCATTCTGTCTGCACTTTTTTGGACTCTTTGCTAGACCTTGAAACAAGTTAAAACTTAAGGAGAATTATCAAAAGTGATCAAGATGTGCGAATTTGAAGGATTTTTCTGGTACTCTGTCTAGCACCAGGTCTTGTTCCCTGTACAGATACTGATAGTCCCCTATATTTCGTAAAGGCATCTGATATAACGACAGTTGTTATAACGGCAATTTCTTTGGAAAATGGGGAGTGAAGCGTCCATGGTGTACCGGTAATGGTTTTACTATTTGCCTCACAAACCAGGGGTCATGGTTTCCATTCTGAGCTTCATGAGTCTTTCAGATGAGTCTTAAAACTGAAGTCCCATCTCTATTGTGACCTTAGTTGTAGGTGGGATGTAAAACTCAAACACACACATTAATGAAACTGAGCAAGATAACACTTGCTGAGGTGATTCTAACAAATGTCATCTCTTGAAAGAATTGATGCAAAAAAGCTTCAACCCTTGTCCTGCTGAGCCCAGATATGCCTTACCTTTCAAACAATGTAGATCCAGATCAGATGGCTTCTGAAGAAGCCATCTGATCAGGATCTACATTGTTTGCCATTCAGATTGTGAATTTGTTGCATTCATTTGCATCAAGTAATCTGATTGGTTGATAATCAGTAGTCGGTGTGGCATGTTTGAATATCCAGCAGAACAAGGGTTAATGTCCAGGTGAAGCAATTGGCACTATCCCGAGTTTGGCATATGAATTGGCATTGGCGTCCACATTCACTGGTATGTTAATCATAAATGTTTGAATAGAGCTCATATTTTCTCACATATGAGACGCCAAGTTCTGCAACGGAAGGTGGTTTTTCTCCGGCTATTGCGGCTTTCGCCCACCTCTGATTAACGGTCGGCTCGATATGAGTGAAATAATCTTGAAAGGGCTGTAAAGCCAACCCCCACCCCCCCAAAAAAAAGCTCATATTTTCCGAAATCATATGATGGATTTGATGTTACTTCTGTGATGATAGCTTTTTCTTCTATACTGAAGGTCAAGTTTTATTCAGCTACTCCTGCTGCCCATATCCCTGGCCTAAAGGTAAAGGTCATGCACTTGGAAATATTTAGGCACTCATATTTTCCAAACAATAGAATAGATTTTGTTCCTATTTGGTATGATGATAACTATAGGTCCAAAGTTATATTCAGTAATTAGGGCCCCGCACTGAAAGTGTGGGTGCCCTATAGTAATCACTCTGTCTGTCCTTCTGTCCGTCTACAAATTTCTGAAAGCGCTGCCGGGGCCCTAGTCAGTTTCACTGACAGCTCTAGTTTGATTGGTTGATAGTCAGATAAGCGTGTGACTTAAGTAGTTTATTCATCAGAATAAGGATTAAAATAGTCATGACTTGTTATTGTAATTTGGTGTAAGGAGGAAACTTCCCCATATCATCTTAATGTCAAAGTTGTCACAGCTTTACTTCATACAACAATTATTCATCAAGAATTTGGATTGTATGGTAAGCAAAAAAAATAAAAAAAGAAGAAAAACATAACAAAAACAAATATATCAAGGAAGTCAGTTTCGTAAACAAAAACACATTGCAAATATCCTGTATGTGTACACTTTGAACACAACAAGTTGACAACCTCTGCCTTTGAAAAAAGTGTAGATCCAGATGATGATGCCATCTGATCAGGATCTACACTGTTTTTCATGCAGTTTAAGAACTAAACCAATACATTATAATAAAAAAAATTGATCAGCTGGGTGTGGCTACAATTTATTCATCAGGACACTGTAGCATAGTATAAAATTGTAGCAACCCCAAAAATTAAGAATGTTGACCTTAAAAAAAGCAAAACTGCAAAATTATGAAAATGATTACATTGCAGCTGCTCACATCATGCATAGTGCAACATTA
Source organism: Lucinisca nassula (assembly GCA_963580285.1). Lineage (NCBI taxonomy): Eukaryota > Metazoa > Mollusca > Bivalvia > Lucinida > Lucinidae > Lucinisca > Lucinisca nassula. The sequence goes on from OY757020.1 coordinate 42,016,252, forward strand.
TAAGTTAATATACCCGCTTTGTTAGCTCACCTGACAGAAGGTCACAGTGAGCTTTTCTGACTGTGAGCTGTCCGGCATCGTTGTGCGTCGTCTGTGCGTAAATTTTTCTTGTGAACATTCTAGAGGCCACAGTTTTGGGCCAATCATCATCAAACTTGGTCAGAATGATCATCATGACAAATTGACAATATCTTGGTCAAGTTCGAATGGTCGAAAAAAAGCTCAGTAGGTCAAATCATAGAAAAACCTTGTGAACACACCAGAGGTCACAGTGTTTGGTTTGGTCCGATCATCATCAAACTTGCTCAGAATTATCATCTTGACAATATCTCAGTCAAGTTCGAATATGGGTCATGCTGGGTCAAAAAGTAGGTCAGTAGGTCAAATCATTGGAAAACCTTGTGAACACATTAGAGGCCACAGTTTTGGTGCAATCATCATCAAACTTGCTCAGAATGATTATCTTGACAATATCTTGGTCAAGTTTGAATATAGGTCATGGTGGGTCAAAAAATAGGTCAGTAGGTCAAACCATAGAAAAACCTTGTGAACACACTAGAGGCCACAGTTTTGGTCCGATCATCATCAAATGATTATTCTTGACAATATCTCCGTCCAGTTTGAATATGGGTCATGTCAGGTCAAAAAGAAAGCCCCCGCCCATAGGGGCTCGAAGAAATATATGGGCTGCATGATGCTTCCACGCAGAGCTGAATCTGGCCCGCACACTAGTACTGGTAAACCGCTTGGAGGATCTAAGCCTGTCCAGGAACCGCGGTGCGAGGCGGACCGTCCATGCTTATATACCCTATTGGTTTCATTGGGCGACAGGGCTTGAGTTGTCATTTCATCTCAATGTCGGGTAAAAGTCCCACGAAATTGGAAGCAACGTCTCCAAAATGACCTTTACAGTGTTGACGGGGACGTTAAACCTCTAATCAAACAAACAAACAGGTCAAAAAGAAGGTCAGTACAGGTAAGTGAATTCATAGAAAAACCTTGTGAACACACTAGAGGCCAAAACTTGCTCAGAATGATCATCTTGACAGTATCTCGGTCAAGTTCCAATATGGGTCATTTCGGGTCAAAAAGTAGATAATCAGCAGGTCAAATCATAGAAAAACCTTGTGAACACACTAGAGTCCACAGTTTTGGTCCAATCATCATAAAACTTGCTCAGAATGATCATCTTGACAATATCTGGGTCAAGTTCGAATATGGGTCATGTCAAATCAAAAAGTAGATCAGTAGGTCATTTTTTTGTCATAACTTTTGAACCATTTGAGGTAGAGCCTTCATATTTGACATGTGGGTTTCTTGTGACGAGGGCTTCCCACTCATACAAAAAATGACCTGTGACCTTGACCCATGACCTACTTTATCATAACTTTTGACCCATTTGAGATCGAGCCTTCATATTTGGCTTGTAGGTTCCTTGTGACAACGGCTTCCGACTCGTACAAATAATATGACCTTGACCTGTTACCGACTTAAAGAAAACAGTTAACATTTCTCATAACTTTTGACGTGTTACAGAATAGAGAATTCATATTTGGCTTGTAGGTGCCTTGTGACAAGGGCTTCCCACTTACCTATACAAAAAAATTGACCTGTGACCTTAACCATGAAGTACTTTGAAGAAAAAAATTGACCTCAGCCTGGGGACATGTTCGTGTTTCACAAACACATCTTGTTGTGTGGAGACTTGGGATGTTGCGGTACAGAAAGATTAAGGTGGTACATTGTAAATTGCTGTTCTGTATACCATAAAATTCTTAAAAATTCTGGCACCAAAAGAATTGTTTTGATTCCTAAAATCCTAAAAATTGAACACTTCGGGAGCTTGCTGTAGTTCTCCCAAAAGTTGAACAAATTTGTTCCATGATCCAGCAAGGAGTTCAAAAAGTGCAAGCGGAAAGACAAACTGTAGACACTGATTAGCAGTCTGATCTGTGTCTGCACAATTTGCTTAGGCCTGTCTGTCCCAGTACTAAGGAACCTTATGGTAATAACATAAAATGAACACTTATAGATAGGATGTTTGTTTATAGGAATATCATTTTGTATGACTCCAGGTATGAAAGAGAAACCAAAAAAAGTATAATTACAGTAGGACTTTGACATGGCTCGAACAAAGAAGGCTCGTTTACCATAGACGAGTCAAACCCATTCTTGAGCCTGTAGCGAAATCCCTACATAAGAAATAGTGGGAGATAATTGAGGTGATTTTAGTCTTTTATCTTGCAAATTTATGCTGTGTGTACTCATTAGAATCGCCTCGATGAGGCGATTCTAATGAGTACACACAGCATACATATTCATTATAGAACACCGAAAAGATGTCTCAAAGTATCTCGTTATGCCTCCTGACAGTAACCTCAGTGGCTCGAACTACCCCTGTCTCGAACAGATTTTCGAGGTCCCAAAGGTGTTCAAGCTATTGAAGTTCGACTGTACAATGATTACTTGGTAGAAACATAGGTTGTGAGGCAATATTATAACAAGAACCAACAGTATGTCTTTTATAGAGAGAAATTTTGATAGAGAATAAAACTTCAATATTATCCTCCTTGCTCATGACCTACGTATGTACAATATATGGTTATAACTTTACATCTATATATATAGCAATGAAATTTTGCTATAAGGACCACCTAAAATTAACCTTTATCTTGCTGAATATAAGCCACACCCATTTCCGTCTATCAACCAATTAAATTACTTGATGTAATTTATTGCTACAAATTCATAAACTGAATGCCAAACAGTGTAGATCCTGATCAGATGGCTTCAGAAGCCATCTGATCTTGATCTACACTGTTTGTAAAGATAGGGGTTGTCATGAACAGCAAGATAAGTACACATGTAATTCTGCTTTAATAAGCTTATTTCGTAGGTTGCAGTTATTCTTTCTTTCTGTTTTCTGCATACAATGTCCTCTGGTCAGAGACCGCCTTTGGGTCTGTTCAAAAGTGGTCTTAAAGACCACTTTTGAACAGTCCCAAGGGTGGTCATAATTAGAGAGGAAATTTACTGTAATTGTTTCCTTGAATTCTGAGAGGTAGGGCAGTTCTTAGAAAATGACAAAATATTTGTGCTGGTTTTCATGGTGTAACAAAGAGTATACTTGTATATGATTACAAGAAAAAATAGAGGTAAAAAAAGAAAGAAAAGAAATTGAGGTGTGAAAACGTGCTGTAACCAGAGCTCTTATCATAGTGTCGTCATTCATATTTATACTTAGCAAAAATATACGCACTTGCTTACACTGTCAGATATGTATATATGTTAACCCATTTAGTACCGGAAACCCCAAAACGGCTACCCTGGCAAACAGTGCAGGCCTAGATCAGACGTCGCAGAACCCAGTGTCTGATCAGGGCCTCAGTTTAGCCTTTTTCCTAATCAATTTTGAAGAAAACACTACCTGACACCCCTTAATTTTGAAATGGACTCCTGCTATATATAAGGAGGAAGATTCCATTTGGTACGAAAAGGGTTAATATATTGTCACATGTGGCAAAGCTCTGCACCAAATACTTTCTCTTCACTGTTACGGCCTCTTGATTTCGTTGAGCTCCATGGAAAGCTTGTGAACGGTGAGGTGATTGTGGGGTCAGGTTGCACTGGCTGATCAGATCAGAATCAGCCCACTTGCTGCGTTAACTTTTATCATGCTGTTCACGACAACCCATATCTTTGGAAACAGTGTAGATCCAGATCAGATGGCTTCTAAAGGAGCCATCTGATCAGGATCTACACTTTTTGACATTCAATTTGTGAAGTTGTAGGAATAAATTACATCAAATGTTCTGATTTGTTCAAAGTCAGAAATGGGTGTAGCTAAACTGAATATTCAGCAAGAGAATGGCTAATATACTGTCGCATGTGGCAAAGCTCTGTACCACATACTGATCATAAGTCTTCACTGCTTGATAAGTCTTCACTGTTACCGGCCTCTTGCATGGAAAGCTTGTGAATCTTGAGTGGTGATTGTCGTGATGATTCAGGTTGCACTGGCTGATCAGATCATAATCAGTCCACTTGCTGCATTAATTGGCTGTTAACCCTTATCTTGCTGAATATTCATTTAAGCCACACCCATATCTGTCTTTCAACCAATCAAATTACCTGATGTAATTTATTGCTTCAAATTCATAAACTGAATGCCAAACAGTGTAGATCCTGATCAGATGGCTTCTTCAGAAGCCATCTGATCTGGATCTACACCGTCTGCAAAGATAGGGGTTGTCGTGAACAGCAAGATATGGGTTAATTGGGTGTTAATTTGTATTGCCATGGTGTGGCTGGTATGGGATATTGTTATAGCTTGAGGCACAAACTATGAGGTTAATGAAACTAAGAATGATGTCAGTGATAGGCATATGGCAAGGTGACAGTTTATGTCAGATTACATCAGATGAAAAAGTGTCTTTGGAAGTATTTTCAATAAAGGCACAGATCAGCCTCTGAATCCATAAAGTCTGGTCGGGGTCTTTTGTTCTTTACTTGGCACCCCATGCATGGACATTGACCAATTAGTTTTAAAAATGACAGGTACTGTGGCCTGGTGGATAAAAGTGCTGACTCTTAATTGTTAGGTCCCTCATTGCTGTGGTTTGAGCCTGGCTCGGGGTCACATGTGAGATGCTAAGTTCTGCAACGGAAGGTCGGGTGATTATTCTTTGGGCACTCCGGTTTTCGCCCACCTCTGATTACCGATCCCCTCAATAGGAGTTAAATAATGAAAGGACCTTAACCTCCTCCCCCCCCCCCCCAAAAAAAAAAAAATGGCATACTGATAGTTTTGCTGAAAAAAAATTGTGAGAAGCTTTGCAAATGCAGAAGCTGACATTTTTTAGCAGAAATACTACTGTACATGTATCAGTAATTGTACTTGCTAAAACACTTGACATTTTGACCCTCGCTAACGGTGCTTTGAAAAACTGGGTCATGGTAGACCGGGAAGACTTCCTTTCTACTCGGTAGAGGTGCAGGCTGATTTGAGTGAATTCTTTAAGTGTAGGTGATCGAAGACATGCTTTCCATTGTTGTGGCTCATATGAGCCCCATCAAAATAATTAAATTCTGAATAGTTGGATCCTTTTGAAACAAAGAATACACCAAATAAATGAAAATAGCAGACTCAGTTTTATTGAGACCGTTCATGACAACTGAGATACCGGTATGCAACACCGGTCACACCCTCTAGCACTAGCTTCAGCAGAACTCTACTTTTAAAATGATTCTAAATGAATTTAATGATCCCAAAGGACCAGAAAATATAATCTGCACTATGATGATGTATTGGGAGACTTTTGTAGGCCGCAGCAGCTGCAGTGAAAATAAACAAGTTCTGAATAGAACATAAAGATCCTTAGGAAGCAAAGAATACACCAAATAAACAAAAATACAGTAGAACTTTGATGGCTCGAATCCCTTTTGGACCATGAAAATTTGTTCTAGACAGCGGTAGTTCGAACCATAGAGGGTTACTATTAGTGCCATACCAGGAGACATAATGGAGATAATTGTGGATATCTTTTCAGTGTTCTGTATTATAAATGTATGTTGTATGAACTCATTAGAATCGCCTCATCGAGGCGATTCTAATGAGTACACACAGCATACATTTGCAAGATAAATGAAGAAAATCTTCCTAAATTACCCTATATTGTATTTGGAGGAATTCCCTGGGGACTCAAGAACGGGTTCGACTCATCCATAGTAAACGAGCCATAGGAGTTCGAGCCAGTGAAGTTCTACTGTAGCAGACTCAGACTTTCGAACCAGGTAAGACACAAACCAACCTGCTCAGCTACACAGACTAGCAAGAGTCCTGAAAACACATCAAGTGAACAAGTCTGTGAAATAAAGACCCCTTTAAACCGCAGTTTATATAGAGAAAACTGAGGTTGACGGGGGTAAACATTATTTTCCTTATTTATGCTCCAAGACATAGGTTGTGGGTACTTGTTAGAACCACCTCAATGAGGCGGTTCTAACGAGCACCCTAAACTTATGTTTGGAACAGTAATAAGGAAAATATAACAAATTTTCACCAGAAAAAAATACCTTTTTTGAGGTTTGAAAAATGCACTATATCACACGGATGTGTTATCGTAATGAAGAGATCCACTATACTGTACTGTTCAATCAGTGAACACAAAGGTGCTAGTCAGACTGCACAAATACGCAGGCTGAACAGCACATGAATAGCAAAAGCAAGTTTTCCCGTCTCATGACTCTGTTGAGTACTTTCTGTGTGCATTAGGATTCAAAGACCCTTTTTCGATTGGTGTGACTCAGATGAAGAAAAAAAAGGTATGAAAAACAGAAGGAATGACCTTAGTTGTTCTTTCATGCAGCTTCACCTTATTTAAGGGGAACGGTTACACCCAACAATGGTACTGTTGTTTCACAACGGAGAAAATTTCCATAACATCCTGTTTGCTTTGCCTGTGAACTGAGCATGTCAGAAAAAGATGTCTACTCTTAAAGGAAAGAATTTTTTTCCCCATGTTCAAAATTATCCATAGCTCAGTTGGATCATGTCTGGCAAAAAATCTGGCATGTGTTCCTATTTCCCTTAAAGGAAAGAATTTCTCCTTTGAGGCAAAGTTTTTCCTACCATAACTAGGGCTGGCTAATCGGAGCTAAAAAGATAATCGATTATAAGTCTAACCATTGCGATCGATAATCGATTAGTAATCGCTAAGGTTTCTGTCATAATTTTACCTGTCTGGCTTTCTGTCTGAGCATGATTCTTAGCATATGTTAAACTTTACCATATGTATATTTGAACAGACAGGCCTGAGCAAACAGTGTAGACCCAGATGAGACGCGTCTATTATGTGGCGTCTCATCAGGGTCTGCACTGTTTGCCACTCATTCAGCTATTTTAGGCATAACTTAATATCATAATGCGGCATCTCATCAGGGTCTGCACTGTTTGCCACTCATTCAGCTATTTTAGGCATAACTTTGGGTAGTAAATTGTACTAATCAAGTAACCGATTAAAAGTAAATCAGAAATGATAATCATTCTTGTGGAATTTATCGATCGATTAATCGATTATACGATTAATCGTGTCAGCCTTAACCATAACCCTTTTTGTACCAAATGGAATCTTTCTCCTTACATATATCAGGAGTTCATTTCAAAATTTAGGGATGTCAGGTTGTGTTTTCATCAAACTTTCTTTGGAAAATGACTTAACTTTTAGCAAACAGTGGAGGCCCTGATCAGATGCCCCATCATGATCGGGGTCTGCACTGGTTTCCAGGGTACCCATTTTAGGGTTTCTGGTACTAAATGGGTTAAGAGTGGTATCTCAGTTGGATGCAGGTCTGATTGGTGATCAACAGGTTGTGGGTTTGATATCTGCTGTGTGTCTTTCGGTGAGATTGATCATTCTCCTTGTCGGGCGGTGAAAGAAGGTGCAGTGTACTGTTAACCGGTTGAGGATTGGTGCTGACTGCATGGCTCTGTATGTATGACTTGAATAGTGTTGATTGGGACGTTAAACAAATCTCTTCAATAGTTGCTCATTTCTGTTACAAGACATGCACGAGCCAGTTTTAGGTCAAGTGTTTTGCCAAAGGATAGAAGATCTGGGTTCATAGTATTATAGAACATTTTTCATGCTCAACTCACTTGGGCATGGCAGTTTGGAATACTTTTCATAAACACTTAGATGCCAAGTTGTGCAACAGGAGATTTCTCCATATTTGTATCTACAAAACTTCTGGCTCTGCACTATTTGGCACTAGGCACTTTTGGGGTTGAACCCTTGAGACATCAAGAAAAGCTGCATCTGAAAATGTCTGTTAATGTCGTCAGCTGCATCATCAAAATTAAGTTAGAGGAGCAATCTGTTCTGGGTCCACACTTTTGCAATAACCAGGCCTGATTTGGATTCACTGTGAGGGTAATTTTCTGAAAAGTTGATTAAAAAAATCCACAGGAGGCAAAAATGCATGCAAAATAGAGTTCAAGGGTTTTGAGTTCATCATAAAATTAAGTCTTCTGATTGGCAAGCATATATCCAGGTGAGCTCTGCTGTCTGGTGACAGCTCTTGTTATGAACTGTTGCCTGCCCATCGGGGCTTGAAGAAATAGATTTGGCTGCATGAGGTTTCCAGGCAGAGCTGAAACTGACTGCACATGAGTATTGGTTTACCGCTTAGATGGTGGGTAAGACTAAGAGCGTTGATTCTTAATCATTAGGTCTCTCACCGCTGTGGTTCCACTTGGCTTGGTTCACTTGAGACGCCAAGATGTGCAACGGAATGTCAGGTGGTTTTTCTCGGTACACTAGACCCCCCCTCCCCCCCCCCCCCCCCCAAAAAAAAAAAAAAAAAAAACAAAAATTAACGGACTAAGCCTGTCCAGCAAAGTGGTGACAGTCAGACCCTCCAGTGCATAAAACCCATATTGGTTTCATTAGGCGACAGGGCTTGAGATGTCTCCAAAATGACCTAAATATTGTTGACGGGGATTTTAAACCTCATGCAACAAACTGTCACTCCATTGCTCAGTTAATTTTGGTATCACTTTCTCCTTAAGTGGCCTCCGGCAAATTTCCTCAGGTATTTCATTCATGTTGGGAGTAACTTCTATACCTGGATGAGAAGTAGGTTAGTGAGCTTTTTAATATTCGCCTTATTTGCATTATCTGCTGGTTCCTAGTCTGAATGTTATCAGAGTTGGAAAAACAGGTAACCAGACCCCCCTGACCTTGAAAGTTCAGGGGGTCTGGTTACCTGTTTTTCCAATATTGACAATGTGCAAGCTGGGAGCCAGCAAATAATGCAAAAATGGTGAATGCTTGACTGGGGAGGAAAGGTGATCTCTGATTGTTAAAATACATTAAATACCATGGCGGTGTCAAGAGACAAACTAAGTTTGTTTCATGATCCAGATAGGAGTCCACAAGGTGCAGACCTTGATCAGACCGCTCCTTCAGGAGCAGTCTGATCTGGGTCTGCACTGTTTGCTTACACCCATCCCCATTACTGTAGTTTTATGTTACTGACCAGTGGACAATGTTAAGGTGATATTGAGCCAGTCCGTTTACCTCTGGGCCAGCTCATGATAAGAGTGTACTTATTGCTAAGGTGACCAGCAAAGGCTCTGGCAACCCTGCACATAAGTGCAGTCTCACCTGAGCAAGTGCTGTTCCCAAACTTGAGGTACAGTAGCTTTTAACTCTTATCCTGCTGTTCACGACAACCGTTTTCTTTGTAAACAGTGTAGATCCTTATCAGATGGCTTCTGAAGAATCCATCTGATCAGGATCTACACTGTTTGACATTAAATTTATGAATTTGTAGGAATAAATTACATCAAGTAATCTGATTGATTAAAAGTCAGAAATGGGTGTGGCTAAACTGAATATTCAGCAAAAGAAGGGTTAAGATTATTTATGGTAGTTGTTTGAAGAACCTGAATCAGAGAGTGCTACATGTAAGAGCACTTTTTCTCATGGGACCTCTCTTTGTAACACAAACCTTAAAAATCCTAAAAGTTCATGCACTTTGTGAACTTGTTGTAATTTTCCTAAAATATTAAAGGCTTTGTTTCACGATCCAGCAAGGACTCAAAAAAGGTGCAGACGGGATGGCAAACAGTGCAGACGCACTCTAAAGGAGCAGTCTGATCTGTGTCCGCACTGTTTGCTTAGGCTTGTCTGTCCCAATACTAAGGATCCTTACGGTATATAACTGTAACCAGCAACCTGGATTGATTATCAATCGGCCTAAAGTGACTACTGGGTAATACACTAGAAGCTTTCCACCTGCTGTTGTCAGTGAGACTGCTGCTGACCATTTTGGTCGCTGTGACCTCAAGTGCAACGTAAAGAGGGTTATTGGTAAAATATGGACTGGACTCACTACTGGAAAATGGGGTATTTTAAAAGACCCAGATCGGACACCATGGTGCACAGAACCCGGGGTCTTGACAGATCATGGTCTTCACTGTTTGGTTAAAACACAGAAATTTAAGGGTTAACCAGATTCCTGCTGTTCACGACAACCCCTACCTTTGCAAACAGTGTAGATCCAGATCAGATGGCTTCAGCCATCTGATCAGGATCTACACTGTTTGACATTCAATTTATGAATTTGTTGGAATAAATTAAATCAAGTAATCTAATTGGTTCAGAGTCAGAAATGGGAGTGGCTAAATTGAATATTCAGCAAGAGAAGGGTTAACTTAGTGATTGTCGTATTTTCTTTAGGAGTTCAAGAAAAGCGTTTGAAATTTTGTGTCTCCTTCCAGTGTAACCAAATTTTTAGTGTCTCAAAAAAGTGTGCATCCTGTGCAATTAAAGGCACATAGTTATTCATAATATAAGTAATAATTTGCCAACTCCCTAGTATCATCTCAGGTGAAACAGTGTGTTACAAAATACTGTTTAATAACATTTCAAAATGATTTTAAATTGAAATATATGACATTGTGAAAGGTAGTGCCATTGCTGAAACAGGAGTGGTTTTGTTTACACCTGAATTACTAAGGTATGTTTACTCTTAACCCATTTTGTACCGGGAACCCCCAAAACGGGTACCCTGGCAAACAGTGCAGGCCCAGATCAGAAGCCCCAGAATGTGGCGTCTGATCAGGGCCTCCACTGTTTGCTGATAGTTTAGCCATTTTCCAAATCAATTTTGAAGAAAACACAACCTGACACCCCTAAATTTTGAAATGGACTCCTGCTCTAGTATACGTATATGAGGAGGAAGATTCCATTTGGTACAAAAAGGGTTAAATAGCCACAGAATAATTGAGAGCAGACAACAATTCTTTTAAATTATTTTTTAGAGAATTCTTTTCTGGCTAAATACAAATGTATTACAGTCATGTCCTCAGGAATTATCAAGTTTTGGTGTCTCAAACTTTAAAACTGATACTGCTCAGCTCTAATTCATCTAGTACATGTATGTTTTTGGCCAGAACCTTATTAAGCGCTTTAACCATTTTGTACCAATTGGAATCATCCTCATTAAGGCTGACACGATTAATCGCTTAATCGATGGATTAATTCCACAAAAATGTTTATCATTTCTGATTTGCTTTTAGTCAATTACTTGATAGGTACAATTTAATCCCCAAAGTAATGCCTAATAGCGGGATGAGTGGCAAACAGTGCAGACCCTGATGAGACGCTGCAGGATGCGGCATCTCATCAGGGTCTACACTGTTTGCTGAGGCCTATCTGTTCAAATATACATATGGTAAAGTGCAACATATGGTAAGAGTGATGCTCAGACAGAAAGCCTGACAGGTAAAATTATGACAAAAACCTTAGCGATTACCAATCGATTATCGATCACAATGACAGGACTGATAATCGATTATCTTTTCAGCTCCGATTTAAGCCAGCCCTAATCCTCATATTAAGCACAAGTCCATTTCAGAATGACAGGTTATCTTAAAAATTTATTTGGAAAAAAAGCTGAATTTTTGCAATCAGTGTGCAACATTAGTAACGATAATGATCCTAAGTAATAGGACAGGTGGGCCTAAGTAAACAGTGCAGACGCAGGTCAGACTGCTCATAAAGGACCAGTCTGTTCAGGTCCTACACTGTTTGCCATTCTGTTGGCTCTTTTTGGACTCATAATTAAGTCCTTGCTGGATCAAGAAACAAATTTGGTAAAATTTTAGGAGAATTACAGCAAGTCCTCAAGGTTTCCAGATTTTTAGGATTTTTACAGTAGGTGCTGATCAGACGTCTAATCTGGGTCTACACTGTTTGCCAGTACCCTATTTTGGGGTTTCCAGTACAAAATGGGTTAACCTTTACCCTGCTGTAGGCGACAAGCCCTATCTTTGCAAACAGTGTAGATCCAGATCAGATGGCTTCTGAAGAAGCCATCTGATCAGGATCTACCCTGTTTGACATTCAGTTTATGAATTTATAGGAATAAATTACATCAAGAAATCTGATTGGTTCAAAGACAGAAATGGGTGTGGCTTAATTGAATATTCAGCAGGTTAAAGGTTAAATAGTACTAGAAGTGGTCAGAACCACTGACTGGCTCAACTGTCAACAGGAGCTAAAGTGTTGATTGTGCTGTTAAATTTCAAATTAAACAAATCATAGCTTCTGATTTGGAGATGTCACATGGATTATTAATGAAACAACATACCGTATTAGGGCGTGTATTACCCGCAGTTTTTTCCCTCAAATTACAGGCCCAAGTTCTGGGTGCGGGTAATCCGCCCGAATTATTTTTGGACCATTTTATTTTTACTTTTTACAGCTGAAATAACGATGCATCTCATGTTATGCTCTATCCTTTTACGATTCCCGACATAAATAACGTTTGATTGTCCACTCAATTTTACTTACACATGAGTAATATAACAATCTCTATTACTAGCAAGCCCGATTTTGTGAGTATTATTCCTAAAACTCTGATTTTAAACAAAATAAACAAGCAAGTTCAATGCGAACATCAAAGTTTTCCGGCATCCAAACTGCAGCCCACAAATCACCGCTAGTTATTTTTTTCTGCACGCGATCGGTAAATGACGTCATCGTACCCCAGCAACCCCACACGTGTCTATTGTTTTAGCTTAATGGGGCGTATCTGTCTCATAAAAAAATGTTTGGAAACGGTAAAAGTATTCTCGCTAGCAAAACAGCGCTTTCCGTAAGCTCCGTGTCAATAACCAACAACAGAATACAGATGTGTTAACACAAAGAGTTCAACTTTTCTCGCCAAGCGTCTGCTATTTGGCGCCAAAACATAACCATTCACGAGATAGCAGAATAGTCCTAGCAACTCGTCTTGGGAGCAATTAAATAATTTTCACACTGATTGCGGATTAAATTTTATGATTGGGGAATAAACGCAAATTAGAGACATAACTTGACCATATTTTCACACCTTATCGACACGCACCGCAGGGTGGCAATTATATGACAGGGATTAACAATAGTGTCATAATTGAACCGTTATAAATCAATAAACAGTGTAAATCCAAATCAGACATCTGCGGAGTCTTTCTGAGGTGTCTGATCTGGGACTGCACTGTTTGCCGATGTCCCAAAAAAAGAAATGTCTGCGGCGTCTTTCTGAGGCGTCTGATCTGGGACTGCACTGTTTGCCGATGTCCCAAAAAAGGGCCGCGGGCATATGTGGGTTAATAAATAAATAACACTGGTGAACAGGTAAAGTTTTTTCAACATTTTAATCAAAATACATGCTTTCTGGTGATACTCGCACGCACGTGCATTTTCCCGCCTTTTGAAGACGATCGCGCGTTCCGTTGTGTGCTACAAAAACTGGCCAAATTCTTAACTTTTTCTCACTTACGCGTCCACCAAAATTTCAGCGAATGTTCCATGCGGGTAATACAACAGTATAACAGTTTTCCCCCAGATTTTGGCATAAAAAGGGGGTGCGGGTAGTACGCAAATGCGGGTAATACACACCCGAATACGGTAATAGTTTATACTAATTTATTTTCGTTCGATTGCGATGAATTGAATCGCTCTCGAACACTAATTCCGGGTGTTTTCACGCGCGCGAGAGAGAGGCAGTGGCTTTTACACCACTGCTTCCCATTTACACCTGGGTAGAGTGGAGCAGTGTCATTTCGTGTCTTGCCCAAGGACACACCTCGATACCGGCGGCTGGTTCAAACGCACAACCTCTCGATCATAAGTCGAACACGTTAACCACTGCGCTATCGAGGCTCACTAACATATGTTGTGGGTAAGTTGTTAGAATCGCCTCGATCAGGTAATTCAACCAAAGAGAAGTTTGAATCTCTTCACCCTTATCCTGTTGTTCACGACAATCCATTCATTTGCAAACAGTGTAGATCCAGATCAGATGGCTTCTAAAGAAGCCATCTGATCAAGATCTACACTGTCATTCAGTTTCCAAATCTGACTGAATAAATTGCATGTACTTCAAGGAATTTGATTGGCTGAAACATGAATGGGTGTGGCTAATTTAATTTATGCTGCAGGAAAGGGGTTAACCCATTTTGTACCAGAAACCCCAAAACGGGTACCCTGGCAAACAGGGCAGAATACGGTGTCTGATCAGGGCCTCCACTGTTTCCTAAAAGTTCAGTCATTTTCCAAATAAATGTTGATGAAAACACAACCTGACACCCCCAAATTTTGAAATGAACTCCAGATATATAAGGAGGAAGTTTCCATTTGGTACTTGAACCCTAATTTGTACGGTAAACCACTGAATGGGATACTGGCAAACAGTGCAGGCTCAAATCAGACACCGCAGAACATGTCTGATCAGGGCGTACATGTATATATATATACTGTTTGCAAAAGTTCAGCCATTCTTAAAATAAATTTTCAAGATAACAACCCGGCCCCCCTAAATTTCGATTGATTGATTGATTGATTTGAGGTTTATCGTCTCTGTCAACACTATTTGGGTCATTTTGGAGACATTGCTTCCAGTTTTGTGGGACACCCGACATTGAGATGAAATGACATCTGAAGCTCTGTCACCCAATGAAACCAATAGGGTTTATAACATGGAAGGTCCGACCTCGCATCACTTTGCCTGGGCAGGCTTAGATCCTCTAAGTGGTTTACCAGTACTCCTATGCTGTCTGTTTCAGCTCTGTGGAAGCATCATGCAGCCCATCTATTTCTTCAAGCCCTGATGGTGAGGGCCATCCTAAATTTCCAGATGGACTGCTACAGTATTAGGCAGTAGATTCCACTCAGCACAAAATGCGTTAATAGTCCGTTTACATGTACTTATGCACCATATTTAAATGTTAAATGTTAATTAGTCTGGTGTAACGCTTTTGTTTAATTAGCGATAAAACATCTTTTGTTTTAACTTTTGGTTGATAAGTATACTGTTGTTCTTCCTTGTTCAAAAACTGTCATGTGTTTTCTTATCTAAAGAAAATCTGTCATGTCACATGATAACTGAGGTTGCCTCAGTAAGCACCTGTTGAACGCTCATGTGACTTAAGCAAAGAGAGAAAAGATAGAATGAAGACTATGTATCCTTCATTTATTTGTTACAAACATAATTACCGTAAAAATTCTGAAAATTCGGACACCTTGAGGACTTGCTGTGTAATTCTCATAAAATGACAAGAAAAGGACCCCAAAAAGGTGCAGACGGAATGGCAAACAGTAGACAGACTGCTCCTTCTAAACTGTTTGCATCTATAGGCCTATCTGTCCCAATACTTATGTTGTAGGTCCCTGTTAGAATTGCCTCATTGAATCGTCTGCTGTAATGTCTAACCTTATTTTCACTGAAAAATAATTTCACTGAAAAATAAAATGCCATCTGCTGGTCATGATTAGCAGTCTGTGGAGGAATTAAGCTGTATCCTTTTGTAATATTTTTGAGAGTTGCCTCTGATTATATAACAATTCCCTTTTATAATCAAAGCATTGAGAGCACTGTTGGGTAGATTGTCTCTGGGTGTAGGCTAGTTTTTGTTTGATTTGAGGTTTAGAATCCCTGTCAACACTGTAAAGGTCATTTTGGAGACATTGCTTCCAATTTTGTGGGACTTTTACCCGACCTTGAGATGAAATGACATCTCAAGCCCTGCCGCCCAATGAAACCAATAGGGTTTATTAGCATGGATAGGCCGATTCGCACCGCTTTGTCTTGGCAGGCTTAGATCCTCTAAGCGGTTTACCAGTACTCGTGTGCAGGTCGGTTTCAGCTCTGCGTGGAAGCATCATGTAGCCTATCTATTTCTTCAAGCCCCGATGGGCAGGGGCCGGTAGGCTGGGAAAATAGTTTGGAATGAGATTTTACGCTTAATTCCATTTTTTTAAAGCAAACAGTGCAGACCCCGATCAGATGCCATTTGATTTGTGTCTACACTGTTTGCCAAGCCCGACCCATGATACTGTTCTTACGCAACACTCTAACCTCACAATGGCAATTTTCTATAATTAACCGTTATTCCAACAAGTCAGTGATAGTCCCGTGGACTTAAGCACTGAAGAGCTTTTATGCATAGTAACTTTGGGCAGATTGACAAAGAATTGACCCAAAAACTGCTGCGATCAGAAATTGAACAATTTGCATATACATCCAGACTGATCATTCTTCAGTCATGAAAGGACCAACTCCTCGTAAAACTGCATGATGGCTCCAGAAGATGTGATGATGTGACAGGTAGATCAGGTAGATCAGTGAAACCAAAAAAAAAAAAAAAAAAATATCAGTGACCTTCCAAAGTCATATGCAGAATACATCCCACCAACAGCTGTTGTTATGAAGATCCACCACAACCTACAGTCGAACTTCGAAGGCTCGAACACCGATGGCTCGTTTACCATGGATGTGTAGAACTCATTCTTGAGCCCCTAGTGAAATCCTCTACATAAGAAATAGTGGGGGATAATTAAGGAGATTTTAGTCTTTTATCTTGCAAATGTATGCTGTGTGTACTCATTAGAATCACCTCGATGAGGCGATTCTAATGAGTACACACAGCATACATTTTCATTATAAAACACCAGAAAGATGCCTAAAAGCATCTCTTTATGCCTCCTGACAGTATACCTCAGTGGCTCGAACTACCCCTGTCTCGAACAGATTTTCGAGGTCCCAAAGGTGTTCGAGCCTTTGAAGTTCAACTGTATTTATAACACTAAAATGCCTCTGCCCAATACAGCAGATCAAGGACCCGTAATAGGGCCAATACAAAATTACTTGGTTCGACAATTTTATTAAATAACTTCAATTATATTAACCCTTGTCCTGCTGAATATTTAAATATGTGACACCCACTACTGATTATCAGCAAATCAGATTACTTGATGCAAATTATTGCAACAAATTCACAATCTGAATAGCTAACAATGTAGATCCTGATCAGATGGCTTCATTGTTTGGAAAATAAGGCATATCCGGGCTCAGCAGAACAAGGGTCTGGAAAAAATGCTTCCAAAAATAAAATACATATAGCCGGTATTTTTCTTTAAAACAATGTATTTTATGCATAAATGCGAACAATTATGATGACAGGTAAACGAGTTTGAGGGGGATTCCCTAACTAGGTTTCGAACACTAGTTATATCTATTTTTAGTTCGTGACAAAAATAGAATCCCCATACATGAAGTTATGCGATGTTCATTTTTGGTCTTGTTTGCTTAGGCCATGCCTGAATCGGAAAAAAATATGACGCTGAATACCATGCCATAAGAAACGACACCCAGAGACGATACTATCGCCATGTATGTGTAAAGTGACAGATTTATTTTTAGAACAGAAATTCCAAACACATGTTCAGAGCGAAGGGTAAACATGAATGAAAACGACCATTTTCACAAAGTTCTGAAGCTGTATTTTGCTCCAAAAGTGTGCACATGACAAAGGAGTATGCATTGAAGATGAAAACCCCCCAAAAAAAATCGAGACCCGGTAGCTCAATAATGCACCTTTAAATAACTTCATTTATATTAAACAGCCACAATAGTATAGCATTTATATAGCCAATACTTGTTGTTTGTACTTTTCAAATGAAAAACAGGGCAAAAAGAGGGCTAATACGGGGGGGGGGGAAAAATGCCAGTACAACTCGTCGGACTCTATGAATTGACTATCGTGTATTGATTGGAGGTCAACCTCAACACCAGGTCGGCCAATACTAACTGGTCAAAAATCAATAATCATGTTATTTAATTGTGTCAGTTTATAAAATTGCCATTAATTGAGTAATTTGTATTGGCCCAGTTACAGGTCCTTGGTCAGCTGTGTTAGCCTTCAGCCTAGGGCCAATACAGATGACCTCAGACCTGTAACTTGGCCAATACAAAATTACATGTACATTGCAACACATTTGGCATGTACATATAGCACAGCTTACAGATGGGACCCAAAAATGTATAGTTTACATGGATAAATGGTCAAATTTCTACATAATCCATACATAACACAATTGTTAACTTACATGTACACAGTTTCAGTGCAGTCCTCGGTAGCTGAGTCGGATGGGCATCTGACTGGTGATTAGGAGGATGGAGGTTCAATACCTGCTGGGGTTGGCAACATTATTTTGTGGATATTGATCATGAAATCTTTTCTACGGTCATTCTCTCCCTTCCACTGGAAGGGCAGTTGTCAGTTTCTGGGGAAAGAAGGAGCACTGTACTGGTTAATCGCTTGCGTATAAGCCTGCCCAGGAAAAGTGTGGATAGGTAAACCACTAAACTGACCTGCTCAGAAATGACCTGAAATAGTGTTGACTGGGCCGTCAAACTCCAATACAAATAAAAAACAGCTTCAGCTTTGGATCCCAACAATAGTGTAATAAAGAGGTTGGGATGTACTGCCCCACCTGTATCACAAGAAAATACTGTAATAATCCTAAGCATTGAGACGGACAGGACAAAGCAAACAGTGCAGACCCAGATCAGACTGCACCTGAAGGAGCAGTCTGATCAGGGTCTACACTGTTTGCCATTCGGTCTGCACGTTTTTGACTCCTTGCTGGATTGTGAAACATATTTATTAGAATTTTAGGAGAATTACAGCAAGTCCTCAAGGTGTGCAAAATTTAAGGACCTTCATGGTCTTCCAAAATCAGCCTGTTTGTCTATTGAGCCATAAGGTAGCATTGCACTAAATACTGGGAGGCACATGTACCTGGTTTTATCAGTTTAGGACAGAGCTTTTAGTTGCGTTCTAAATACCAGACTTGCTTTCATTGGATATATATCCCATGTTTTATTTCAATGCGAGAAAATGATAGGTATAAGGGACTAAAATGATGCATGTTTTATAAATATATCTGCAAGCTCAAAGAAATTTTTGCTGATTTTATATGGTCACCCCTCCTGTTGGTTTGTATTTACTCCGTTCTAGTAGGTAAACAAACATGGTTGACTGTAACTTGAAAAGGAGCAGGTCAACACTTGGATTTTTTCTCATTAACTTGTTGGGCTAGGATGGCTCTATAAACAAGTAAGGTTTGAAAAGTTTTGTATGCGTAGTTTTTGTGGGAGCAGGTAAAAGGTTACTTTTGTTGCCTATGGAAAACATTTAGTGGAAAGCTCCCTATATAGGCTTCCCCATGCCAAGACAGGTATGGTACTAGCAAAGGCTCAGATAAGCCTACCTGTATAATGTTATAAGGTCCCTTTCCTTGTGCTGTGGTACAATTATTATCATAAGAATGCCTCACCTTGCTACATAACTTCCCAGTCGGTGAAGGTAGCTAGTCCGCAACAATTATTGTGGGGTAAAACCTGCCGTATGTCATGCATGTGAAACTGCTGTCACATGTATAGTCTTATCCTAGTTTATACCGCATGCAGAGAAAATTGAAAACTAGATAGATGTACAACCAGGCTGCTTGTGTTATCTTTTTCTTATTTAGACAAACATGGCATTTGAGGTGTTTTTCTTTAGGTATGTCTAATTGTTACTATAATTAGTTACTGCACAGGAATACTAAGACCACATGTGGAGCCTGATCTCCATTGAGAACGTGGTTGTATGTCATATTCAGGACAGTTGGAATAACGGTTACTGGGTAATTAATTCGCAAACCACCTGTAGACAAAAAAAAAATATATATTATATTCACCGAAAAAAAGGCTTTTTTTGGAACTTCTTCAGAAAAAAAAATCCAATTTAACCCTTTTTGTACCAAATGGAATCTTCCTCGAGTCAATTTCAAAATTTAGGGGTGTGACAGCTTGTGTTTTCTTCAAAATTTGTTTGAAAATTTGCTGCACTTTTTTTGCAAACAGTGTAGGCCCTGATCAGACGCCGCAGAAGCGGCGTCTGATCTGGGCCTGCACTGTTTGCCACTTACCCCTTTTGGGGTTTCCACAACTAAATGGGTTATTTATCATCCTAATCTGAATCTTACACTCTTGGTCATGTCATATGAAATTTATGAAATGACCACTGATGTAAGATCCGGTATTACTGGGATGCTGACAGAAAGACAGACAGACATTTAATTAGCCATATCGCACAATGCTTAGATCCTTCTTCCTGTGACATTTCTCATTTCTTACATGTGGTTACCTTAAGGAATTTCTTTTGAGACTTAGTCTGTATTTATTTGATAGCAGCGGGTCACCTTGGTGTAATAAGATATCATAGTACATACTTAACCCGATTAACCCTTTTTGTACCAAATGGAATCTTCCACCTTATATATAGCAGGAGTCCATTTCAAAATTTAGGGGTGTCGGGTTGTGATTTCATCAAAATTTATTTGGAAAATGACTGAAATTTTAGCAAGCAGTGCAGGCCCTGATCAGACGCCGCGTTCTGCCGCGTCTGATCTGGGCCTGCACTGTTTGCCAGGATGCCCCTTTAGGGGTTTCCGGTCTGAAATGGGTTAATGGGTATGATTTAATATTGACATGAATGAATAAATGTATTATTGAACAGTAGGTATCGTGATAGACTGAAGTTGGGCCACTTTTCTGTCAGTGAGACACATATTCTGAGTTCTTGGAATGGTTATGGGTTTTACCTCCACAAAGAGCCATAAGTGTGAGCAAAAAATGAGTTTTTGGAGTACACAACACAGTTCTTGGAATGGTAATGGGTTTTACCTCCAAGAAGTGCCATAAGTGTGAGCAAAAAATAAATTTTTGGTGTACACAACACAGTTCTTGGAATGGTAATGGGTTTTACCTCCAGGAAGAGCCATAAATGTGAGCAAAATTAAGTTTTTGGAGTACACAACACAGTTCTTGGAATGGTAATGGGTTTTACCGCCAAGAAGAGCCATAAGTGTGAGCAAAAATAAGTTTTTGGAGTACACAACACAGTTCTTGGAATGGGTTTACCTCCAAGAAGAAGAGCCATAAGTGTGAGCAAAAATAAGTTTTTGGAGTACACAACACAGTTCTTGGAATGGTAATGGGTTTACCTCCAAGAAGAGCCATAAGTGTGAGCAAAGAATAAGTGTTTGGAGTACACAACACAGTTCTTGGGATGGGTTTACCTCCAAGAAGAGCCATAGGTGTGAGCAAAAATAAGTTTTTGGAGTACACAACACAGTTCTTGGAATGGTAATGGGTTTACCTCCAAGAAGAGCCATAAGTATGAGCAAAAATAAGTTTTTGGAGTACACAACACAGTTCTTGGAATGGTAATGGGTTTTACCTCCAAGAAAAGCCATAACAAAAAATAAGTTTTTGGAGTACACAATAGTGTTCTTGGAATGGTTATACCTTTTACCACCACGAAGAGTCATCAATAAGGTTTTGGAGTTGGAATGGTTGTGATGTAACCTAATATATGAGCCTGGAATACACCACACAACTGTTGATGTTCTGAAAATTAAACCCAGATTTTAATGAACAATTGTTTCTATATAATCTATACATGTGTTTGATTGGGAAACAGGTTTAACCCTTAACCTGCTGAACAGAATAACCCTTAACTATGCAAACAGTGTAGATTCAGATCAGAAGAAGCAATCTGATCAGGATCTACACTGTTTGTCATGCAGCTTGTGAATTTAACGGATACATTATATCAAGTCCTTTGATTGGTTAATGGTAAAAAAATGGGTGTAGCCAAATTAATTTATTCAGCAGGGTTAGGGTTAAGTTTGTCAGATCACGGAAGTTGTACGACTTGAAAATCCTGCTGTTTGGTGTGACAACCTTAAATTTGATGAGTCATAGTTTGGTCCTGCCCTGCCCAGGTACAGCCATCATATGCTGCCATCATATGCTTGATATAGAATAAACAAACATGGTTTATCACAAAATACTGATAGCCTGTTCACAGCTTTTGATCTTTTGTTTACTATTAAAGATTATGGGGATAAAACTTAATATGTACAGTACCTTTAAATAGCTTTGGGGACTGTATTATAGAGCACTTAAGTTTATTTGTTTGTTTGATTGAGGTTTAACGTCCCTGTCAACACTGTTTAGATCATTTTGGGGACGTTGCTTCCAATTTTGTAGAACCCCTATATTTTGAAGAAGACTCCGGCTCTTATATACAGTGAAATTCCGCTATTAAGACCACCAAAAATTCAGACTAATTCCAGTGTAAAAAGCTTATTTAAAAGGATGCAGTTATTCTTTTAAACGGTGTCTGGTGGCCAGGGACCTTTTTTGGACTGTACAAACGTGGTTTTGAGACCACTTTTGAACAGTTCCAAAGGTTGTCTTAATCATTCAGTATAGTGCGAACAATTTGACCTGAGACTGCCCTTTATGCATTGATGCTATCTCCTAATATGTCGGCTTTCGTAAACTTCTCGTGAATTTTCATCACGTGAATAGCGGCACATTTACCGACTGTGTATTGTATAACAATATCCCCATCTTCGGAAAACGGCGAAGATAAATATATGCATTCAGTCGGGTATGAAATAATGTTAATAGATGTCACCAGTATCAGTTCAATTTGTTCGAACTATACCAGAAACTCCAAAAGGAGTACCTTGGCAAACAGTGCAGGCCCAGATCAGACACTGCAGAACGCGGCATCTGATCAGAGCCTATGCTGTTTACAAAATGTTAAGCCATTTTCCAGATAGATTTTGAAGAAAACACATCCTGTAGCCCCTAAATTTTGAAGACGACTCCTGCTATATACAGAGAAATTCCGCTATTAAGACCACCAAAAATTAAGACTGATTCCGGTGTAAAAAGCTTATTTAAAAGGATGCACGGTGTCTGGTGGCCAGGGACCACTTTTGGGACTGTTCAAAAGTGGTCTTTGAGACCACTTTTGAACAGTTCCAAAGGTTGTCTTAATCATTCGGTACCAGAAACCCCTAAAGGGGTACCTTGGCAAACAGTGCAGGCAGCCCAGATCAGACGCCGTAGAACACGGCATCTGATCAGAGCCTATGCTGTTTGCAAAATGTTAAGCCATTTTCCAGATAGATTTTGAAGAAAACACAACCTGTCACCCCTAAATTTTGAAGTGGACTCCTGCTGAAAGTTCCATTTTGTACAAAAACGGCTAATAATGGATATTTACTGTATTTTATTGCTGTAGTGTCTCAGTAGACCCAGTTCCCACAGCTTTGGGAATTGTGCTGCATACATAGCCTTGAGATGCACTTTACATAATAACTACAACTTCGTTGTTCATCAGGCAATTGCTTGTATTGATCCTTTTAAGTTCATGATTTAATTTCCATCAGTTTTCTTCTCATTCAATTTGCGCGCATTTGTGGGTTAATTATGATCAACATGCCTGATACTGAAACATTGTACTTACTTCTAGTATTGCTGATTGAATTGTTTTAGAATGGAGTTTAAAATTTGTGCTTCGGTGGTGGGGAAGGAAAAGAGGGCAACTCTTGAAAATACAGTTTTGTTTTTGTTTTTTTGATTTGAGGATTAACGACTGTCAACACTTGTAAAGGTCATTTTGGAGACGTTGCTTCCAATTTTGTGGGACTTTTACCCGACATTGAGATGAAATGACATCTCAAGCCCTGTCGCCCATTGAAACCAGTAGGGTTTATTAGCATGGAAGGTCTGCCTGGCACAGTGGTTCCTGGACAGGCTTAGATCCTTTAAGCGAAATACCGTAGAACTTCGATGGCTCGATCACCGATGGCTTGTTTACCATGACTGAGTCGAACCAGTTCTTGAACCCCGAGGGAAATCCTCTACATAAGAAATAGTGGGGATACTTTAGGAGAGTTATCTTTTATCTTCCAAATTTATGCTGTGTGTACTCATTAGAATCGCCTCGATGAGGCGATTCTAATGAGTACACATAGCATACATATTCATTATAGAACACCGAAAAAAGTATCACGTTATGCGTCCTGACAGTAACCTCAGTGGCTCGAACTATGTCTGTCTCAAACAGATTTTCTAGGTGCCAAAGATGTTCGAGCCATTGAAGTTTGACTGTATTTTGGGTCGACTCTTAAAGTAAAGGGTTAATTTGCTTCTCTTGTCCTTAATCATTCTGATCCTGTAGATTGGTGCAGATGCCTATGCAAACAGTGTAGATCCAGATGAGATGGCTCTTAACCCTTCTCTTGCTGAATATTCAGTTTAGCCACACCCATTTCTGACTTTGAACCAATCAGGTTACTTGATGTAATTTATTCCTACAAATTCATAAACTGAATGTCAAACAGTGTAGATCCTGATCAGATGGCTTCTTCAGAAGCCATCTGATCTTGATCTACACTGTTTGCAAAGATAGGGGTTGTCGTGAACAGCAAGATAAGGGTTAATGAGTAACAGTTACTGTTTACCTTAATGTTTTACCGTAATTATCCTAAGTATGGGGACATATAAGCCAGCCTGAATGAGCAGTTTGATCAGGATCTGCACTGTTTGCCATTCCATCCTGCACCTTTTGGCCTTCTTGCTAGATCGTGAAACAAATAGAAATGGAGTTTTTGCTGAAAGTAGATTATTGTTTGTTCGTATTGTGGTTTAACATCCCCATCAACACTATTTAACTCATTTTGGAGATGTTGCTTCCTATTTTGTGGGACTTTTACCTAACATTGAGATGAAATTATATCTCATGCCGTCCAGCCTTAAGAAAATGCTAGGGTTTAAGGTTTTGTCCAACTTGCGCCACTTTTTTTCTGGGCAGGCTTACCCTAGGCTACATCATAGTGTAGTTTATAAGAATCTTATATGGGTGTGAGGGGTGGATTGAAAAATCCGTCCCGAGGGACACTGTCTGGCATCACGAGGCTTGCCGAGTGATGCCGGACAGTGATCCCGAGGGACGGATTTTTCTATCCACCCCTCACACCCATATTGGATTCTTTTTCTTGCATACCTTTCATTTCTATTGCGAATTTTTAGCTCACCTGACCGAAGGTCATGGTGAGCTTTTGTGACCGTAAGATGTCCGGCGTCGTCGTGCGTCGTCCGTCGTCCGTCGTGCGTAAACTTTTTCTTGTGAACAAACTAGAGGCCACAGTTTTGGTCCAATCATCATCAAACTTGCTCAGAATGATCATCATGACAATATCTCGGTCAAGTTCGAATATGGGTCATGTCGGGTGAAAAAGTAGGTCAGTAGGTCAAATCATAGAAAAACCTTGTGAACACTCTAGAGGGCACAGTTTTGGTCCAATCATCATCAAACTTGCTCAGAATAATTATCATGACAATATCTCGGTCAGGTTCGAATATGGATCATGTAGGGTCAAAAAGTAGGTCAGTAGGTCAAACCATAGATAGTCCTTGTGAACACTCTAGAGGGCACAGTTATGGTTCAATTATCATCAAACTTGCTCAGAATGATCATCATGACAATATCTTGGTCAAGTTCGAATATGGGTCATGTCCGGTCAAAAAGTAGGTCAGTAGGTCAAATCATAGAAAAACCTTGTGAACACTCTGAAGGCCACTGTTTTGGTCCAATTATCATGAAACTTGCTCAGAATGACCATTGTGACAATATTTCAGTCCAGTTCGAATATGGGTCATATCGGGTTAAAAAGTAGGTCAGCGGGTCAAATCATATAAAAACCTTGTGAACACCCTAGGGGCCACAATTTTGGTCCAATCTTAATCAAACTTGCTCAGAATGATCATCATGACAATATCTCGGTCAAGTTTGAATATGGGTCAAATGGTTCCGGTCCGTTGCACATCTAGGTCACAGGAGCCAAAAACAGATTTTTTTCACCAAAAACTTAAAAAATCTTCTTCTCTGAAACCACAAGGCCCAGGTCTTTGTTATTTGGTATGAAGCTTCATCTAGTGGACCCCTACCAAGATTGTTCAAATTATAGTGCTGGGGCCAAAAATGCCCCCGCACGGGGGCCCTTTGGTTTTACATAGGCTTATATAGGGAAAATCTTTAAAAATCTTCTTCTCTGAAACCACAAGGCCCAGGACTTTGATATTTGGTATGAAGCTTCATCTAGTGGACCCCTACCAAGATTGTTCAAATTTGAGTGCTGGGACGAAAAATGCCCCCGCCACGGGGCCCTTTGGTTTTACATTGGCTTATATAGGGAAAATCTTTAAAAATCTTCTTCTCTGAAACCACAAGGCCCAGGTCTTTGATATTTGGTATGAAGCTTCATCTAGTGGACCCCTACCAAGATTGTTCAAATTATAGTGCTGGGGCCAAAAATGCCCCCGCCCCAGGGCCCTTTGGTTTTACATAGGCTTATATAGGGAAAATCTTCAAAAATCTTCTACTCTGAAACCACAAGGCCCAGGACTTTGATATTTGGTATGAAGCTTCATCTAGTGGACCCCTACCAAGATTGTTCAAATTATAGTGCTGGGACAAAAAATGCCCCCGCCACGGGGCCCTTTGGTTTTACATTGGCTTATATAGGGAAAATCTTTAAAAATCTTCTTCTCTGAAACCACAAGGCCCATGTCTTTGATATTTGGTATGAAGCTTCATCTAGTTGACCCCTACCAAGATTGTTCAAATTACAGTGCTGGGGCCAAAAATGCCCCCGCCCCGGGGCCCTTTGGTTTTACATAGGCTTATATAGGGAAAATCTTAAAAAATCTTCTTCTCTGAAACCACAAGGCCCAGGTCTTTGATATTTGGTATGAAGCTTCATCTAGTGGACCCCTACCAAGATTGTTCAAATTTTAGTGCTGGGACAAAAAATGCCCCCGCCACGGGGCCCTTTGGTTTTACATGGGCTTATATAGGGAAAATCTTTAAAAATTTTCTTTTCTGAAACCACAAGGCCCAGGACTTTGATATTTGGTATGAAGCTTCATCTAGTGGACCCCTACCAAGATTGTTCAAATTTTAGTGCTGGGACAAAAATGCCCCCGCCACGGGGCCCTTTGCTTTTACATTGGCTTATATAGGGAAAATTTTTAAAAATCTTCTTCTCTGAAACCACAAGGCCCAGGTCTTATATATTTGGTATGAAGCTTCATCTAGTGGACCCCTACCAAGATTGTTCAAATTATAGTGCTGGGGCCAAAAATGCCCCCGCCACGGGGCCCTTTGGTTTTACATAGGCTTATATAGGGAAAATCTTTAAAAATTTTCTTCTCTAAAACCACAAGGCCCAGGACTTTGATATTTGGTATGAAGCTTCATCTAGTGGACCCCTACCAAGATTGTTCCAATTTTAGTGCTGGGGCCAAAAATGCCCCTGCCCCGGGGCCCTTTGGTTTTACATTGGCTTATATAGGGAAAATCTTTAAAAATCTTCTTCTCTGAAACCACAAGGCCCAGGACTTTGATATTTGGTATGAAGCTTCGTCTAGTGGACCCCTACCAAGATTGTTCAAATTATAGTGCTGGGACAAAAAATCCCCCCCTGCCACGGGGCCCTTTGGTTTTACATAGGCTTATATAGGGAAAATCTTTAAAAATCTTCTTCTCTGAAACCACAAGGCCCAGAACTTTGATATTTGGTATGAAGCTTCATCTAGTGGACCCCTACCAAGATTGTTCAAACTATAGTGCTGGGGCAAAAAATGCCCCTGTCCCGGGGCCCTTTGATTTTACATAGGCTTATATAGGCAAAATCTTTAAAAATCTTCTTCTCTGAAACCGCTAGGCCCAGGTCTTTGATATTTGATGTGTAGCTTCATCTAGTGGACCTTTGACAAGATTGTTCAAATTTTAGCCTTTGTTGATGTTTGGTATGAAGCTTCACCTTTAAGACCTCCCTCAACATTATGTACATTAAAGCCCTGGGGCCAATAATGGCCCTCTCTGGGGCCCACTTGTTACACTATGGATCAGGTGAGCGATCCAGGGCCATCATGGCCCTCTTGTTAATGCTGCTGTCACTTCGGTTACCAACGTCCGCCATTTTGTGATGACACAACAGGAATGTTTAGTGACGTCACGCATGACGACGCCGCACATGAGGATGTAATCAACCAGTGCATTTATCAAACACGCGATTATATTCGATTTGGGGTCGGAACACCAGGGTCAGAACATAAATTTCTATCCCAGGGTAAAATCACGGATTTCCTTGTCTGGTGTGCAAGAATATATTTTCTTTCCTTTGGGATCATTGATTCCAATCTGGAATTTTGAAAAGGGGTTTCATCTGCTGTATATTCTGCAGTGCTCGAAGGGAATTACCATAAAATCCTAAATATTCTGACACCTTGAGGACTTGCTATAATTCTCCAAAAATTTGTATGTAAAATGTGCATAAGTTTCAGGATTCAACGCCCCCGCCCATAGGGGCTTGAAGAAATATATGGGCTGCATGATGCTTCCACCCAGAGCTGAATCCAGCCGCACACAAGTACTGGTTAACTGCTTAGAGGATCTAAGCCTGTCCAGGAACCGCGGTGCGAGGCGGACCGTCCATGCTAATAAACCCTATTGGTTTCATTGGGCGACAGGGCTTGAGATGTCATTTTATCTCAATGTCGGGTAAAAGTCCCACAAAATTGGAAGCAACGTCTCCAAAATGACCTTTACAGTGTTGACGGGGAAGTTAAACCTCAAATCAAACAAACAAACAAACTTATATGCAGTTGGATGCACCATAAAGCCCAATCTGTTTAGGTGGGGGGGGGGGGGGGGGGTGGATGGGAGTGCTTTTTGGGGGGGGGGGGGGGCAAAAATAATTAGATTGTCATCTGCTATAGATATACATTATATAGAGAAATTTTCTGCAATGCTTGAAGGTGTTAAGCCTTAAAGTGCCAATCACAACAATTATTGTCTGCTTTGATCTCAGCTGGTTACATGCAAACAGTATGACTGTGAACCTCTGAGAGGAGTCCTATCAGGCTCCACAGTTTGCCTTAATGCAAAAACATATTGAAATGTTTGCAAGGAAAAGCAGCAGACGATGGGAGCAAACAACATTTCCTGACATTTCAAGGATTAAGGTGTGTTTGTTTACCTCCATGAGAAGATACCTTTGCTGTTGACCTCACCTGTGATTAGTAGCATAAGTTCAGGTATAGCTACATACCTTTAGTATTGTCTCACGTGTTACTAGGAATGTGTTATGTATTTACACACCAATTTATGATGTGTTATTTTAGTCTAGATTTATACTTCTATCATGGTGGAGTGGATTAATGTCTTTGATGAAAAAATATATAATGTAAGCTAATGTAGTATTTAGTCATCATTGATCATCATTTAGACCTGTAAAAGAATAATTTTTTTCTTACAATATTTTTTTTTATCATTATAAATTAAGAAAAGTTCACCATAATGTGGATAATGTTTTGTAGTTCTTTGGGATCAGTGATTCCGTAGTATTTGAGGGTCACTGATAAGGCCTAATTGGCCAAAACTAGCGAGTGTGTCCCAGAAAAAAGCTTGCACACGTTACTTCCTTGCTTCCAAAGGATCATAACTCTTTATTCGCCTTATTTGCATTATCTGCTGGTTCCTAGTCTGAAGGTTGTCTGGTTACCTGCTTTTCCAATATTGACAATGTGCAAGCTGGGAGCCAGCAAATAATGCAACTATGGTGAATAGACATGATAGAACATACTGTTAATTTACAAAATGATTAAGCCAGTAAGCGCCAGGACCATGACCTGGTGAAGCACATATTGTTTCAAGGTTGTGGTTCACCAAATATTTACAGAGTTATGCCCCTTTGAAAATTTTTGTGAACTTTTTTCGTTTCCGCATCACTCCTCATACAGTTTTCATCTGATCAAGCTGAAACTTGGTAGATAGTAAGACCATGATCTGATGTAGCCCATATCGTTTCGAGGTTATGGTTCACCAATATTTACTGATTTATGCCCCTTTGAACATTTTTGTAAACTTTCATTTCCGGATAACTCCTCCTACAGCTTTCTTCCTATCTATCTATCTTCTTATACTGAGTCAGTCATTTTTGGCCATTACCTCATCCGATCAAGCTGAAACTTGGAAGATAGCAAGACCATGACCTGGCGCATATTACGAGGTTACGGCCCACGAAATATTCACAGAGGTATGCCCCTTTGAAAATTTTTGAAAACTTTGTTTCCGGATATCTCCTACAGTTGTCATCTATCAAGTTGAATGCCCCCACCCATAGGGGCTTGAAGAAATATATGGGCTGCATGATGCTTCCATGCAGAGCTGAATTTGGGCCCGCATACTACATGTAGTACTGGTAAACCGCTTAGAGGATCTAAGCCTGTCCAGGAACCGTGGTGCAAGGCGGACCATCCATGCTAATAAACCCTATTGGTTTCATTGGGCGACAGGGCTTGAGATGTCATTTCATCTCAATGTCGGGTAGAAGTCCCACAAAATTGGAAGCAAGGTCTCCAAAATGACCTTTACAGTGTTGACGGGGACGTTAAACCTCAAATCAAACAAAATCTATCAAGTTTACACTTAGTAGGTAGTATAAGACATTTTTGGGATCCATCTTTAAAACCATGTTTTTCCAAACCATGTTGAAATAAAAAGACTCATTGTTTATGTTATAAAGACTTTGCCTAACATTGAAGGATCAGTTGATAGTGTGTTCTGTGACCTAGTGTCTCTTAAACATAAGGTCTCTCATCACTTTTTGTTCAAGCATAACTCGGGTCACATGATTGTGGGATGCCAAGTTCTGCAACTGATTCCAGTTCGTGTCCATCATTTATAATGAATTACCATCAGCTCATTATAAGTGAAATAATTGTAAAACAAAAATCATGGAAAAGAAAAAATAATATTCATAGCAAATGTTCGTTTGGAGTCATATTATAGTGATCTATTCACTTGCAGGCTATTAACTCTTATCATGCTGTTCACAACAACCCTTTTCTTTGGGAACAGTGTAGCTCCAGATCAGATGGCTTCTGATGAAGCCATCTGATCAGGATCTAAACTGTTTGGCATTCAATTTATGAATTTGTAGGAATAAATTACATCAAGTAATCTGATTGGTTGATAGACAGAAAGTGGTGTGGCTTAAATGAATATTCAGCAAGAGAAGGGTTAACATGAAGGAATAGAGGTTGATTACCTTTCTATTAAGTTGACATTTATGTAAATCAAGCCCACACCATACACTTTCTTGCAAAAAGAAAAAAGCAATTTGGCTGTAGCTATGGGTGCTGATCAGGCTGCACCAATGTGCAGGTTAATCTACACCTTTGTTGTTCACACAGTTTCAAGATGGATCCCAAAAATTTATAGATTACAGTAGAACCCTGATGGCTCGAACACCTATGGCTGGTTTACCATGGATGTGTCGAACCCATTCTTGAGTCCCTAGAGAAATCCTCTACACAAGAAATAGTGGGGGATAATTAAGGAGATTTTAGTCTTTTATCTTGCAAATGTATGCTGAGTGTACTCATTAGAATTGCCTCGATGAGGCGATTCTAATGAATACACACAGCACACATTTTCATTATAGAACACCGAAAAGATGTATCTAGTTATGCCTCCTGACGGTTAGCTCAATGGCTCGAACTACCCCTGTCTCGAACTGATTTTCGAGGTTCTAAAGGTATTCGAGCCATTGAAGTTTGACTGTATATAGAAACATGACCTGATCATTTTTCTATATAAGCTATACATTTTTCTTCGAATATAACAGTTGTTTAACTAACATTGTCTGCTTTGGACCCCAACAATAGTGTTATAAAGAGGCTGTGGTGAACATGCATGCCAGTGCATATTTTTCAGACAAATCTACATGTGATGTTAACTCTTATCATTCTGTTCACAACAACCCCTATATTTGGAAACAGTGTAGATCCAGATCAGATGGCTTCTGAAGAAGCCATCTGATCAGGATCTACACTGTTTGACATTCAATTTATGAATTTGTAGGAATAAATTACATCAAGTAATTTGATTGGTTGATAGACACAAACGGGTGTGGCTAAACTGAATATTCAGCAAGATATGGGTTAAACCATCAATTTTCTTCGGCCCCCCGCCCATATGGGCTTGAAGAAATATATGGGCTGCATGATGCTTCCACGCAGAGCTGAATCCGGCCCGCACACTAGTACTGGTAAACTGCTTAGCGGATCTAAGCCTGTCCAGCAACCAGGGTGGGAGGCGGACCATCCATGCTAATAAACCCTATTGGTGTGATTGGGGGATAGGGCTTGAGATGTCATTTAATCTCAATGTCGGGTAAAAGTCCCACAAAATTGGGAGCAACGTCTCCAAAATGACCTTTACAGTGTTGACGGGGACGTTAAACCTCAAATCAAACAAACAAACAAAACAAACAATCAATTTTCTTTTTTTTTTCAGTTCTTTGGTGAGTTCGGTCACACGTTTATGGAGTTTCTGACGAACAGTGGAGATTACTGCCAGGCCCAACACTTGTAAGCAGACACACTGGCCAGTCCTTGTCTACAGAAATCATATCCGGTGCTTCTAATTACCTCCCTTGTATGCCAGTGTTATACTACGATCCCCCATAATCGGCGTTCTGTACACCTGGATGGGGTAAATTCAATGTGGATGGCTAGTTTTTCTGTGTTCCAGAGGAGCACGACCCATTCGTCTTTCAGTGGAAGTTTCATACCAAGTTGGCAATATCAGTTTCAAGAAGCTGTGGACCCCTTTACCAGTCTAAAGGGTGGTAACTCATTGGCTATTTTGGATGTAAAAGAAGATTATAACTACGAGGATTATCTTGGTGCGCTTGCATTAGTTCAGCATTGTCAGGGAGGTTACGGAGTGTGTGACACGAAGGAGTATATACTTTGGTATTCACTTAGAGCATTGTAAAGTAGTTTCATTCTAGCACAATTTGTTCAGCAAAAATATTTATTTATTTATTTATTGTCACTAGTTTCACAGCTTCTCAGTATAAAGTGCTATACCTCGTACACACCAAATCAAATCAAAAAGTTGGAAGTTAATACACCACCAATTGCGCATTACACGCGTTCGCACTCACACACTCAAGGGACAAAACTCTGTGAATGAAGGAGGATACGGTACCTCAACCAAAATCTGTTTTTGGTGTATTAATTCGGGATTAAACCGCTCATGTCTGGCAACGTGATGAAGTCTCGACGACCAGATCCGGCCGAGGTGGAATATAAACAGATGAGGTTTCTCATTATGGACAGGCCTACTGATGCCACAATAGACCGATTCATTGAGGTATAAATAACTTATAATTATGAAATAATAATGAACCATTAAATGCTCAGCATGATTAGCAAACAGCATAGTTGATTATTAGCTCACCTGTCACGTAGTGACAAGGTGAGCTTTTGTGATCACATTTTGTCCGTCGTCCAACGTGCGTGCGTCTGTGCATCAGTAAACAATTTCAAATAAGTATATCTCTAATAACCCAAGGCCAGTCTTGATCAAATTTCATGAGAAGCATCATCAGGTAGGAGGAAAGGCTGCATAAGGTTTTTGGGCTGATCAGATTGGAATTCTGGTTGCCATGGAAACAAAAATGTTCTATAGACTTATAATGGGGAAAACGACGTCTCCACTTTTTCTCGGCCATTTCTGATCCGATCTTCCTCAAACTTGCAGATAACCAGGTAACAGCCCCCGCCCATAGGGGTTTGAAGAAATATATGGGCTGCATGGTGCTTCCACACAAAGCTGAAGCCGGCCCGCACACTAGTACTGGTAAACCGCTTAGAGGATCTAAGCCTGTCCCGGAACCGGGGTGCGAGGCGGACCGTCCATGCTAATAAACCCGATTGGTTTCATTGGGCGACAGGGCTTGAGATGTCATTTCATCTCAATGTCGGGTAAAAGTCCCACAAAATTGGAAGCAACGTCTCCAAAATGACCTTTTCAGTGTTGACGGGGACATTAAACCTCAAATCAAACAAACAAAGCAGAAAACCAGGAGGAGCTTACAGTCTGGGCTGCACGGGACAAACACCTTTGGAGTTACCTGCCCTTGAGCATAATTATAAGTGAAAAATAATGTCTCCAGCTTTTCTCAGCCGTTTAGAAGCCTCGATGGTGCAGTGGTTACGCTACTCGCCTTGTAAACCAGGGATCGCAGGATCGATCCCGGGCTTCTCAAGACTTTCGGATGAGTCTTTAAACCGAGGTCCCGTCTCCGTATGACCTTAGCTGTTGGGGGGACGTAAAACTAAAGCTCACTCACTCACTCACTCACTTTCTCAGCCGTTTATGATCTGATGTTTTTGTAACTTTTCATAAACGAGGACAAGCATAAAATCTCGGAGGAGTTCGAATTTGGTTTGAATCTGACCAGTGGTTTTCCAGTTACATTCCCTTGAGTTGGAAAAATTTTCCCATAGTCTTATAATGGGGAAAACGACTACTCCACTTTTTCTCCGCCATTTCTGATCCGATCTTCATCAAACTTGCAGATAACCAGGAGGGGCTAACAGTCTATGTCGAGTTCAAATTTGGGCTGCATGGGACAAACAGCTTTGGAGCTACCTGCCCTTGAGCATAAATATAAGTGAAAAATGATGTTTCCAGCTTTTCTCAGCTGTTTATGATCTGATCTTTTTAGCTGACAAGGTGAGCTTATATTATAGGTAGGCATCCGTCATCCGTCCGTCGTCCACACCTTTGAACTTGAATATCTAAGTGACTAGCTGGCCAATCCCAATCAAATTTTATGTGCAGCATCACTGGGTTGGGGGATTGACTGCATTAGGTTTTGGACCAGTTTTGATCAGAACTGTGGTTGCCATGGAAACAAAAAGGTTCCATAGACTTATAATGGGGAAAACGACATCTCCACTTTTTCTCAGCCATTCTCTGATCCGATCTTCATCAAACTTGCAGATAACCAGGAGGGGCTTATAGGTCGAGTTTATATTTGGGATGGATGGGACAAACAGCTTTGGAGTTACCTGCCCTTAAGCAAAAATATAAGTGAAAAATGGTGTCTCCAGCTTTTCTCAGCCATTTATGATCTTATCTTTTTGTAACTTTTTATAAACGAGAACAAGCATAAAATCTTGGACGAGTTTGAATTTGGCTTGAATCTGACGAGCGTTTTTTCAGTTACATCCCCTTGAGCGTGAAAAATTTTTCCCATAGACTTATAATGGGGAAAACGACGTTACTTTTTCTCTGCCATTTCTGATCCAATCTTCATCAAACTTGCAGATAACCAGGAGGGGCTTACAGTCTACGTTGAGTTCAAATTTGGGCTGCACGGGACAAACTGCTTCTGAGTTACCTGCCCTTGAGTATAAATGTAAGTGAAAAATGGTGCCGCCAGCTTTTCTCAGCCGTTTTTGATTGGATCATTTTGTAACTTTTGGTAAAGAGGACAAGCATAAAATCTCGAGCGAGTTCGAAGTTGACTTGAATCTGACCAGTGGTTTTCCAGTTACATTTCCTTGAGTGTGAAAGATTTTCCCACAGACTTACATTGGGAAAATGAGGTCTCCAGCTTTTCTTGACCATTTCAAATCAGATCTTCATCAAACTTGCAGATAACCAGGATGGGCATACAGTCTATGCTGAGTTTGAATTTGGGCCACGCAGGTCAAATGACTTCTGAGCTACCTGCCATTGAGCATAAATATTAGCAAAAAATGGAGTATCCAGCTTTCCGCAACTGTTTTTGATCTGATCTTTTTGTTACTTTGGTAAATGAGGATTAGCATAAAATCTCTAATGAGTTCGATTTTGGCTTGAATCTGACCACCGGATTTCCAGTAACATCCCCTTGAGTGTGAAAAATTTTCCCATAGACTTACAATGGGAAAAGGATGTCTCCAACTTGGCTTGGCTATTTCTAAACTGACCTTCAAACTTCGAGATAACCAGAAGGAGCTTACAGTATATGTTTAGTTCGAATTTGGGCCCCATGAGACAAAAGGTTTTCAAATTACCTGCCCTTGAGCATAAATACTAGTGAAAAATAGTGTCTCCACCTTTTCTCAGCCGTTTACCGGCACCGATGGCTCAGTTGGTAGAGTGTCCGCTCGGGGGAACGGGAGGTCGTGGGTTCGATCTCGGGCCACGACATACCAAAGTCGTTAAAAATGGTACTAGCTGCTCCTTGCTTGGCTATTAGATTTACGGGGTAGAGCTAAGACTGGTCGACCCAGTGTCAGGATAATGTGATTGGGTGTGGTATCATGTAATGTGTCTGGGACATGATACTTTAGTGAGACAGCTGCATGAGACAAACAACTTTGGAGTTACCTGCCCTTGTTTATTGATTTGAGGTCAGCACAGTGTAGGTCATTTTGGAGACGTTGTTTCTAGTTTTGTGGGACTTTGGTCTGACATCGAGATGAAATTATATCTTTAAAAGCCCTTTCCACCCAGTGAAACCAATAGGGTCATTATGCATGGACGATCCAACTGGCACCACTTTTCCTGGACAGGCTTAGAACCTGTTTACCAGTACTCATGTGTCGTCGGTTCCAGCTCTGCATAGGAGCACCATGTAGCCCAGTCTATTTCTTCAAGCCCGATGGGCATTCTTAAAACAACATTAATGATTTTCTGGTACACAGGTGAGCAATATAGGGCCATTTGGTCCTCTTGTTTTTGGCAAAAATAAGGCTTGACATTACATGTGAATCAGATGATCAGATGATTCACATGAAATATCACGGCCCAAGCCCACAATGGCTTGAAGAAAAAGATGGGCTGCATGATGCTTCCATGCATAGCTGAAACCGACCCCTGGTAAACGGCTCAGAGGATCTAATCCTGCCCAGGCAAAGCGGTGCGAGGACTGTCGATGCATATAAACCCTATTTGTTTCATTGGGCGGCAGGGCTTGAGATGTCATTTCATTTCATCTCAATGTCGGTTAAAAGTCCCACAAAAATGGAAGCAAAGTCTCAAAAATGACCTTTACAGTGTTTACAGGGACCTTACACTGTAAATCAAACAAACAAACATGAAATATCAATCCTGATTTTCTTCTGCCCATAGTCTGCCCAGATTCTTTCCTTTCAGAGTAGACCCCTATATATCAACAATTTCTTTCCTTTAAGATTGGTCTCAGCTCATAGGAAACAGAAAATAAATAAGTTTTCTCCCTTGTTTAAATGGTGTAAAAATCAATATTTATGCACCTTAAAATGTGTGGTGCAGATATGTATCATGTGGGGGTATAATTACTAATTAGCACGCCTGGTTAGATTACTGTCATAATAATACCCTTGTAAAATACCAGGTCAATAGTGTTTTCCAATTTGTGAGCACAGGAACCAGTCAGTTTTACAAAAGGCCCTGCCTTCTGACATCACTATGACAAGAATAGTATAGTAAGAAATAACCGTTATCAGGTTTTCATGCAAATCATTGATCTGGGAGCAGTCTGATCAGGGTCCGCACTGTTTGCCTAGGCCTATCTGTCTCAAAACTTAGGATCATTACAGTACTTGATATATTCATTCAATTCACAAACTGCATGACAAAAAGTGTAGATCCTGATCAGATGGCTTCTTCACATCTGGATCTACACTGTCTGCAAAGGTAGGGGTAGTCACGAACAGCAAGACAAAGATTAAAGAATTTGTTAGTGGTCAAAATGTTAACCCTTATCTTGCTGTTCACGACAACCCCTATCTTTGCAAACAGTGTAGATCCAGATCAGATGGCTTCTGAAGAAGTCTTACCTTGCTGTTCGCGACAACCCCTATCTTTGCAAACAGTTTAGATCCAGATCAGGTGGCTTCTGAAGAAGTCTTATCTTGCTGTTCACGACAACCCCTATCTTTGCAAACAGTGTAGATCCAGATCAGATGGCTTCTGAAGAAGTCTTATCTTGCTGTTCACGACAACCCCTATCTTTGCAAACAGTGTAGATCCAGATCAGATGGCTTCTGAAGAAGTCTTATATTGCTGTTCACGACAATCCCTATCTTTGCAAACAGTGTAGATCCAGATCAGATGGATTCTGAAGAAATCTTATCTTGCTGTTCACGACAACCCCTATCTTTGCAAACAGTGTAGATCCAGATCAGATGGCTTCTGAAGAAGTCTTATCTTGCTGTTCACGACAATCCCTATCTTTGCAAACAGTGTAGATCTAGATCAGATGGCTTCTGAATAAGTCTTTATCTTGCTGTTGACATCAACCCCTATCTTTGCAAAAAGTGTAGATCCAGATCAGATGGCTTCTGAAGAAGTCTTATCTTGCTGTTCACAACAACCCCTATCATTGCAAACAGTGTAGATCCAGATCAAATGGCTTCTGAAGAAGTCTTATCTTGCGGTTCTCAAGAACCCCTATCTTTGCAAACAGTGTAGATCCAGATCAGATGGTTTCTGAAGAAGTCTTATCTTGCTGTTCACAACAACCCCTATCTTTGCAAACAGTGTCGATCAAGATCAGATGGCTTCTGAAGAAGTCTTATCTTGCGGTTCACAACAACCCCTATCTTTGCAAACAGTGTAGATCCAGATCAGATGGTTTCTGAAGAAGTCTTATCTTGCTGTTCACAACAACCCCTATCTTTGCAAACAGTGTAGATCAAGATCAGATGGCTTCTGAAGAAGTCTTATCTTGCGGTTCACAACAACCCCTATCTTTGCAAACAGTGTAGATCCAGATCAGATGGCTTCTAA
This sequence comes from Lucinisca nassula, assembly GCA_963580285.1. Classification (NCBI taxonomy): domain Eukaryota; kingdom Metazoa; phylum Mollusca; class Bivalvia; order Lucinida; family Lucinidae; genus Lucinisca; species Lucinisca nassula. Next base: position 42,054,629 of record OY757020.1, read on the forward strand.
AGAAGTCTTATCTTGCTGTTCACAACAACCCCTATCTTTGCAAACAGTGTAGATCCAGATCAGATGGCTTCTGAAGAAGTCTTATCTTGCTGTTCACAACAACCCCTATCTTTGCAAACAGTGTAGATCCAGATCAGATGGCTTCTGAAGAATCCATCTGATCAGGATCTACACTGTTTGGTATTCAGTTAATGAATTTGTAGCAATAAATTACATCAAGTAGTTTGATTGGTTGATTGACAGAAATGGGTGTGGCTTAAATGAATATTCAGCAAGATAAGGGTTAAGTGTTTGGGAATGAATAATGCCTACTACAGTGATGTTCTTTTGCAAAAGCTGCTCACATTTTTTTCAACACAAATAATATTATGCCATATAAAACAAACTTTTTCTCAATGTCTTGTAAAAGTCCCACAAAATTGTAAGCAATGTCTCCAAAATGACCAAAATAGTATTAACAGGGACACAGGGCTATAAGGTTCTATGCCTGCCAAGGAAGAGTGGTGTGAGTCTGACCACTGATGCATATAAACCCTATTGGTTTCTTTGGGTGGCAGGGCTTGAGATGTCATTTCATCTCAATGTCTGATAAAAGTCCCACAAAATTGGAAGTACCATCTCCAAAATGACCTATACAGTGTTGACGGGGACATTAAACCTCAAATCAAACAAACAAACAAACAAAAGAACCTCCGCACAAACAAACAACAGAACACACCAGTTGACATGACATATTTTGGGCTGATTAATAATTAACTTGGCATGTTCTTTTCACCATTGCAGGAACTAAAACGACGTGGGGCTAAGGACGTGGTGAGAGTTTGTGAGCCAACCTACAAGACCGACAAACTCAGCCTGGAAGGCATTCGTGTCTTGGTAAATATATATATTTAAACCCTTTCAAACCTGAATGCCTATGGACTCTTCCTTAGGTGAGAATGGTCCCTGCCCATCGGGGCTTGAAGAAATAGATGGGCAGCTTGATGCTTCCACGCAGAGCTAAATCATGCCGCACACAAGTACTGATAAACAGCTTAGAGGATCTAAGCCTGCCCAGGCCAAGCGGTGCGAGTCGGACCATCCATGCTTATAAGCCCTGTTAATTTCATTGTGCGACAGGGCTTGAGATGTCATTTCCTCTCAATGTCTGGTAAAAGTCCCACAAAATTGGAAGCAATGTCTCCAAAATGATCTATACAGTGTTGACTGGGACGTTAAACCTCTTATCAAACAAACTATACTTGAGGAGTGACTCAAAGCAACTCGTTAGCCTCTGTGGGTAGGGCTGGCTAATCGGAGCTTGCTGTCTGAGCATGACCCTTACCATATGTTACACTTTACTGTATGTATTAGGACAGATGGGATGGTGCTGCAGAATGCCAGCAGTCATGCAGAAGAAACCATGTAAAAGAAGATGTGTCTAGCCCCAGTAGTTGGCTATGCAATGTTAATTAGAAAATGCTATAGGGCTCTTTTCTTATGTTGGCTCAAATATGTGTGAGCTCCTTGTGGGATGGAGAATGGAGTTTGTGGGGTGGGGGTCCTCTGTCCTGAAGTGTCCTTTGAAGACATACAGTAGAAGTTCGATGGCTCGAACACCGATGGCTCGTTTACCATGGATGTGTCGAACCCATTCTTGAGCCCCTAGTGAAATCCTCTATATAAGAAATAGTGGGGGATAATTAAGGATATTTTAGTCTTTTATCTTGCAAATGTATGCTGTGTGTGCTCATTAGAATCGCCTCGATGAGGCGATTCTAATGAGTACACACAACATACATTTGCATTATAGAACACCGAAAAGATGTCTAAAAGTATCTCGTTATGCCTCCTGACAGTAACCTCAGTGGCTCGAACTACCCCTGTCTCGAACAGATTTGGGAGGTCCCTAAGGTGTTCGAGCCACCGAAGTTCGACTGTAGTTGGCCATCTGTAGAATCTGAGTGGAGCCATGGTTTTTTACCCTGTAGATAGATGTGGTACTGTACTTGTAGATGACGGCAAAAGCCGTTTTCTGGAGAATTGTTTCCTTTAAGAGAAGACGCTTATTAAAGGGCCCCCACCCATTGGGGCTTGAAGAAATAGATGGGCTGCATGATACTTCCAAGCAGAGCTGAAACAGATTGCACACAAGTACTGATAAATTGTTTAGAGGATCTTAGCCTGCACAGGCAAAGCGGTGCGAGTCGGACCGTCCATGCTTTTAACCCTATTGGTTTCTTTGGGCGACACTCTTATTTGCCGGCATTTTGCCAACCTTGGGTGACAGGGCATTTCATCTCAATGTTGGGTAAAAGTCCCACAAAATCAGACACACCATGTAAGAGACCACCTTTGGGACTGTTCAAAAGTGGTCTTAACAAAAGTGGTCTTTTCAACAGTCCCAGAAGTGGTCTTAATGTAGAAATTTTACTGCATTAAACAGCATATTCAGGCAACCACATTTTAGAGGCCAGATGGCTTAAACTGGGGATCATGGACTGTTTAAATCCACAGACAGCAGCTGAATTTACAGTAGAATACAATGCATACTGTAGGACCTCCCAGAACTTAATCAGTTCAGACTGTTCTGCTGCATTGACCTCTAAGCACTTCCACTGCTGGAAAGATTAGAGCTTGGTAATGAAATTTGCAGCAATAGTTTTATTCCTTTGTGGAATCATTCCTGTACCGAAAATTGCTCAATACTATAAGGTGAACGGATACAACTACCCTATTTGTCATAATAAGAGCTCAGTGTGCTTAGGCATTTTATTTCAACCATCATCCTGCCGAGCACAACAGCCCCTATCTTTGAAAACAGTGTGTATTCAGATCAGATGGCTTCTGAAGAAGCCATCTGATCAGGATGTATACAGTTCGTCATGCAGTATGTAAATTGAACAAATACATTATATCATAATCAAGTAATTTGATGAGTGGATAGTCAGAAATGACCGGGGTACAGACTGAGCATTTTGCTTTAGTCGCCCAGACTGCCATAAATCCAGATTCTACATTTAAGTTAACCCTTCCCTTGCTGAATATTCAGAATAGCCACACCCATTTCTGACTTTGAACCAATCAGATTACTTCATGTAATTTATTCTTAACAAATCCATAAACTTCATGTCTAACAGTGTAGATCTTGATCAGATGGCTTCTTCAGAAGCCATCTGATCTGGATCTACACTGTTTCCAAAGATAGGGGTTGTCGTGAACAGCATGATAAGAGTTAATAGGCATTTTTATTCAAAATTTAGGCGCCTTGGGCGACGGGGTGCCTGTTAGTCTGTATCCCTGAAATGGGTGTGGCTAAATTAATTTATTCAGCAGGATAAGGATTAATAATGAAAACAAGCCCTAGAAAATCCTTATATTGAGCACAGTCTGGTGTGGCCTTAAGCCTTTGGATGAACCAAACATGTCCTAAGTTGGCAAAAGCAGCATATAAATATTAAACCACAATAAGATCTTAGGTAAACATAAGTCTTCAATCACAAAAGCAATAATGATCTTAATAGTGTTGAATGGGCTATTAAAATCCAAACGAACAAGACTGTTCATAGAATCATCTAAAATAATAGACCAGATTCAGCCTCCTTGGTGTTTTGTTTGTTTGTTTGTTTGATTTGAGGTTTAACGTCCCCGTCAACACTGTAAAGGTCATTTTGGATACGTTGCTTCCAATTTTGTGGGACTTTTTCCAGACCTTGAGATGAAATGATATCCCAAGCCCTGCTGCCCAATGAAACCAAAGGGGTTTATTAGCATTGACGGGCCGACACGCACCGCTTTGCCTTGACAGGCTTAGATCCTCTAAGCGGTTAAACAGGACTTGTGTACGGGTCGGTTTCAGCTCTGCGTGGAAACATCATGCAGCCCATCTATTTCTTCATACCTCCTTGGTGTAGTGCAGGGTGTCAAGTTACCTATATTTACCTATATTTTCCTATATTTCAGACCATTACCTATAATAACCTATAAAACCCTATATTTTACCAAAATACCTATAAATACCTATATTTTGGAATTTTAGGTAAACAAGGAATATAAAGTTTGTAAAAAATATTTGACAGTAGATGTTTGCTATAGTACTTTGAGCTTAATAAGCTGTTTTCTTTTAGGAATTTGTATTCCCTTCAGGTGTTGTGACCAAGTCCAGCCCAACTTTTGGAAAGCTTTAGCTAGTAGAAGTTCTGCTATTTTTAGCTCACCTTAGCCAAAGGCTCAGAGTGAGTTATTGTGATCACTCACCATCTGTTGTCGTCCATCCATCTGTCCGTCCATTAACAATTTTTGAAACAACATCTCCTCCTAAACCACTAAACAGATTTTAACAAAACTGGGCAGAATTAATCCGTGGGTGGTCCTCTCAGAATTCAATGCCATGCAGAACTCTGATTGTCATGGCAACAAAAAAGGGAAAATAAGAGAAAATCGTTAAAACATCTTCTTGTATGAAACCAGAAGGCCCAGGCCTTTGATATTTGGTATGAAACTTCATCTAGTTGACCTCTAACAAGATTGCTCAAATTATAGCCCTTGGACCAAAAATGCCCCCCCCCCCCCCCACACACACACCAGGGCCCACTGGTTAGGGCCCACTGGTTTTACATAGGCATATATAGGGAAAACCTTTAAAAATTTTCTTGTGTGAAACCAGAAGGCGCAGGTCTTTGATATTTGGCATGAAGCTTCTCTAGTGGACTTCTAGCAAGATTGCTCAAATTATAGCCCTGGGGCCAGAATAACACTACCAGGGCCTACTGGTTTTACATTGGCTTATATCTATGGAAAACCTTTAAAAATCTTCGTCTGAAACCAGAAGGCCCAGGTATGAAGCTTCATCTAGTGGACCTCTACCAAGATTGTTCAAATTATAGCCCTGGGGCCAAAAATGCCCCTGCACCAGGGCTTAATGGTTTTAAATAGGCTTATGTAGAGAAAACCTTTAAAAAATTTCTTGTTTGAAACCAGAAGGCCCAGGCCTTTGATATTTGATTTGAAGCTTCATCTAGTGGACCTCTACTAAGATTGCTCAAATAATAGCCATGGGGCCAGAATAATGCCCCCACACCAGGGCCTACTGGTTTTACATTGGCTAATGTATGAAAATTTAAATTATTTGTCTGACACCAGAAGGCCCAGTTCTTTGATATTTGGTATCAAGCTTCATCTAGTGGTCATCTAACCAAGATTGTTCAAATTATAGCCCTGGGGCCAAAAATGCCCCCCACACCAGGGCCTACTGGTTTTACATAGGCTTAAATAGGGAAAACCTTTAAAAAATCTTCTTGCCTGAAACCAGAAGTCCCAGGTCTTTGATATTTTTACGAAGCTTCATCTCTACCAAGATTGTTCAAATTATTGCCCTGGAACCAATAATGCCCCCTCACCAGGGCCTTCTGGTTTTACTTAGGCTATAAATATAGGGAAAACCTTTAAAAAAATCTTCTTGTCTGAAACCAGAAGGCCCAGGTCTTTGGTATGAAGCCTCTTCTAGTGGACATCTACCAAGATTGTTCAAATTATAGCCCTGGGGCCAAAAGTGCCTCCGCGCCAAGGCCACTGATTTTACATAACCTTATATAGGGAAAACCTTTTAGAATCTTCATGACTGAAACAGAAGGCCAAGGACTTTGATATTTAGTATGGAGCTTCATCGAATGGACCTCTACAAAGCTTGTTCAAATAATAGCCCTTGGGCCAAAAATGGCCCAGCCCCAGGGCCCACATATTTTATATAGGCTTATATAGGGAAAACCTTTAAAAATCTTCTTGTCTGAAACCAGAAGATAAACGATTTTGTCCTTAGTTATAACCAGCTGTCCACCTTATCTATTCCTATATGTTGTATCATTAATAAAAGAGAGAGATGATAGGTGGTGGTGGTGGAAAAAATACAAATCTGGCTTGTTTTCTTCAGTGTAGGCAACCTATAATGTCCTATATTTCTGGCCGCTAGATACCTATATTTCTGGACCTTACCTATATTTTTGCCTCCTAATATCACTTGACGCCCTGGTAGTGCATAAGCTGCTTGTTTAGCAAGTGGCAAACCAGGGGTCATGGGCTTGATTCCGGGCTTCTCTAGACTTTCAGATGAGTCTTTTAATTTAAAAACTGAGGTCCCATAAAATTCAAACACACACATTTCACCTGATGCTGGAAGTGAGATTCTTTTATGGTTGCAATTGGTGTTCAGTGCATAGAGCCTTCCAAGGGCACAATACAATACAGACTGTAAAATTAATACACTGTCTCGAAAGGTGGTAAGACTGCAAAACATAACGTCATTACGGTAGATTCTTCATAGTACAAACAAAAACACATAATGTGGGTGAAAATGAATGTTGCATAAAGGGCCATGCCACGAGAGAACATGTCTTGAGGGTCATCTAAACAGTGGCAATTAACACAAATCAGGTGATGCAACTTCTGATAAGAACCATAGTTGCTTGCTTCAAGGAGACCCTAAGGAGCTTTGAAGCTTTATGTCAGCAGCATAAGGCTCTGATCAGACTGTGCATATGCATAGTCTGATCAGATCCTTTGCTGCCCACAAGTGCTATAAAGCACATATGACATGGTATAAACATAACAGGTATGTTTTGTTCTGGAATTATGATGTTTCTGTTATGCAAAGTACAAGAGACAGGTATATCTTGAATTGCCAGTGGGTGTAGAAAGGATTTTGTGTAAATTACAAATCGGTCTGTTGTTGATTATTTTCTGCTGCTGTAAACATAGCTCCGGATTATGGGGTATTGGAGAAATAGCTTGGGGTGTATGTTGCTTCCAACTTGAAACCAACCGCACATGAGCACTGGTAAACTGTTTAGGTCTAAGTCTGCCCAGGCAAAGTGGTTCGAGTCAGACCGCCCATGCATATAAAACCTATTGGTTTCATTGGGCGGCAGGGCTTGAGATGTTATTATGCTGGGTAGAAGTCCACGTTAGCCCTGATTAGATGCCAGGCTCTGTGACGTCTAATCTGGGCCTGCACTGTTTGCCAATTACCCCTTTAGGAGTTTTTGGTTTTAAATGGGTTAAATGATAGAATGTTTACACTATTTCCGGTTATCAGCCCGGGCGGGAAAAAACTGCTTGTCAGAGGCAGTGTCCATAACCTTTGGTTTATTCCACTGTTATTGCATATGCAAACAATCAATTCAATATGCAGAAATGTGGTTATGGATGTTAACCCATTTTGTACTGGAAACCCCCCAAAACGGGTAACCTGGCAAACAGTGCACGCTCAGATCAGACGCGTAGAACGTGACATCTGATCAGGGCCTCCACTGTTTGCTAAAAGTTCAGCCATTTTCCCTATAAATTTTGAAGAAAACACAACCTGACAACCCTAAATTTTGAAATGAACTCCTGTTATATATAGGGAGGAAGATTCCATTTGGTACAAAAAGAGTTAAGGTAATATAGAAACAAGTAAATAAATAACAGAAATTATCCTCAAAATGACAAATTGTAATCGGTAATCCTGGTTATCTGGGGCTGTGAAGTCCGGACAAATCCGGATATATTTTCTTGGCAAGTGTTGGCAAAGATTGCTACAGAGAATTTGTAGAGAAGTAATCTGTGGGAGATATTTATGACAGTGTCTGTCATAATTTCTGTGGTTGTCTGATGTACGTATGAAGTGCGTAATTGCTGCCAAACTGCCCTGCCAACTTGCATATGCGGTATGAAATGGTAATTATTGTTTCAAAGATTAAGACAATATAGCTGACAAATTGTTGCAATCGAAGACCGAAGTGAGCCAACACACGACAAAACTTACATTGAGAACGGTGTGACTGCCAGACTCTGATCATCCTACACATTCATCTAGTATGTCAAGTTTTCACTTACCGTATAAATACCATAAGTATTCCGACATCTAAACGCCTTACCATACTTGGTCTAAAATTTGAACAAGTACAAATTTATAATAGGTTTTGAGCCTAAAAATAGCTTGATGAGTGGCAAACAGTATAGACCCAGATGAGACATCACTGCTGCGATGTCTCATCTGGGTCTGCACTGTTTGCTCAGTTCTGTCTGTCCGTATACATAAGATAAATTCTATACGGTACCTTGCATTATATACTGTAAAAGTCCTATAAAGGGGGTCTTTCATTTGTGCCCATGCATGTTTTTTCTTTAAACTTTGTATATTAATAACTTAGCATATACAACCTATAAAAATGTATTTAATAAATTGTATAAATCAAAGTAGGACTCAGGAGGCCACTCTAACTGACCCCCTCCATGAGCTGGTGTCTGTCTCTAAATAAGTGCATCTTAAATCTTATGTTTTATTTAGTTTCAAGATCTGTGAACTGGATTGAATGCAGAACTCCATAGGCATTCCTTTGATACTAAAAAACCTTTTGAATTAATTAAAGTTTACATTTTCTGATAAAATAATTATCAAAAATCTCTTTTTTTAATTAAAATTTTAAAAAATTATCAAAATTCAATCCCTCAGATAAGTATGTTCTAGTCTTTGTCATTTTGCTAGGAAAACTTGCCATATGTATCTTCTTTAGCTATGCCTAATTTCATGAAAATCCGAAACCGGTAACACTGTAGATTTACACCTTTAACGGATGTAAGTCGTTTCTGCAAAATTTACTATTTTATTGAAATCATCCAAGAACCTTACAAAAAGGCAATTCGTAACACTTGCGTAATAAAAATGAGATTATTCAAATCAAAATGAATACATATTGAGCTGATCTAGCTTAGAAACCATTAAAATATCATGAATTTCTGATATTTTCCGTTCATTTATACACTATGATCTATCCAAAATAGTTGATAGTAAAACACTAAATCAAAAGATATTCTAAACAACAAATTAGGCTTAACAACATATATTGCTTTTTTATTAGCAGCAAAATTATTGTGAACATGTGAAACTTTATTTAATGACTTTGCATAATTCATGCTACTCAAATAGGTGTAAGACAAGGAGATCCATTATTTTCATTTCCATACCAAGCTGGTATGCAAGGACGCAATGGTCAGTGGTTTGTTGTTACTAGTAAAAGTTCTAGTAGTAGTTCTGTTGATAAATTCTTGGCCAGATTAAGCCTTAGATATACTCTGTCTTTATGAACGCTGGATTATTATCCTAACAAAAAAGTTACAGTAATTATTGGTGAGTATTTCCAAAAATCGAAATGTCACTGATATTGTGTTTCTGTTGCAAAAGATATCACTGATGGATGAGGCGTAGAATATTTGGTGTAAACAAAGCTGTTCCATGACCTAGAGAAATTTTGCTATTAGACAGGGAGAGAAACAGTTTCCTTCCTTATAGTACACATACATAAATATGTCTCTTCTGCATTGGTATTGTAATTGTTGACGTTTCTTTAGTGTCTTGTGTCTTATTTTTTCTATTTACTTTGTCAATATAGTGGTTAATTTATCGGAAGTGAGCTTTTAGTATTTTTTTCTGGTTTCAACCACTTCTTGAATGTTTCTGCTGAATGCAAGTTCACTGTTTTTTAAGCACTGTTCTTGCTTGCTTTTTGTTCATTAATGATTACCAGAACATTTCTGTGCAATGTATCTCTCAGCTTAGAAAGGGCATTGCAGTGTTTGGACAGAAAAAGCATCACAATGTATTTACTGAATATAATTTAAAATCCTATAATTAATGTGATAACTACTCACAGATTGAATAATTATTATCAACAGTTTAGATGCTTCTTGATATCTTACATAATGTGCTTTGTAATTACTGCAACAACTGCTGAGATAGGTAAATGAAGTGAAAGACCTATACAAATATATAGACAACAAAATCATGATCACATAAGTTTTGGAACACTGACAAAATGTACGACCATATGAATTCTAAAAGCACAAATGGCTTTGGAATACAGCTTCAGGAAGCCGTTTGATTTCGTTCATAGGGGCTATACAAAAAAGATAGATTGGCTAGTGCCTATGCAGATACAAATTCTGAAAACTTTATGTCCAGGAAAAGTAATCTCAAGTGTGGTTGATTTTCCCTAGAGTAAACCTTTCTTTTTAAATGGACAGTTAGGGTTAAATAAACAAACAACAGTTTGACTTGAGAGTCATTTATCTCGAGTCGGATAACAAATCTCACAAAATCTGAAGCAACATCTAAAGTGACTGGTATGTTGTTGATTTGAATGTTAAATCTAAACATCACCTTAGCACCATTACGAAATTAGACAAGAAAGACAGAAAGAAAACTGTGCACATGATTACATGGGTGCGTTTGATGACGTTTGTCATCAAAACCATTGCGGTATAGTTCTGTAGACAAAATAGTTTGTTCCATAGGGAGCAAATTTACCGAAATGGATGTTTTGAAATAATACTTATTATTATGCTATGAACTACTTACGTAAACCATACTATACTATAGCCATCCAAATTGAAAGCAATAGTAAAGTATTATTAAACAGCATGATCAAAACATGATAATCATATAATTTCACATTTTGCTGAATCAGAACTATCAGTATTCAGTCTGTTAAAACACAATGTTACCGGTCCTCAATTTCCATCAAAATTCATCAACATGTTCCTAAGATATGTGGGTAGTTTTTATGCTGAAATGGTGTCTTGACAAAAATTGGAACATGGTAAAAATACATATAAAATTTTAATGAATACAAAAATAGGAGCTGAAATATGGGGACACCATCAAAGAAAACTGAATGCCCAGCCACTATTACTAGACATATGAGGTCATTCATAGTATCAACTAACTCACCAATTATGGCTTTAATTCATAAAACATAGCAGCATTAGATATATGAAATTCTGAATACTGTAGACAAGTTTATATGAGAGTACTCTCTGTTGTGATAGAGACTTCATAAAATATGCAATAAATTTACTACGGAAATAAGATTTAAAAGTGAATGCATCGTAATTACAATGGTTATACCCAAGGAAATTATTGTGCATAATTTCATCAAAATCCAAGCGTGGGCAGAAACCAATGCAAATTTCCTATACCTTGAAAGACCCCCTTTGGGTACCGCTGTAATTCTCCTAAAATTTTAACATTTGTTTCATTGTTTCAGTATCCAGTAAGGTGTCCAAAAGGTGCAGACTGACTGGCAAACAATGCAGACTGATTAGACAGGAGCAGTCTGATCTGGGTCTGCACTGTTTGCTTAGGCCTATCTGTCCCAGTACTTAGAATCGGGGCTGCAGATGTGCAGGCTTAGCCAAGTCTTGGCTGGTACCATGTCTTATTAAAGGTTTTTCTGTGCACTGGCTCAGTTGCACATGAACAACGATTTTCGAATTTCATTACTGCTTCCATAAGTCAGTAGTGTTAGTTTGCATACTACATAGATGTGTTACTTGATAAAATTTATAAATGGGCTGCATGATGCTTCCACGCAGAGCTGAATCCAACCGCACACGAGTACTGGTAAACCGCTTATGGAATCTAAGCTTTCCCAGGCAAAGCGGTGCGAGTCGGACCGTCCATGCTTATATACCCTCTTGGTCTCATTGGGCGACAGGGCTTGAGATGTCATTTCATCTCAATGTCGGGTAAAAGTCCTACAAAATTGGAAGCAACCTCTCCAAAATGACCTATTAAGTGTTGACGGGGACGTTAAACATCAAATCAATCATACAAAACAAACGTGTTAAGAGGTCCATGAATTACACACTATTCTCATCTACTTTAAAGGGAGATAACTTTGTCCAAATTTTGTTAGTTTTTAATTAGTCTTCTTTGATTGCCTTATAAAATTTACAGGGCATTTCTTTTAAAGAAAAAGAAGAAATCCTGTAATGATCCAAAGTATTGGGACAGATAGGCCTAAGCAAACAGTGCAGACCCCAATCAGACTGCTCCTGAAGGCTGAATCTGATCAGTGTCTTCACTGTTTGCCAATCCGTCTGCGCTGTTAGGACTCCTTGCTGGATCGTGAAACAACTTTGTTAAAATTTTAGGAGAATTACACCAAGTCCTAAAGGTGTCCAAACTTTAAGGATTTTTGCGGTACTCTTTCGCTGTAGGAGTAGATCCCTGTTTCAGATTTGCGCCATTAGCCAGAAAGAAAACAGGAAATCAAAAAAGTTATCTCTGTTGTTAACCCTTCCTTCTTCCTCCTTATATATATAGCAGGGGTTCATTTCAAAATTTAGGGATGTTGGTTGCGTTTTCATCAAAATTTATTTGGAAAATGACTGAACTTTTAGCAAACAGTGCAGGCCCTGATCAGACGCCGCATTTTGCGGCATCTTAACTGGCCCTGCACTGTTTGCCAGGGTACCTGTTTTGGGGATTCTGGTACTAAATGGGTTAAAATAGCTCAGACTATGGCAGGAATTGATATTCACTTTCAGGGGTCCCGGAAGGCGAGTCATTGAAATCGAAAACAATTTTGCCTCCCTAATAAATAAGGGACGACCCTTAAAGGAAAGAATTTGCTCTGGATGAGCAAATTCTTTCCCTTTAAGAGTAGATCCATCTTTTCCTGAAATCTTGGGGCTACTCTGTAAGGATAGCTTATAAGGAAGCAAACAGGGTGATCAGAGGTTGTATGGCAGGTATTTTCATTCCCTTTTGATCTCCAGGAGGATGTAAACTACCTTTGTCAGTATCAGTAAATTTCCTGTTTCAACAGACTGGTCATGCACTAATCAAGACTAGCAGCACCATTTTAAAGGTATTTTTTTTTTTCAGTTTTTTTTCTAGAAAATAAGGCTTGACATTTCATGTGAATTGTCTGCCCAGCAGACAATTCACATGAAATGTCAAGCCTTATTTTCTCTGAAAAATATTGGAAAAAATAGACTTGCATCTGCTCGAGAATTTTCCACAGTGTTTGAAGGGTTAATATGCTGTGTAATTGTGAGTCATTAAGTAAGGTTGCACCTGAAGCACTTATAAATGTTTTACCTGTAAATCAATGATTGACAGAAAAAGGAATTTATCCCATTTAGTACCGGAAACCCCTAAAGGGGTACCATGGCAACAGTGGAGGCCCAGATCAGACGCCGCAGAACGCGGCGTCTGATCAGGGCCTCCACTGTTTGCAAAAAGTTCAGCCCTTTTCCAAATCAATTTTGAAGAAAACACAACCTGACACCCCTAAATTTTGCAATGGACTCCTGCTATATATATAAGGATTTGGTACAAAAAGGGTTAATCAGCTTGAAATATGTAGTAAAATTCCTATACTGAGACCACCTTTGGGACTGTTCAGAAAAAAGATTTTTGTTTCACTTTTGAACAGTTATAAAGGTGGTAGTTTGTTTTTATTGGAGGCTAACAGCCCAGTCAACACACTTAGGTCATATTGAGTTGGTCAGTTTACCTATACACACTTCTCCTTGACAGGCTCATATGTAAGCAGTGCACAAACTGACAACTGCCCTTCTTGAGAGGATGACCATAGAAAAGATTTCATGATCGATCTCTGACCCCGGCAGGTATCCAGCATGTGTCCCGATCACCAGTCAGACGCACATCCAACTGCTACCGAGGCCGGCCTGAAGGTGGTGGTAAGACCACCTTTGGAACAGTCCCAAACATGATCTCTTCACAGATAACACTAGGTGTTGGAAAAAAAGCATATGAAACCTTTTAAATGTGACATAACACATTTAACTAAATGGGCCCTGGAAGGGGCATTTGCAAGGAAAGCAGGCTCAAGATTAACCCTTGTCCTGCTGAGCCCGGATATGTCTTATCTTTCAATCAATGTAGATCCAGATCAGATGGCTTCTGAAGAAGCCATCTGATCAGGATCTTCATTGTTTGTTTATGAATTTGTTGCAATAATTTGCATTAAGTTATCTGATTGGTTGCTCATCAATAGTGAATGTGGCATATTTAGATATTCAGCAGGACAAGGGTTAAAATGCGGGACCAAGCTCTGGACTACTCTGTTTGCATTAAGATTAGGCTTGTACTTGGCAAAAGGCATTAGGTCTGTCTTAACATAATTTTTGTCTTTGTAAAATAACTTCCAAAGAGGTGGGTCCACTCTTAAAGCAATAAAGGATAGAATTTGCTTCCTTTTGGCCCTTAGTGTTATGGTAGGTAAAGAATAAATTAAAAAAAAAAAATAAGGTATTGTAATGATCTTTAGTTTTGGGACAGACAGACCTAAGAAAACAGTACAGAATGAGCAGTCTGATCAGGGTCTACACTGTTTTCCATTCTGTCTGCAATTTTTGGATGCCTTGGTGGATCGTGAAACAAATTTGTTAAAATTTTAGGAGAATTACAGCATATCCAGACTCCTCAAGGTATTTGTTTGTTTGATTTGAGATTTAACGGCCCCCGCCCATAGGGGCCTGAAGAAATATATGGGCTGCATGATGCTTCCACGCAGAGCTGAATCCGGCCCGCACACTAGTACTGGTAAACCGCTTAGAGGATCTAAGCCTGTCCAGGAACTGCAGTGCGAGGCGGACCGTCCATGCTAATAAACCCAATTGGTTTCATTGGGCGACAGGGCTTGAGATGTCATTTCATCTCAATGTCAGGTAAAAGTCCCACAAAATTGGAAGCAACGTCTCCAAAATAACCTTCACAGTGTTGACAGGGACGTTATACTTCAAATCAAACAAAAACAAAATTGTCCCGTCAACACTGTAAAGGTCATTTTGGGGACGTTGATTCCAATTTTGTGGGACTTTTACCCGACATGGAGATGAAATGACATCTCAAGCCCTGCCATCACTCCTCAAGGTATCCGAAATTTTAGGATTTTTTACGGAAGTCAGCCTTTGCCTCATGAATGAATATGCCTAATACATAATTGGTTTGGAGTTTAATGGCCCCGTCAATACGTTTCAAGTCAGTGGAGCTGGTCAGTTTACCCTACCAAACTTTTCCTGGGCAGGCTTATACATATTAAGGGGAATGGGAACACCTTCAGGGGAGACAACTCCTGCAAAAGTATTTTTGTCCCCCATGTCAATAGGGGTCAACTCTTAAAGGAAAGAATTTGCTCCTGAGGAGCAAATTCTTTCCTTTAAGGGTAGACCCCTTTTTCAGTGGGACAGGGCTTATAGAAAAGCGAACAGCAAGTCTTGAAAGTTGTCTCCCTTTGAAAAATGGCAGAAAAATCTGCCAGATGTTTCCATTCCCCTTAAGTGTTGTGCATATGATACAACTTTCACAACATGTGATGTCAACAGCTCTCACGAGGTGGTTGGGTGAGGCAAAGGTGTGGTGTATCTTTTGTCCAACATATTGGCTAACAGTTGGGCAAGGCTTGCTGTCCTTATTATACAGTTAGCAAGTTGTCATTTCTTCTTCCATTTATTTTGTCCCTCACTCTCATCTCCTCCACTACCTCTTCTGTCTCTTCTCTCCCTTTCTCTATGTGACTTGTCGTCTGGCTCCAGACCCTTTCTTTACTTCTTCTCTCTTTCTTTTTCTTTTTTTCTGGAAGGGACATAAAGCTTGCATGGCTTATAGAATTTTGTTTTACTTCAGTCCCTTGGCTAGAAGTTATTGTTCAGGGAAAGGTTAACTTGAAATTGGATTAAAGAGGAACAGGATTAAATAATGTAAAGAATGAGAGAGAGAGAGATAGATATAAAACAAAAACGACTGGAGCCAGTCTATGTGACTTGGTGTGGTATCATGTAGTTACTATAGGGAACAAAGTACTAGAACCCCCTTCTCAGAAGGATCCTATTTTTATCAGAAAATTCAACTTATTAGCCTCTTAACAGTGATAGAATTCGTTAAATAAACACCAGTTGATGGCTGAAGCACTTATCTCTAACATCACTTACTTGATGTTTATACATGCAAAAGAGGTGCGTTTTGAATGGAAAGGATAATTCATGAAGCGTTGTTATAGTGGTTTGTTTCAACTGTTTGAATAAATGATAGGAAGTGTCTCCTGACAACCGGTTGTCAGGAGCATTTTTGCTATATAAAATGCTCCGGACCGGTTGTCAGGAGCATTTTTGCTATCAAAAATGCTCCTGACAACCAGCAATATTTTTCCAATATATAGAGGATATTTACTTTTTTTGAGGTGGATACCAAAAATATTTCATCGAGTGTGTTGAAAACATCATAATTTTCACGAGTGCGAAGCACGAGTGAAAAATCGGATGTTTTCAAAACACGAGATGAAATACTTTTGGTATCCGCCGAAAAAAAGTTAATGTTCTTTTTATTTTATAATTTATTAGCACACTTACGGTAATTTATCGACCCGAGACGGTGACGTCACGATTTTGATCTGGTTACATGACGTCACAACTGTCAGTTTCAAAGCATAAACAAAGCGCCATTTTTGGATTCTGCAATTTTAGTTCAAAGATTGCATTTCAAGGTATGTTACAGAATGCGTTGTGCTTATTTGAAGTCCATTTTATTCTTGAAGGCTCTAAGTGACATGCACCCAGCCACTGTATAATCGATTCCATGTGTAGCAGTCGTCGCGACCGGTTTTTCAAATAAAAAAAAAAGAAAGAATCACGCTGGTTTGAGCACCGATTTCCTCGCACAAACTCTTACTCAGTCATTCATTGAACTGGTACGCCGTGTAGACCATTTGTAACAAAGACAGCTAAGCCTAAAATCTGTGAGGAACATTTAAATTGTGCCCGAGATGTGTGTCGGCAAAAGGGAGATGTTCAAAATCACAGCGCTGCTGTTGTCAGGTATTGCAGCAAGATATTTACGAAGATATAAATTTGCACCTGTTCATTCAATTTTACATGCCACCCGTGACCCTTCAAAATATGTTGTAATGGCCTAAGGAATTATTCTTAGTAAATAAAAGGAAAATTAGCCTTTTTTCGACCAGAACGTAATCAAAAATGTAGTTCCGGCACGCTGCAGTGAAATGATATTAATGGTATCAATCACATGTGAAATGATACGATATCATTTCACTTGTGATTGATATCATTTTTATTTATTTCAGATATGCATTGATTTCACTGCTAAATATAAAATAAAAACCTATAATATTAGTATTATTTTAGTTACCTTTTTAGTGTTTCATGGTTCGTGATACATGTTTAATGCTTTTTTGTCATTTTTTTTAGTATTCAAATGAACTTAATTGAAGTCAATTCATGTAATTTTTATTCAGATTTTTTAGGTTACAAGAGCCAAAGGCTCCGTGGGAGCTTATAGGATAGACAGTTGTCCGTCGTCTTCTGAAATATGTCGTCAACACTTTCAAATGACATCTCCACTGAAGCCCCTAAGCCGATTTGACCCAAATTTTATCTGTAGCATCCTTGGGCTGGGGGATTGAAAGTTTATGGTTTAAGCTCACTGTCAAATAGAGACAAGTGAGCTTTTGGGATCACCTTTTGTCCGTTGTCCGTGCATCCATCCGTGCATAAACACATCTTCTCCTAAACCCCTGATCAGATTTTGACCAAACTTCACAGTAATGATCCTTAGGTGGTGCCTTTTCATAGTTGTTCAAATGGTTCCGGTCTGTTGCACATCTAGGTCACAGGAACCAGAAATAGATTTTTTTTTTACCGAAAACTTATAAAAAAATATTCATCTCTGAAACCACAAGACCCAGGTCTTTGATATTTGGTATGAAGCTTTTACTAGTGGACCCAAGAATGTTCAAATTATAGTGCTGGGGCCAAAAATGCCCCTGCCCTGGGGCCCTTTGGTTTTACATGGGCTTATATAGGGAAAATCTTTAAAAATCTTCTTCTCTGAAACCACAAGGCCCAGGTCTTTGATATTTGGTATGAAACTTCATCTTGTGGACCTCTACCAAGGTTATTCAAATAATAGCCCTAGTGCCAAAAATGCCCCCGCTCCGGGGCCCTTTGGTTTTACACAGACTTGTATATATATATATATAGGGAAAATCTTGAAAAATCTCCTGAAACCACAAGGCCTAGGTCTTTGATATTTGATGAGAAATTTCATCAAGTGGACCTATATCAAGATTGTTCAAATTATAGCCCTGAGGCCAAAAATGCCCCCGCCCCGAGACCCTTTGGTTTTATATTGAGTTATATAGGGACATCTTTAAAAATCTTCTTCCCTGAAATTGCAAGGCCCATGTCTTTGATATTTGGAGCTTCATCTAGTGGACTTCTACCAAGATTGTTCAAATTATAGCCCTCGGGGCCACAAATGCCCCCGCCCCGGGACCTTTTGGTTTTACGTAGACTTATATAGAGATAATCTTTGAAAATCTTCTTCTCTGAAACCACAAGGCCCAGGTCTTTGATTTTTGGTGTGAAGCTTCATCTAGTGGACCGCTATCAAGATAGTTTTAAATATAACCCTGAGGCCAAAAATGCCCACGCCTCAGGGCCATTTGGTTTTACATAGGCTTATGTAGAGAATATCTTTAAAAAAAAAATCTTCTCTGAAACTGTAACCCCCCAGGTCTTTGATATTTGGTGTGTAGCTTCATCTAGTAGACCTTTACCAAGATTGTTCAAATTATAGCCTTTGTTGATATTTAGTATGATGCGCTTCATCTAGTGGACCTTTACCAAGATTGTTCAAATTATATAGCCTTTGTTGATATTTGGTATGAAGCTTCACCTTTTTAGACCTCCCTCAATATTATGCACATTATAGCCATGGGGACAAGAACAGCCCTCCCCGGGACCCACTTGTTACTCTATGGATAAGGTGAGCAATCCAGGGCCATTGTTAATGAAAATCCGCTCATTAGTTTGGTTGCTATGGCAACTTAGGGATTCCATAGACTTATAACGGGGAAAATTGAAAATGGCATTTACTGCCAAGCCTCTGCAGATATTTTGACAATACTTTCATAAAAATATTCCTTAGGCAATCTACTGTCTGATCTATCTACTACCCTATAAACAGGGTATGACAATGATTTTAGGCCTACTGCTCATTTTTATTGGCTGATGAAAAAAAATAGAAAAAAAAAAAAAATACTTAAAAAATCATCTCCTCAAAAACCATAAGCTCTAGGAGGCAGAGACTTTATGAAAATATTCACCATAATTATTTGGCTTTACAGATTTTTTTTTTTTTTTTTTATGAAATTCAGCCATTTAGATGGTTGCTATGGCAACTTAGATTTTCCATAGACTTATAATGAGGAAAATTGAAAAATGACATTTACTGTCAAACCTTTTCTGATATTTTGCCAAACTTTCATAGAAATTTTCCTTGAGTAAACTTCTCTCAGCCATATGCTGTTATGTCAACTTGGGCGTCCCCGAGGTTGTGCCAGGGCCATGTCTCACCCCCTCCACTTCATAAAATGCCATTTATCTCAGAAACCATTCAGATCCCCACCCCTTAACCATATATATTGATAATGAGAAGCACACAGTGACACCAACCTGGGGGTCCCCCGGGATGTGCCAGGGCCATGCCACACCCCCATCCACTTCATTAAAGGCCGAATATCCCAAAAACCTTACAGATCCCCACCCCTAAACCATATATATTCTTGTCCCTTATGATGTGGCATTCAGTAACACCAACCTGGGGGTCCCCCAGGATGTGCCGTGGCCATGCCCACCTCCTCCACTTCATAAAAGGCCCAATATTCCAGAAACCTTACCGCGCAGAGCTGAATCTGGCCCCCACACTAGTACTGGTAAACCCGTTAGAGGATCTATGCCTGTCCAGGAACCGTGGTGCGAGGCAGACTGTCCAGGCTAATAAACCCTATTGGTTTCATTGGGTGACAGGGCTTGAGATGTCATTTCATCTCAGTGTCGGGTAAAAGTCCCACAAAATTGGAAGCAATGTCTCCAAAATGACCTTTACAGTGTTGACGGGGATGTTAAACCTCAAATCAAACAAACTAGAAACCTTACAGATCCCCACCCCTTAACCATATTTATTCTTGTTCTTTATGATAAGACACATTCAGTAACACCAACCTGGGATCACCCAGGGCGTACCCGGGCCATGCAGCACCCCTCAACTTCACAAAAGACCATATACCAGAGAAACTGTTTAGAGCCCCGACCCTAAACCATATATATTCGTATTCTTAATTATAAGACCCAATCAGTGGCATCAGCATGCTGCCCTGGGGGTGCCAGGGGCCATGCCCCACCCCTTAACTTCATTAAAAGCAATGTATCTCAGAAACCGTTCAGATCCCCACCCCTTAACCATATATATTCTCTAAAAGGGAATTAATGACATGTTTTTTCCATAGCACTCAAGTGAAATTGACCCTATATTAAGTTGGTTTTATTTTCAGTATTGAATAAAACATTAAATTCTGCAAGTACCATATGTTTTTTTCTCTATAATTTTCAATCCAGTAGTTATGTTAAAATACCAGAGAAGACAAAAAATATTAAACATGTATCAAGAAACTAAAAATACTGTGTTAAGTAACCAAAAATAATGCAGGTTGTTATTGGAAAAATATTGCTGGTTGTCAGGAGCATTTTGGATAGCAAAATGCTCCTGACCGGTTGTCAGGAGCATTTTACATAGCAAAAATGCTCCTGACAACCGGTTGTCAGGAGACGCAGCCTAAATATGGTATCACCTATAGGCAGATATAATACCCACAGCACACAGTTAATGCTGGAGCTTGTATCTAGCGGTGAATCTCCCATCAGCGGTCATCAAAAATGACTTGTGTAAATAATCAGATTTCATGACCATGCTGCCTGAATTTTCATAACTCTGTACCTTGTTCCTATAAGTATAGTGTGTCTGGGACATGATACTTCAGTGAGGCAGCAGTATAAAAGTTAGCATTGAGCTCCCTGTCGCAACCAGACACCGTCGTGATATGACTGAAAAATTGTTGAAAGCCACGTTAAACCCGAATTCACACACACAGGCTGTTCTCTCCCTTTCTCTGGGAGGCGACACAAAATGAGCCACAAGGGTTGACATGTGGTTAAACCCCAACACAATAAATCAATCAACAGCTTTTATTTTATTTTAACTGTAGCTATCTGTATTGATTTTTCTAATCTTTATACTTTTCCTTGCATTCTTCCTGGTGCAAAGAAAGTTCATAGTATAGAAAGTAGGTAGACGTGGCCTGTATGAGCTGTGACGAGTAAGAACCTCTCTCCGTACAATCAAACTTCAATGGCTCGAACAACTTTGGGACCTCGAAAATCTGTTCGAGACGGGTAGTTCGAGCCACTGAGGATTACTGTCAGGAGGCATAACGTGATAGTTTAAACATCCTTTTGGTGTTTTATAATGAAAATGTATGCTGTGTGTACTCATTAGAATCGCCTCATCAAGGCGATTCTAATGAGTACACACAGCATACATTTGCATAGAATCGCCTCATCCAGGTGATTCTAATGAGTACACACAGCATACATTTGCATGATAAAAGACGACAATCTCCTTAATTATCCTCCACTATTTCTTATGTAGAGGATTTCGTGAGGGGCTCAAGAACGGGTTCGACACATCCATGGTAAACGAGCCATCGGTGTTTGAGCCATTGAAGTTCTACTGTATATATATGTGCACAGCAAAGACGCAGATCAGATTATGCAGTAGTGCAATATGATCGGAGTCTGATCTGATCTAAGTGTTTGTTGTATCATATATGGAAGTTTGTTGTGCCCTATGTGAGTGAGTGTTGTGTCCTATAGGAGATTTGTTTGAGAAATTGTTGTACCCTATATGAGTGTTGGTTGTGCTCTATGTGAGAGTTTGTTGTGCCCTATTTGAGTGTTTTTTTTGTGCCCTATATGAATTTGTTGTGCCCTACATGAGTGTTTGTTACAACCTGTTTGTTTGTTTGTATTGGGGTTTAACTGCCCAGTCAACACTATTAAGGTCATTTTTGAGCCGATCAGTTTACCTATCCACACTTTTCCTGGGCAGGCTTATACGTAAGCGGTTAACCAATACAGTGCACATTCTTTCGCCAGAAACTGAAAACTGCCCTTCTTGAATCAGCGGAAGGGGAGAATGACCTTAGAAAAGATTTCAATCTCCATAGCCCCCGCCCATTGGGGCTTGAAGAAATAGATGGACTGCATGATGTTACACGCAGAGCTGAAACCGATCCACACACGAGTACTGGTAAACCGCTTAGAGGATCTAAGCCTGCCCAGACAATGCGGTGCGAGTTGGTCCGTCCATGCTTATAAACCCTATTGGTTTCATTTGGTGGCAGGGCTTGAGATGTCATTTCATCTCAATGTCGGGTAAGAGTTCCACAAAATTGGAAGCAACGTCACCAAAATGACCTTTACAGTATTGATTTGGATGGTAAACCTCGAATCAAACAAACAAACAAACAAAGAATGTTGCCGACCCTGGCAGGTATCAAACCAGCATCCTCCTGATCACCAGTCAGAGGCGCATCCGACTGAGATACTGAGGCCAGCTTTTTATGCCCAGATGCTTTGTAATTATGAGAGTTTATTGTGCCCGAAATTAGTGTTTGGTGTGTTCTATATGGGTATTTGTTGTGCCCTATATGAGGCCCAAATTTTCACCATAATCACAAGCTGAGTGCACCTGTTTTCCGAAAAAAATAAAATTCAAAATGTTGTCTGCTGCGAAAAAATACCCAGCATGCAGAGCGTTAAGGTGACAAATTCAGGTACACATAAATGTAGATGCACCAACACTTATTTCAGATGTGGGTGTTTTGACATTTATAGATAATGTCAGATATTCAGTCAGTGAAAAACAGGTGATTTTTATCTCACCTTTACAATTATTCAACTCTCACCCAAGTTACCCTTTCAACCCTGAATTTCCTAAATGGACTCCAACTTAGACTTGAGCATGTCAATGTATTAATGCTCTGCATGCTAGGTATTTTTTTTTTTTTTTTCGCAGCAGTCGACATTTTGTAATATTTTCCGAATTTTCCCAGAAAACAGGATTTGACATCTCATGCAAATTGTCTCCTATGGAGACAATTTGCATGAGATGTCCAGTCCTGTTTTCTGTGAAAAATAAGAAAAATAACAACAATTTGTCTTCTGCTAAATTAGCCTAGAGAGTGCTAAAGGTTAATAGAATGGCGATCAGTGTATAGGCCGGGAAAATGTCTGGAAGCAGGACTGTTTATCATGATCAGATACTGCATTTTGCGCTTTTGATCTGGGACTGCACCGTTTGCCAGTCCCGGTTCACAATCCAATACGTATTTTAAAGGTAACCAACATATTTGTACACAGCACTGGATTACCCTGTCTTTCCAATTGAGGCTTGTTTGTTTGTTTTGGAGTTTAACGGCCCAGTCAACACTATTTTAGGTCATTTTTGAGCCGGTCAGTTTACCTATCCACACTTTTCCTGGGCAGGCTTATATGTAAGCGGTTAACCAGTACAGTGCACATTCTGACAACTGCCCTTCTTGAATCAGCGGAAGGGAGAGAATGACCGTAGAAAAGAATTCATGATCAATCTCCATGAAAGAATGTTGCCGACCCCGGCGGGAATTGAACCCGCGTCCTCCTGATCACCAGTCAGACGCGCATCCAACTGAGCCATAGAGGCCGGCTCAATTGAGGCTTGGAGAAATAAATTTAGCTGCAAGGTGTGTCAGTGCAGAGCTGAAACTTACCACACATTTGAGTACTGGTAAACCGCTTAGAAGGTCTAAGCCTGCCCAGGCAAAGCTGTGGGAGTGGACCATCCCTTAAACCCTATGCTAGCGGTTTCTTTGGGCAGTAGGGCTTGAGATGTCATTTCATCTTAGGGGTAAAATTCCCACAAATCTCCCAAATGGCCTAAATAGTGTTGATTGGGACGTAAAACCTCAACATATACAAAGCAAGCACAGCACTGAAGGAGGATGCGAGCTCGATGCATATCAGGAGGTGCAGACAGAATGGCAAACAGTGTAGACCCTGATCAGACTGCTCCGGAGCAGTCCGATCTGGATTTGCACTGTTTTCTTTGGCCTATCTGTCCCAATACTTAGGATCATTACAATAATATTTTTCATGCAAAATTGTAAAAGCTTTTCACATCTTATTCAGCAAAAATACCAGAGTAGTTAGAACTGTTAACAATTTGACTGGTAATGAGCTTGTTGTCCACAAACAAACTTGTTAAGCTAAGAATGTTTTGAACAACTGGGCTAGTGCCCTACAGATGTTCAGTGATTTAGGGTATAGTGGTTTTGTAAGTTCAAATTTGCTACCAGAATCCTAGCTTACAAAAACAAGCTACCAGTGTTAGACAATAGTAACAGCAGATGTTTGGCTCACTATCAAAATATTTCTGTCATATCAATGGATGCGGCCCACAAGAAAGCCAAAAACACTTACATTTAATAGCATAGCACTCCTTACTCAGGGAATGCATGCTTATGTGAAAGAAAAATGCAGTGAAATACAACTATAACCCTTATCCCACTGAAAAAATTAGTTTAGACACACCCATTACAGACTACCAACCAATCAGATTACTTTTATACTGCATTCATTCAAATTCACAAACTGCATGACAAACAGTGTAGATCCTGATCAGTTTGTTTGATATGAGGTTTAACGTCCCCGTCAACACTGTTATTGTCATTTTGGAGATGTTGCTTCCAAATTTATTGGACTTTTACCCGACATTGAGATGAAATGACAACTCAAGCCCTGCCGCCCAATGAAACTTAGTGTTTATAAGCATGGGCGGGCCCACTCGCACCGCTTTGCCTGGGCAGGCTTAGATCCTCTAAGTGGTTTACCAGTACTCGTGTGCGGGTCGGTTTCAACACTGCATTTCTTCAAGCCCCGATTGGCGGGGGCCGAGGGCTGAGATCCTGATCAGATGGCTTCTGAAACCTGATCAGATGGCTTCTTTAGATCTAGATCTACACTGTTGGCAAAAGTAGGGGTTGTCATGTTCAGCAGGATTTAAAATTAGGACTAATTCTTCTTTGAAGACATGTTTCACCCTTTTCCCACTGAACACGACAAACCCTACCTTTGCAAATAGTGTAGTTCCAGATTGGATGGTTTCTGACAAAGCCATCTGATCAGGATCTACACTGTTTGTAATGCAGTTTGTGAGTTGAATGAATACATTATATAAAGTAATTTGATTGGTGGATAGTCAGAAATGGGTGTGGCTAGATAATTTATTCAGCAGGACAAGGGTTAAAAGGGTTTAGTTATTTTGTCTTTCTTTTCTCTACATGCTGCAGTATTTTTCCTCTGGTAAGAAACCACCTTTGGGACTGTTCAAAAGTAGTCTTTAAGACCACTTTTGATCAGTCCCAAAGGTGGTCTGATTAAAGACAACTTTTTAGCTCACAAGAGCCGAAGGCTCCGGTGGGGAGCTTATAGTCCGTCGTGCGTCTGCGTCTTCTGCGTCGTCAACATTTTCAAACAACATCTCCTCTGAAACGACTTGGCCAATTGAAACCAAATTACATGTGGAGCCTCTATGAGAAGGGGGAAGGAAAGTTTGTTCGGGAGGACTGGGTCACTTGACCAATATGGCCGCCATGCCCATATATGGTAAAAACCTTTTAAAATCTTTTTCTCAAGAAACGAATAGCCAATGATCTTAAAACTTTGTATGCAGCTTCGGGGACTCGGGCCCTACCAAGTTTGTTTAAATGATGACCTTTGGTTGACCTTGACCTGTTTTACGTCAAGGCCAAATTTGGTCACTTAGACATTTGTATGGAAAAATGGCAAAACATTGGATTTTTCTGATTGAATATTAGCTAGTGGCATCAGAAATGGTATTTACAATCAGCTGAATGGAAGCTTATCAGTTCCAAAGGTCAAGGTCATTTACCGACCTTTGTCCAGGACATCTCAGATTCAGTATTTTTTAACCCCTGCCATTCGAAGAATGGTGGAAAGGGCATATAGCGTTGCCCCTGTCCGTCCGTCCATTCGTCCGGCCGTCTGGCCAAAGGTCAAGGTCATTTACGGACCTTTGTCCAGGACGCCTCGGATTCATTATTTTATAAACCCCGCCATTCGAAGAATGGTGGAAAGGGCATATAGCGTTGCCCCTGGCCGTCCGTCCATTCATCCATCCATCCGTCCATGCGTCCGAAACTTAAACGCAGTCAATAACTTCCTTATTTCTTGGTGGATTTTAAAATTACTTGGCAGAAATGTTAACCATCATGAGACAACGTGTCACGTGCAAAACCCAGGTCCGTACCTCCAAGGTCAAGTCATACTTAGAGGTCAAAGGTAAAAAAAAGGGTCCGAAACTTAAACGCAGTCAATAACTTTATTATTTCTTGATGGATTTTGAAATTACTTTGTAGAAATGTTAACCATCATGAGACGATGTGTCATGTGCAAAACCCAGGTCCGTACCTCCAAGGTCAAGGTCATACTTAGAGGTCAAGGTCAAGAAAAGGGTCCGAAACTTAAACGCAGTCAATAGCTTATTTCTGGATGGATTTTGAAATTACTTTGAAGAAATGTTAACCGTCATGAGACGATGTGTCACGTGCGAACCCAGATCCGTACCTCCAAGGTCAAGGTCATACTTAGAGGTCAAAGGTAAAAAAAAAGGGTCCGAAACTTAAATGCAGTCAATAACTTAATTATTTCTGGATGGGTTTTAAAATTACTTTGAAGAAATATTAACCATCATGAGACGATGTGTCACGTGCGAACCCAGATCTGTACCTCCAAGGTCAAGGTCATACTTAGAGGTCAAAAAGAAAAAATGGTCCGAAACTTAAACGCAGTCATTAACTTTCTTATCTCTGGATGGATTTTAAAATTACTTGGCAGAAATGTTGGCCTTCTTGAGACAATCTGCCTCACACAAAACCAAGGTCCTTACCTACAAGGTCAAGGTCATACTTAGAGGTCAAACATGAAAAAGGGTCCATACATTAAACACGGTCAATAACATCTATGGATGAATACGAACATTGACATATTTTCAGGCGGGGGCATCCGTGTCCTATGGACACATTTCTAGTTTTCTTCTTCACTTAAACTACTTGGCCAACTGAAACCAAATTACATGTAGAGCCTCTATGGAATGAGGGAATGGAAGTTTGTTCGTGAGGACTGGGTCTCGTGACCAATATGGGCCGCCCTGCCCATATATGGTAAAAACCTTTAAAAATCTTCTTCTCAAGAACCGAATGGCCGATGACCTTGAAACTTGGTATGCAGCATCAGGGACTCTGGCCTTACCAAGTTTGTTCAAATGATGACCTTTGGTTGACCTTGACCTGATTTATGTCAAGGTCAGATTTTGTCACGTAGACATTTGTATGGAAAAATGGCAAAGTGGTGGATATTTCTGATTGCCTGGTAGGCTGTGATACCAAAAATGATATTTGCAGTTAGCTGAATGGAAGTTTATTAATTCCAAAGGTCAAGGTCATTACTGACCTTTGTGTTGGATGGCTCAGATTCAGTATTTTTATCTTCTCCAGTAAAAGTGCTCTGCTGATTGAAACAAAATTACATGAAAAGCGTCTATGGGGGTGAGGCAATTAAACCATATTTGTGGTATTGTTGTCTTATGACCAAGATGGGCACCTTGCCTGTATATTGTATAAACCACATGACCTCTGGTGAGCGTAGTGGCCCATGGGCCTCTTGTTTGAATTTGCAAGAAAAGGTTGATCACCCAACAATAAATTTATGAGCAAAGGCAAGCAAGATTGTGCCTTTGAACATGTCCACAATACAGACTCCAGTCTGTACTGAGAGATTTTGTTTGCTTGTTTGAAGTTTAATGGCCTGGTCAACACTTGTTAAGTCATATTGAGCCAGTCAGTTTACCTAACCTCACTTTTCCTGACCTCATTTTTCCTGAGGAGGATTTATGTATGTGATATTAGCAGTTATCCAGTACAGTGCATATTCTTTAGAAAGTAACTGACAGCTGCCCTTCTTGAATTTGGCAGAAGGGAGAGAATACTGTAATGATCCTAAGTATTGGGACCGATAGGCTTAAGCAAACAGTGCAGGCCCAGATCAGAAGGAGATGTCTGATCTCTGTTTTCACTGTTTGCCATTCCATCTGCACCTTTTGGACTCCTTGCTGGATCATGAAACAAATTTGTTAAAATTTTAGCAGAATTACAGCAAGTCCACAAGATGTCTGAATTTTTAGGTAACCGATACTGGCAGGAGTGTGATATGTGATGAAATGCATGCTCATCTGATCTAAAGACTTCAAAATACACAATGTATGCATTGAATAGGTATTGCATATATGATTAAGTCTCTGATCAGACTGCAGCGATGCTGGCTGTTGTGACACTTGGTTAACCCATAACATGCCAATCACGACAATTGTCATCTGCTTTGCCTTCTTTAAAGGCTGTTTTCGAAGAAAACGACGAGGTATTGTCCTAGCTCTGGCGTCGTCGTCGTGCAAAAACTTGGACATTTTTGTCTGCATCGTCATCGGGCAAAAAACTTGGACATTTTGTATTATCTCTGTCATTACTGAACATATTTACTTGAAACTCGCACTTGTTGTTCATTATGAAAAGGGGTTGTAGCCGATCAGTGGCACCAGCACGCGGGGCTCTTGTTTGCAATGTGGACCCAGGAGCAGTCTGATCTGGGCCCACACTGTTTGCCTGTGTGCAAAAATATTTTTAAAAAGTTTGCAAGAAGAATCAGCAGAAGACATTTTCAGATGTAGTTTTTCTCAGCGCCTTAAGTGCTTTAATTATAGATGCGATGAAACAAGATACCATGCAATGTGATGGACACAATACCTTTCACAAAAATCAAGAATTTAACCCATTTAGTACCGAAAACCCCAAAACGGGTACCAGGGCAAACAGTGCAGGCCCAGATCAGACACTGCAGAACCCGGCGTCTGATCAGGGCCTACACTATTTGCGACAGGTTAAGCCATTTTACAAATAAATTTTGAAGAAAACACAACCTGACACCCCTAAATTTTGAAATGGACTCCTGCATTATATATGGTGGAAGATTCAATTTGGTATAAAAAGGGTTAAAAAGTAGACAGACAGCTCACCTGGCAGTTTTGGGGTGATCATGAATGATTAAATCATTCAAGAGAGGTAAATGAACTCATTTTACCAGCTGGTTCAAAATATCAGTCAATGAGTTTGTTTGTATTGGAGTTTGGAGTTTAACGGTCCAGTCAACACTATTTTAGATCATTTTTGAGCAAGTCAGTTTACCTATCCACACTTTTCCTGGGCAGGCTTATACGTAAGTGAGCGGTTAACCAGTACAGTGCACATTCTTTCACCAGAAACTGACAACTGCCCTTCTTGAATCAGCGGAAAGGAAAGAATGACCGTAGAAAAAATTTCATGATCATGATCAATCTCCATGAAAGAATGTTGCCGACCCCGGCAAGTATCAAACACGCGTCCTCCTGATCACCAGTCAGATGGGCATCTGACTGAGCTACCGAGGCTGGCTTTCAGTCTACTCATCCACTCACCATGACGAGGCAAATTTTTTGGAGGATGTGTTGAAGTTTTGTCTAGTCCCTACGAAATTTTTCAAAGTCTGGATGCCTTTATTCAGGCAGGACAAGTGAAATTTAGAGAAATTTCTAGCCCTGGGCCTTCTGTGGAATTCTTGTCTTGTACCTGGCTCATTTCTTTTTTCAGGACTGGCAGTTTGATGATGGCAATCCCCCACCCAGTAAAATAGTTGATGAATGGTTCAACCTGCTCAAGTCTCGCTTCAGAGAGGAGCCAGGCTGTTGTGTTGCTGTTCACTGCGTAGCAGGTCTAGGAAGGTAGGTTTTAAGTCAGTCGATAATAGGGAGACAACGAGGATAATTTTGGGGAATGGGAACACCTGGCAGATTTTTCCACCATTTTTCAAAGGGAGACAACTTTCGGGACTTCCTGTTCGCTTTTCTATAAGCCCTGTCCCGCTGAAAAAGGGGTCTACTCCTAAAGGAAAGAATTTGCTCCTCAGGAGCAAATTCTTTCCTTTAAGAGTTGACCCCTATTGACATTGTGGACAGAAATACATTTGCAGGAGTTGCCTCCCCTGAAAGTGTTCCCATTCCCCTTAAGGTAAATTTTCCTTTTTTCTTGTTAAAAATGTATTTTGTGGGTTCTTGTAGATGAGGTGATTCCAACAATTACCCACTATGTACGTTTTTACGGAGAAATAGAAAAATTGCCTCAAAATTGTCCTGACTTTGCTCCTTTGGTGGAGCTGTAAGGACTGGCCAACCTGGTATTGGGTCAACATGATTGGATGGAGTATTTTTTTGCATGATACTTCTTTGAGGTGTCAAATTAGAATGGAATCCGGCCTCTGTGACATCTAAACATCACACCAATGTGACTGGAATATTGTTGAAAGTGACATGTAACCCAACACAAACACAAGTGTTGCACACAACCAAATTACATAAATTCCCCTTAAACATTTTGGGTCTTTCTCTCATTCATAAATAATTGTCAAAAAACAAACAAAAAAACTTGCCTATCTCTATTTGGTAGGACCGGCCCCGATAGCTCAGTTGGTAGAGTGTCAGCTCCGGGGAACGGGAGGTCTGGGGTTCGACCCCGGGCCGCGACATACCAAAGTCGTTAAAAATGGTACTAGCTGCTCCTCGTTTGGCACTCAGATTTACGGGGTAGAGCTAGGACTGGTCGATCCAGTGTCAGGATAATGTGACTGGGTGTGGTATCATGTAATGTGTCTGGGACATGATCCTTCAGTGAGGCAGCACTATAAATGTGAGCATTGAGCTCCCTGTCGCAACCAGACACCGTCGTGATATGACTGAAAAATTGTTGAAAGCGACGTTAAACCCGAATTCACACACACACACACTCTTTGGTAGGGGATATTTTTGCCCTTATAATGTACCTTCCTCTAAAAATATGTGTACTTAATTCAAAAATGGTCCTGACTGGGACTGTAGTGTTTTGCCCTTTGATTCAGTATTTTAAGTAAACAGTGTAGATCCTGATCAGACACTGAATTTTGCAGTATTTGATCTGAATCTACAGTCAGTGTCCCAGGTTGTGAGCCCAGTCCTTGATTAACAGAAAAACCCATTTACACTGCAACCCAAATAGTGTGGCTATAAATAACTTTTACCTTAATATTGTACATCAGGAGTACGGTAATGATCCTAAGTATTGGGACAGATAGGCTTAAGCAAACAATCAGACTGCTCATGAAGGAGCAATCTGATCAGGGTCTACACTCTTTGTCATTCAATCTGCACCTTTTGAACTCCTTTCTGGATCATGAAACAAATTTAAAATGTTAAGAAAATTACAGCAAGTCCTCAAGCAATCCAAATTTTTATCATTTTTATGGTATTAAGTTACTTTGGATCAGTTGACAACATTCCACCCAAAAGTGATCACCTTAAACTGACACAGTAACTTTGTAACCATTGAACTTTATGAAATGATTCTTTGGAAAACCCATTTTAATCTGAGATCTTACTTTTGTCATGAATATGTGAGGCTGAAGCCATATATGTATGTCTATCATCTTATAACATGTCACTGACAAACCATGTCGATGCAAATGCCTGTCAAGATGCTTCATTGAGGTCTACACTGTTTGCATTGGTTCACAGAGATTTCATGAAAAAAATGTCAAGTATCATTATAGAACCCCACCCCACCCGACTGAACCTAGGTCTCCTGCAGTCTTTCCAGTGAGTCTTTAATCCAGGGTCCACATCTATTTGAAAATGTAAAACTTTCACACCCGACAACCCCAAGCCGAAAGTGTCATGAGCCTATGCACCCAGGGAAGACTCAGATCAGCCTGTGCATTTGTGCAGGCTGATCCAACTATCTCTGTGGGTGATATGACCCATTGTCCCAAATTATCTTCATATAGATTGAGAAAGCTGTATAATTGAGTAAAGACAGTGATTTAATGATCTGGCCCATCAGGGCTTGGAGAAATAGATTGGGCTGTATGAAGCTTCAGGGCAGAGATGAAACTGAGCAGTCATGAGTAAAGGTCAACCGCTTAGAAGGTCTAAGGAGTTGGGACTGACCTTGCATTTGGGCAGTAGGGCTTGAGATGTCATTTCGTCTCAGTGTTGGGTAAAAATCCCACAAAATCGGAAGCAATGTCTCCATGGCCTAAGCTTCTGCAGACTTTTGGTTAAAGCTTTATTCCAAGATCCCCCCCATCTCTGCAAGAGCTAAACTGCCCTCAGTTTCACATTATTACTTGCCATAAAAATTCACCTTGAGGTCTTATTGCTTTTCTCCAAAGATTTTAGCTTGTTTTACGATCAGCAAGGAGTCCAAAAGCTGCAGACTGAATGGCAAACTGTAGACACTGATAAGACTGGCAAACAGTGTCGACCCTCATCAGACCTGATCTGGGTCTGCACTGTTTGCATAGGCCTATTTGTTCCAATACCTATGATCAGTATGATAACTATTGATGGGATGTTAAATTCCATAACCACCCGCTCCCCCCACCCCCCCCCCCCACCCCCCCAGTTAACAAAATTAGATATATATTAAGACACCTGTGGTACAACCCAAAAGTGGTCTCATTCGTGAGGTGGTCTTGATATTAAATATATAAGATAATTAGAAAACACAAACGGTCTAGTTGAACTGGTTGAAACTGCCCTTAAAAGTTAATTATGGGAGGTAATAAAAAACTGCATATAAAAATGTCTGTTTGTCTTCTGCTATTTCCCAAGCATATTTAATAGTGTGGACCATGAATAGACTGCTCCTCTCTCTCAGGGGAGCAGTCTGATCTGGGGTCACACTGTTTCAACATTGACTTGACAAGTAAGCAGACGGCAATTGTTTTGATTGCTGTCGTAAGGGCTAATAGCGGTAGTACGATTTTGGGGTTTTCTTTGGAGACATTCTGTTATTTGGGTCAACTTTGAATAGAGTCAGTTTTTGCAAGCAATCAGAATGTCCCAAACAAATGAAATGTCATCCTGTGCCGTTTGGTAGTGTTGGCTTTTAACCCATTTTGGGCTGGATAGAGTTTTCCACACCACATGTAACAGGAGCCTATTTCCAAATTTAGGGGTGTCAGTTTGAGATATTTTCAGCAAATTTGTCAGGAAATGCTGGAAACAGTGAAGGCCAAGATCAGACACTGCATTCTGCAGTGTCTGATCTGGGCCTGCACTGTTTTGCCAATGTCACCGTTCGGGGTTTTCTGTCAAAAGTGGGTTAATTGTACACAAGTAGTTACCTTATTGGCGGCTGTGTCACACAAAATCTGTCTTTAGCCGTGTGTAGTGACTGCCTACATTGAATAATTTAAGTAATTTTGTAGATGTGCAATTTTGAAAAAAAAAAAAAGCTATTGATCTTTTGAAATTTGCAATGCAAATTTTCAAAGATCCATATTTGTTTTTTCCCATAGGTCCATAGCTTTCTCAAGCATTGATCAAATCTGCGTAAGCCACATTTTGGCTTTGCGGTTAAAATGTACTTTGCCGACTATTGTTAAGTACCAATAAAATGACTTCCTATTGTCCCTGTTTAAGAATTTGTTAATTTGCTGATGTTTTGAAAATAAGGATAATGTATTTATTTACATTTCTTTTTAACTCGTGGGTAATCTAATCAGTTACATCAAAGTGTAATGGACCTCCCCTGGACTGTTGAAAATTGCTGAGTCTGTGGCTTAGCCCATTGCATGCAGGGTACATTGGCAAACAGTGCAGGCCCAGATCAGAAGCCGCAGAATGCGGCGTCTGAACAGGGCCCACACTTTTTGCTGACAGAATTTTCCGTCAAAAATAGAATAAAAACCTGAAAAAATAGGCCTGACAACCCTTATATGACAAATGGACTTGTCCAACATGTAGCAATGGAAGGGTCCACTAGTATACAATGGGTTAGTGTCATTCATGAAGAGCATTACTAACCCAGTCAATCCCCTTTGTAATGTTGACGTGATATGAATGCTAACATGATACCCCTTAAGCCAGTCCTGCAAGATAAAGAATGATAGCCCACTTATTCCAAATGGACCCTGCTGTCTGACAGCCTGTCTTGCAGTTCTGAATGATAAGTACATGCAATTATCTGGTAAATTTTACCACTGGATATTCAGCAATTTATTTTTTTATTTTTTTTTTTTGGAAAATTCCGGTGTTTCATAAAAATGGTATTTATCCCTTGCTGTTTCAAGAAGGGCAGTTGTCAGTTTCTGGTGGAAGAATGTGCACTGTCACTGTGCTGATTAACCCATTTTGTACCGGAAACCCCTAAAGGGTATCCTGGCAAACAGTGCAGGCCCAGATCAGACGCCGCAGAATGCGGTGTCTGAACAGGGTCTGCACTGTTTGCGTACAGGATTTTTTTGTCAGAAATGGAATAAAAAAGAAGAAAAAAAAAAATAGGTCTGACACCCTTTAAATGACAAATGGACTTGACCAACATATAGCAATGGTTTTGTTTTGTTTGTTTGATTTGAGGTTTAACGTCCCTGTTAACACTGTAAAGGTCATTTTAGAGACGGTGCTTCCAATTTTGTGGGACTTTTACCCGACATTGAGATGAAATGACATCTCAAGCCCTGCCGCCACATGAAACCAGTTTAAGGTTTCTAAGCATGGACGGTCCGACTCGCACCGCTTTGCCTAGGCAGGCTTAGATCCTCTAAGCGATTTGCCAGTACGTGCATGTGCAGTCGGTTTCAGCTCTGCGTGGAAGCATCATGCTGCCCATCTATTTCTTCAAGTCCCGATGGGTGGGGGCCGTCATATAGCAAAGGAAGGGTCAACTAGTATATAATGGGTTAACTGCTTATGTATAAGCAATTGTCCAGGAAAATGTGGTAAGGTGAACTGACCAGCTCAATGTGATCTAAATAGTGTTGACTTGGCTGTTAAACTCCAAACAAACAAGCAAAATGTTTATAAGATAGGCATGAACAGGTTAATGAAATACTCAAGGACAGAAATGCCAAGACAAACAGTGTAGACTCAGATCAAACTGCACCGGCATTGGTAGCTCAGTCGGATGCACGTCTGACTGGTGATCAGGAGGACGCAGGTTCGATACCTGTCTGGGTCAGCAACAATTTTTTCGTGGAGATTGATAATTAAATCTTTTCTATGGTCATTCTCTCCCTTCCACCAATTCAAGAAGGGCAGTTGTCAGTTTCTGGCAAAAGAATGTGCACTGTACTGTTTAACCGCTTACATATAAGCCTTCCCAGGAAAAGTGTGGATAGGTAAACTGACCAGCTCAAAAATGACCTAAAATAGTGTTGACTGGGCTGTTAAACTCCAATACAGACTGCTTCTACAGCTATCTAGCTATTTTGATATGCTTGACACATTTTTGTTACATACATTCATTGGATAAAAAATGTGGCATATAGACTTTTATATATTCATTGTCTTCAAAAGGATATTTACGGTAAAGTCCAAATATATTAGGTCATAGCTTGAACTATATATAACCATGATATGTTGAAAATATCAATGGATGACTGTATACTTTCTTAAAATAAAAATGATATATCATTGTTATGAAACGTGAGAGTTTGCTCCAGATTAGAAAATATCTATTTGTCAATACATTTTCTTCCCAAAGGAGGTATCTGAGAATAAAGCTTCCAAAGGATTACAGAAGCCTCCATGGTGTAGTGGTTACGCTACTCGCCTTGTAAACCAGGGGTCGCAGGATTGATCGTGGGCTTCTCCAGACTTTGGGATGAGTCTTTAAACTGAGGTCCTGTCTCCGTATGACCTGAGCTGTTGGTGGGACGTAAAACTCAAACACTCACTCACTCTCAAAAGGATTACCTCTTTATACAATATCTAACTTCAAAGTAGCTGCTGTTAACCCTTGTCCTGCTGAATATTCATATCTGCCACACCCACTACTGATTATCAACCAATCAGATTACCTGATGCAAATTATTGCAACAAATTCATAATCTGATTGGCAAACAATGTAGATCCTGATCAGATGGCTTCTTCAGAAGCCATCTGATCTGGATCTTCATTGTTTGGAAAATAAGGCATATCCGGGCTCAGCAGGACAAGGATTAACCCATAATTGTATGCAGGAAACCCCTGAAGGGGTACCTTGGCAAACAGTGCAGGCCCAGATCAGACGCCGCTGAACACGGCGTCACTATTTCCTGTCAGAATTTTCCATCAAAAACAGAATAAAAACGAAAAAATAAGCCTGCCACCCCTTATATGGCAAATTGACTTGTCCAACATATAGCAATGGAAGAGTTCACTGGTATACAATGGGTTAAGGGAATGTATGGCAGCCGTAGAAAGTCACTCTGCCCTTCATCATAATGTGGTTCATATTTTCTCGTCTCTTTGGATCATTGATTCCACTGTGAAATTTTTAAAATGTTTGAGGATCACTGATTGTCCAAAACTAGCTAGTCTGACCCAGAAAAAACTTGTATGATCCACAGTTTTCAGTTTGTGTTCTGGTCCACTTCAAAGGATTACCTCTTTATAGAACATGTTACTCTTGCAACCCAGTAGATACCTTTGCAAACACCCCTGGCTTTCATTGGGAAGCAGGGCTTGAGATGTCACTTCATGTTAATGTTGGGCAAAAGTCCCACAAAGTTGAAAGCAATGCCTCCAAAAGGATGTAAATATTGTTGACGGTGATGTAAAGCCCCAACACAAACAAACCTCCTGAGTCTGGACAAGTTAACAATCTTAACCCTTGACCTGCTGAATATTTATATATGCCACACCCGATACTGATTATCAGCCAGTCAGATTACTTGATGCAAATTATTGCAACAATTTCATAGACTGAATGGCAAACAATGAAGATCCTGATCAGATGGCTTCTGAAATGGCTTCTTCAGAAGCCATCTGATCTGAATCTACATTGTTTGAAAAACAAGGCATATCCGGGCTCAGCAGGACAAGGGTTACCGGTAAGTGTTTGGTGTTTTCCAGGGCACCTGTTCTAGTGGCGCTAGCTCTTATAGAAGGTGGCCTGAAGTATGAAGATGCAGTGGAACTCATCAGAAGGTTAGTAAACATTCTACTTAACCCTCATTGTGTTAACCCTTGTTCTGCTGAATATTCAGATTAGCCACACCCATTTCTGACTTTGAACCAATCAGATTACATGATGTAATTTATTGCTACAAATTCATAAACTGAATGCCAAACAGTGTAGATCCTGATCAGATGGCTTCTTCAGAAGCCATCTGATCTGGATCTACACTGTTTGCAAAGATAGGGGTTGTCTTGAACAGCAAGATAAGGGTTAAATTAACTCCAGATAAAGGGGAGTTGCAAAGAAAATTAACTATTATCCCTTCAGCCACATCCATTTCTGACTAACAGCCAATCAAATTACTTGATATTATGTATTTGTGGAATTCACAAACTGCATGGCAAACAGTGTAGATCCTGATCAGATGGCTTCTTCAGAAGAAAACAGGACTTGACATCTCATGTAAATTGTCTCCTTAGGAGACAATTTGCTTGAGATGTCATATCCTGTTTTCTGGGAAAATAAGGAAATTTATAAGTATTTCAAAATGTCGTCTGCTGTAAAAATAAAAAAATACCCAGCATGCAAAGCATTAAAACAGTCAGTTGCTTTATTAGGGCCCCACACTGAAAGTGTGGGTGCCCTATAGTAATCACTCTGTCCGTCCGTCTGTCTGTCCGTCTGTCCGTCCACTAATTTTCCTACTCCTCTGATAGTGCTGCCGGGGCCCTAGTCAGTTTCACTGACAGCTCTAGTTTTTTGAAGTAGGACAATTTAAAAGTATTTCAAAATGTCCTCTGCTTCGAAAAAAAAAACCAAAAAAAAAACCTAGCATGCAAAGTGTTAAACAGTCAGTTGCATGCTCCAACTTTAATTATTATACCCCCGGCGTATGCCATGGGGGTATATAGTTTTTGTCTTTTTCCGTCTGTCTGTCCGTAAACATTTATTTTGTGTCAAAGATATCTCAGGAACTGCTTCACATAGAAACTTGAAATTTTGCAAACATGATCAGTATGACTACTTGTATTGTGGGAAAGAAAATAAGGGCCAAGGGGTCAGGCCTTTTAGAGTTATTTCCCTTTGTAGTCTGGCACTGGCCGGGGGTATACGTGCCCCACTGGGCACTTTTGTCTAGTTTTTGAAGTAGGACAAAGATGGCCATTTATTGTCACTTCAAAGAGAATAGCAACTTAGGTTCACATAGGTGAGCCAATAAAACATTGATAACATTTTACCCTTAAGATGCTGAGAAAAACTGAATCTGAAAATGTCTTCTGTTTGTCGTCTGCTGAATATTCTTGCAAACTTTTTAAAAATATTTTTGCGTGCAGGCAAACAGTGTGGACACAGATCAGACTGCTCCTAGAGGAGCAGTCTGATCATGGTCCACACTGTTTGCAACAATGGCTTTTTATATAACAGGCTGATGACAAAGTAGATGATTGGCATTTTATGGGTTAAAGAATGGATATTCATTCAAGGGAAGCAGTTTTCAAATCAATTTTCTGTCCTTTCTTGGACAGGTACTGAGAAGTAAATTCTTGCCTCTCAGAGTAGAAACCCATTGTTTCTTTTGAAGTGTTTGACTACAAAGTGTTTTCTAAGATCAGTTTTCTAAGATCATTCCCTGCTTTAAACATGGAGTGATATAGGAGTCCAGTTTTCCACATACTTGTCTATTCATTCGTCTGTCGGTTCATTTTGGCCCCCGACCATTGTGGCTGGAAGAAATAGATGGGCTGCATGGTGCTTTCATGCAGAGCTGAAACTGACCGCACACGAGTACTGGTATACCGCTTAGAGGATCTAAGCCTGTCCAGGCAAAGCAGTGTGAGTCGGACCGTCCATGCTTATAAACCCTATTGGTTTCATTGGACGACAGGGCTTGAGATGTCATGTCATCTCAATGTCGGGTAAAAGTCCCACAAAATTGGAAGCAACGTCTCCAAAATGACCTATACAGTGTTGACGGGGAGGTTGAACCTCAAATCAAACAAACAAACCGTCGGTTCATTCCTTTAGTCACCGATATTTGCGACAACCCCAGATATAGCGTTCACCCTAATGTCCATTTCTCAAGAGCTTCATTATTGATACTGGGAACAACCTTGCATCGAGAGATGGCAACTTAAATGCAAGCATCCATATTTTACCTTGACCTATATTTCATGGATTGGTGACATTGCGCCCCTACAGGCCTTACATAACCATCAGCGAAATTCTTGTTGGATCGGAGGCTGACATTTACTGACGCTGGAATATGCATTGTGCTGGTATAATGCTTAGGCCAACAAGTATGTGATAAGGTTAACTGTTTGGCTCAATATGAGCTTTATAGTGTTGACTGGGGCATTAAAGTAAAAAAAAACAACAAAAAACTTGTTGATAAATGAAAGGGTCCCTCGCCCATAAGGGCTTGGAGAAATAGATTGGGCTGCTTAATGCTTCCACGCAGAGCTGAAATCAACTATCCATGAGCACTGGTAAACCACTTAGAGGGGCTAACCATGCCTTTGTTTTGGTTGTTTGGGCTGTAGGGTAAACGTCCCACAAAATTGGAAGCAACATCTCCAAAATGACCTAAATAGTGTTGACAGGGATGTAAAACCTCAATTCAATCAAATGAAGCGAAAGATGTACTGACAGAGCTACTTTTCCTGAAAATCATTCCATTTTCCTGAAGAATCGGCAATTGAATTATACTGTTACAAATTGTATGAGTTACTTCCCTGGAATATGTATTGAGGGCAATAGACACATCTTCAGGGGTAAAAAATATTTTTAACTCCCCTATCACTAGGGATAGATTTCAGACATATCTTTAGAAGCCTCCATGGTGTAGTGGTTATGCTACTCACCTTGTAAACCAGGGGTCACAGGATCGATCCTGGGCTTCTCCAGACTTTCGGATGAGTCTTTAAATGGAGGTCCCATCTCCGTATGACTCTAGCTGTTGGTGGGACGTAAAACTCAAACACTCACTCAGACATATCTCCAGAAAAGGTGCCTTTTTCATACCTAAAGTCCTGATATTTTTCTCATTTTTGCACGAAAATGTGTTGTGTGTACTCATTAGAAGCGCCTCACCGAGGCGCTTCTAATGAGTACCCACAACATACGTTTTTGTGCAGAAATTGAAATAAGAAAAATAATATGTGGATACACCTTATCACACCAACTATATTTATCCCTGTAAGTACAGAATTCCT
Source organism: Lucinisca nassula (assembly GCA_963580285.1). Classification (NCBI taxonomy): domain Eukaryota; kingdom Metazoa; phylum Mollusca; class Bivalvia; order Lucinida; family Lucinidae; genus Lucinisca; species Lucinisca nassula. Next base: position 42,094,641 of record OY757020.1, read on the forward strand.
CAGTGAAAATTTTACTTTATTTTTATTCTACTTTCAGGAAACGACGCGGAGCCATCAATGCCAAACAGTTATCCTTCTTGGAGCATTACCGTCCAAAGTCTCGCCTCAAAGATAAAAATGGACATAAACCATGTGTGCTCATGTGAACTTCTTTAGCAGTGCATTTCAGCCTCAAAATGCAAATGACTTTTTGGGCCGCATCAAGCTCTTTGGTATTTTTGTCATTTGCTTCACAATCATAGAGTTCAGGAAAAAAGGGGGTTCAGAATTTACATTTTGAGACATAAACATTTGGTTTTATGGCGGCAAACCTTGTTTTAAAGCGCTGTTTGTGATAGTAAAACCGACAATTTTCCTTCCAAAATGACAATTTTCAATATCTCCATTCAGTAGCATAAAACCAAATATCCACTATGAAAAGAGCCCCAGCTGATTGGGGCTTGAATAAATAGATTCTGCTGCAACATTTTATCTCAATGTGGGATAAAAGTCCCACAAAATTGGAAGCAAAGTTTCCAAAATTACCTAAATAGTGTTGAAGGGGACGTCAAACCTCAATTCAAACAAGATCACCATGAAAACTAAAGATGTTATGTTAGGACATTGGTTTTGGGATATTATATCATAAATTAAAAGATAGTTGCAACTTTTTGACATATAACTGGATGCGGTCAAAATTTTTCATTGACAAAAAACCTTGGTAAATAAGTATACAGCTAATTTAAAGTACTATGGCATAATACCTAAGAGCTTGGTGCGGCCCGTTTGATCACATAATGCAGTCTGATGTTGCCATTGATACTCATTTACTCATTCATAATCTACTCATTTCTACTTGAGGGAAACGGGTACACCTTCAAGGGAGGGAACCCTTTCCAAACTATTATTGCCTCCCTTATCTATAGAGGTCAACTCTTTAAGGAAAGAATTTGCTCCAGAGGAGCAAATTCTTTCCTTTAAGAGTGACCTCTTTCACAGAGGCATTTAGTCAGATATCTTTCGTGGAGGCATTTAGTCTGACCTTTTTCATAGAGGCACTTCATACATGAAAAAATGAAAAGGAAGTACTGAAAGTTTTTTCCCTTGTTAAAATGCTGGAAAATTTGTGAGTTCTTTCCCTTTCAGTTGTCACAGTTACTCTCAACTGTCATGAATTACATATTAACTGTTTGAAACTGACACAGCAAAAGCATTAAGATAAGGTTGTACTTGATTAGTCAGCAGTCATGGCGTTCAACTCTTTTTGTACTGAATGGAATCCTTTGCCTTGTACAATAAAGCATATGTCATTTTGAAATTTTGGGCGGTCAGGATGGGTTATTGTCAGAAATGAAATTCATTTGGTTTTTACAGCGAAGGCCCCAATCAGACTCTGCAGAAAGCAGTGTCTGACCTGGGCCTGCACCGGGGGTCTAAGCCTGCCCAGGCAAAGTGGTGGGAGTCGGACCATCCCTACATAATAACCTGTTTGGTTTGTTTGGGCGGCAGGGATTGAGGTGTCATTTCATCTCAATGTCAGGTAAAAGTCCCACAAAGTGGGGAGCAATGTCTCCAAAATTACCTAAATAGTGTTGACAGGGACATAAAACCTCAATTCAAACAATCAAACAAAACTATCACAATTTTCTGAAGCTGTAAAATTTGTGTATCAGAAAGGTGGCTGAAGAATGAGAAATACAATGACTGAGGACTGTCATCTGAAGTCTACACTGTTTGCAATGACAGTTTTGTCCAAACTTAAGGGTAAATTGAGGTATTTAAGTATTAAAGCAATAGTGATTTTGCAAACAGTATAGACTTAGAGCTGGAAGCAGTTGGTCAAGGTCTCTACATATCTACCAGCAGGAAGGCTCAAGCGAGACCGCGTGTATGTGCAGGCTCACGTAAGCCTTTGCTGGTTGACTGTATGATAATGACTTTCTCATGACCTGGCTAATTTGGACAAATTTATGGCTAGTTACAGTGAAAGGTCAAGATGTTTCGTATTTGTGCATATATAATGGTACAACTGGCATTTGCAAGTGTCAAAAGTTCAAGTTGACACACTCATGCAAGTTTACATAGCAGGTTGAATTTTCACAGTGTGAATGTATCTGGATCCAAAGAGAACTTCAGCAGCCTGAAAATACTGAAGGGTGTATGCTCATGCACAGGTTGATCTGAGTCCATGATGGTCATTTATGCCAATTCTCACCTCTTTTTGTGCACATGCTCTTTTCATATTAACATTGAAAAAAAAAAAAAAAAAGATAAGAAATATACTGGCTGATCAGTGGTTATTTTGCATCATTTTTCTGGTTTTGCTGCTGTGATGATCAGTTATGAAATTTTTGATGTCCTTATCCAGAAAAAAAAAATTGGGTATGAGGATAATTTGCTTGTTTGCCATAAAATGATGTTATGTGTACTTCATGGAATTGCCTTCAAGAAGCTGTTCCAGTCAGTGTTCAGAATATACATTTTTTTTTGTGATATAGGGGAACGGATACTCCTGGCGTATTATATAGAGGATCTTACAAATTCAGTAATACGTGAGCACAGATGCAAGATTCTATTTATCATATGACATTTATAACAAATTTTATCCTCGATTGTTTTACAAAAACGTCACTATTCCACTATTAGTAAACAAGACATTGCTAAGGTTGCCGTACCTGTAAAGTTATGGGGCTTATCTAACTAATTTGCATATTTAATCCATTAGTGGATTATTGAATTTATTACATGGCGTTATTACATTCTCAGACGCGACGTCATATGATAAACCACCATTTTGTAGAAAGGGGACAACTTTCTAGACTTCCTGTTGACTCCTCTAATTGAATGAGCCCTCTTAAAAAGGGGGTCTACTCTTCATTCTGGGGAGCGAATTCTTTCCATATTGACAGGGGAGATAAAAATATTTTTGAAAGAGTTACCTTACTTGAAGAGATTAGGTACATCTTCCTTTACATATTTTGGGAACTGAGGAAACTTTTGTGAGTGTTTGCAAACAGCAATTTTAGATTGTCTGAAAATAGGGTCTCCTTCAATAGCAAATTGAAGACACCTGTTGGTAAGAAAACCAGAATATTTTAGAGTTGTCTCCTCCTGAAAGTGTGTCAGCTTCCGTAAATTGTCCCCAGTACTCGTTATCTGGAAATTCTGTTTATAGATAAACTAAGTGTTTGTGTGTGACATAATCCATAGCTGCAGAGTAGGAGCAAGGATAGCTTCGGGATAGTTTTTCTTATTTCACAGTTAAACCATATGTTGTGGGTACTTGTTAGAATCACCTCTATGAGGCGATTCTAACAAGTACCCACAACATGTCTGTAATAAGAAATAAAGAAAACTATCCCTTGATTAGCCTTGTTACTCATCTAACATAGCTAAGTTTACCTGCTACAAATCATCATCCTGGACTGTGTGACTGTAATAGTCTTGATTTAGAAGTCAACACTCATATAGGATACTTTTGGGATAGTTTTCCTTATTTCTCCATCAAACCATATGTTGTGGGTACTTTTTAGAATCGCCTAAATGAGGCGATTCAAACAAGTACCCACAACATGTCTGTAACAAGAATTAAAGAAAATTATCCCTTTATTATCTTATTATCCTTGTTACATCTTGTCAGGATAAATCATCATCCTCAACTGTGTGACTGGAACAGTCAGTCTTATTTTAGAAGTCCAGGGCCCAGTTGTTCAAAGCATCGTTAGCTTAACGAGCTCGTTAGTGGTCATATTGTTAACCGTTCTAGCAAGTTTAATATATAAATTTTTGGTATTTTTGCTGAAAAAGCAAAAGCTGCTCACATTTTTTCAGCAAAAATATTAGCATATTTGCCATAATAAATGATCAAAGTTTTAACGATACGTTAACTAACGGCATCGTTAGTTTTGAACAACCGGCCCCAGACTACTATCTGTGTTACATTACGAAAACACGCCTATACAAATGCATTGTAAACTTTAACGTCGAAAAAACAAATATTTTAAGATGAAAAGTTGTGATATTTTCTTATTTCTACTCTACAATATAGATTGTGGGTACTCGTTAGAACTGCCTCAGTAAGGCGGTTCTAACGAGTTCCCACAGTCTATATTTTAGAGCAGAAATAAGAAAGGCGGTTCTAAGGAGTACCCACAATCTATATTTAAGGCGGTTCTAACAAGTTCCCACAATCTATATTTTAGAGCAGAAATAAGAAAGGTGGTTGCAAGGAGTACCCACAATCTATATTTTAGAGCAGAAATAAGAAAAATAAGGTTTACCCCTGTGAACCCAAGTAATTTTTTTTATATAAAAATGGGGTTCAAGAGGGTCAAAATTATATAGGAGTGTTTTCGTGATGTAATACCCTCTAGTATGATGTTTTCAGACTTACACTTGTATATATGCTTGAAGAACGATACACACATCTGAAATGGAGGACTGAAGTGGTCTGCCTGGTTATGAGAACCTACTAAAGACAAATTACACCTTCTGCTGTACCACATAAATCTTATTGCAGCCTGTACAAAAATACGGGAAGAGCTACGGCATCACCCTAAATCAAAATACGGGAAGAGCTACGGCATCACCCTAAATCAATTTGTGCTGAATAGAACCTTTTGCCTTGTGTATTCAGAATTTTTGGAATGTAAGGTTGTAATGTCCCCCCACCCACCCCCAACCTCCATGAAGGTGAGGGCCAAATGTCATTTTTTAGCGCTGATCTTGTTTGCATCAATTGTGTTGGTGCAGCCCGTTTGAAGCACTGTATCTCCTGAACCAATAGATTGATTCTTCTCAAACTTGCATGGTTCCATCACTAGGATGGGGGAAAACAGTCTTAGGTATTGATGACCTTGACCTCATTTTCAGTCACAGGCCCCAAAGCTGTTAAATTGGGTCAAAAATAGCTTTTCTGTTCCCTATCTCCTGAATGAAATAGTCAAACTCAGTGAAATATATCATTGCAAGCTTCCACACTCTTGATTAGATTTTGGTAGCCTTGTCTTTACTTTCCTGAAATCTGTTAACTATTCTATCCTGAAGGAACAGTCTGATCAGGGTCTGCACTGTTTGCCATTCTGTCTGCACATTTTGGACTCCTAGCCGTATATGAAACAAATTTGTTAAATTTTCTGGAAGAACAGCAAGTCATCAAGGTGCCCAAATGTTTTGGATTTTTATGGTAAATGATAATTTTGAAGAATTTAACAATACATTAACTAGGATTAGTTTTAAAAAACTGGACCCATACTTAAGATTTGTGGATTTACGAAGGAGATAAAATCTGTTTTTTTTTTGTTTGTTTTTTTTGTTTGTTTTTTTTATGCCCCATCAAATATGTCTAGTCATTGTTCATTTCATACTCGTATTTCTTTTGGTATTTTTAGAAAGCAAATAGATCCTTAGGAGCGAATTCTTTCCTTTTAGAATATACCCCTTTTTAGATGGGGTTTCTTGGGAAACAAGTCGAGACCTTTCCTGTATGTGACCGTTAGCCTTAATATTTATTACTTTTTGAAAGCATCTGCTCTCACATTAATTAACTCATTTGAAAAAATGAAATTTCGTTGTCGCCATCAGCATTTTCTCTCTGTGATTTCAGAATAGAATGTAATAGATTTTGTATAGACGCGTTTTGCATAATGTTTATAGTTGTGCCTGTGAAAATATTATCTTGATTGTACGACTTAATATGATTTCCATGTTTACCCTAAGTATTCAGACACCTCATTTCCTTACCATACTTGTTCCAAAATTTGAACAAGTTCAATTTACTACCTGATGTTTCCAAAAATACCTGAATGAGTGGCAAACAGTGTTGACCCAGATGAGACGCCGCATTCTGCGGCGTCTCATCTGGGTCAACACTGTTTGCTCAGGCCTGTCTGAGTGCATACGGTAAATATGGTCACTTCTTCTAAGAAAGGAAGAAATGAAATGTATTATTATATATGTTTTTAAAGTGTTTGCATCCAATCTGTTAACCTAACCTACATGTATACCTCGCAGACCAGTTGTTCAAAGCATTGTCAACTTAACAAACACTTAAGTGTTCAAAACGTTAAGTATTCTACCAATAATAGTAAAACTCCTAGAGTAAGAGAAGCCTCCGCAATGTAGTGGTTAAGCTACTCACCTTGTAAACCTGGGGTTGCAGGATCGATCCGGGGCTTCTCCAGACGTTCGGATGAGGTTTTAAACCAAGTTCCCATCTCCGCATGACCTTAGCTGTTGGTGAGACATAAAACTCAAACACTCACTCACTCACTCCTACAGTAAGACCACCGTTGGGACTATACAGATGTGGTCTTGTTAAAAAAGATGATTGTGTTTTTGTGTTTGAGTTTTACATCCCACCAGCAGCTAAGGAACCTCGGTTTTAAGACTCATCTGAATGTCTGGAGAAACCCGGGATCGAACCCACGACCCCTTGTTTCTACACCAAGGGGGCTTCTTATAAAGGTGATATAAAGATACATAGAAATCCTGATTGGGGATTGGCAAATGAAGTTATTAATAGTGGAGTGGTCTTAACATTGTGTGGTCTTAATAGCAGAATTTTACTGTACCATATCTAATACAGTGGTATTTTTGGCTGCAGAAAAATGTGAGTAGCACAATATTTTCCAGCAAAAATGCCAGGTTTCTTTTGCCTACTGAATGATCTTGGTTTTGACATGTAAACCTGAAAGGCTTTGTTAGCTATAAACAATTGAGACCTGGGCCCAGTGGGTTAAAACATCATTAGCTTAACAAGCTTGTTATCAGTCTAAATGTTAACTGTTCATTAAATAGGATATGTACTACTCTTGTACTTTTGCTGAAAAAATGTGAGCAGCTTTTGCATTTGCAAAAGCTGCTCACATTTTTTTCTGCAAAAATATTACTACATTTGCCATATCAAATGTTCAAAGTTTTAACGGTATGGTAACTAACAACACGGTTAGTTTTGAACAACTGGTTCCTGGTGTTTAAAGTGTTTACATCCAGTCTATTAACCCAATCTACCAGTATACCTCTGATATGGACTCTAGTGTTATATGTTTATCCATAGAAACTTGCCATGGAGTATGCTAAAATGCTTGGTATGAGTGTGTTAGTGTCTAAATTTGTCTTCCTCTCTGCTTCTGTCACATTAGCTGCAGTGTTGCTGTCTGGAAATGTATACTTGCTGAGTACTGTTATCCAGGCGCTTGAGGTTATAAAACATTTTTTTCTTGCTCAACTCACTTGTTTCATGTAGGAACTACTACTAAATATTTGGGAAGAATTGTTTTTATGTGCAAAATACTAGTGAATATTTGGGAAAAGTTTGTTCCATGTGCGAAGTACATGTACTACTAAATATTTGGGAAGAATTTGTTCTATGTGGTGACTAACAAATATTGAGATTTGTTCCATGCAAGAAATACTGAATATTTGAGAAGAATTTGTTCCATGTGGGAACTACTGCTAAATATTTTGGAAAAGTTTGCTCCATTTTGGAACTACTCCTATATTTCCATGTGGGCACGACCAGCTACTTAAGAAGAATTTTTCCATGTGGGAACTCTTAAATATTTGGGAAGAATTTGTTCCATAAGGGATCTAAGAAATATTTCGGTAGAATTTGTTACATGTGGGAACTACTTCTAAATATTTGGGAAGAACCTGTACCCTGTGGGATCTACTTCTAAATATTTGGGAAGAATCTGTACCTTTTGGGAACTAGTTCTAAATATTTGGGAAAATTTGTTCCATGTGGGAACTACTACTAAATATTTGGGAAGAATTTGTACCCTGTGGGAATACTTCTAAATGAGCCAGCACAAAACAAAATGTACAAGAAGTCTTGAGTGAACAGCGATGACTCAGATCAGCCTGCATATTCACACAGTCTGATAAGAGTCGTTGCTGCTGGCATGTACCTTCTATAGGCTATTATGTTTGAAAAAAAAAAACATAAGCAAAAAGTCTTGTCATAGTGGATGGGTGAGCAGATTGATTTGAGTCTCTGCTTGTCACACCAGTCTTGTTGTAGGTTTTGTCATGCGCCGGCTAAAATATTAAATAGTTCCATGTAGGAATAACTAAATATTTTGGAAGACTTAGTACCCTGTGGGAAGAACTAAATATTTGGGAAGACTTTGTACCCTGTGGGAACTACTAAATATTTAGGAACCTCATATACATGTATTTTTGCATGTAAAAGCTGACTGTCTGTTGGGGCAAATTCTTTCCCATAAAACTAGTCCTTATTTGAAAGGATTCAAATACTCTAGAAGAAACTTTTTTCCTCTACAGAAGTTGTCTTTCCTCTACAGAAGTTGTCTGTCTTGACTTTTTAAGCGTGCATTGCTATTCATTTTCTTTGATACTTGCATGTGTTTATCTGGAGGTCTGGGGCCAGTTGTCTAAAGCATCATTAGCTTAATGAACTCGTTACTGGTCAGATTGTTTACTGTTCTAATATAGTGTTATTTTTGCTGAGAAAATGAGAGCAGCTTTTGCAAATGCAAAAGCTGCTCTCATTTTTTTCAGCAAAAATATTACTATATTTGCCATATTGAATTACAAAAGTTTTAACAATACATTAACTTATGACGTCATTAGTTTTGAACAACTGGCCCCAAGGAGTAAAAATGACTCTTACCAAACAGCAAGTTCTTATTACGTTGATGTTGTATATTTCATTGTAAAAAAATTGTTGTTCTTTCTGTAAATAGCGGAAATGAAATCTCTTTATGAATTTGTTTTATTGTTATAGTTTCCTAAAGTTACCAAGGGGAACAGATACACACAAAGGGAAATAACTCTTGACAAGGACATATTACTTGTTTCTTCTTATTTGGGGTCAATCTGAAAGGGAGCAAATTCTTTCCTAAAAGAATGACCCCAATGTATTTAAAGATTCCAATGCCAGAAAAACAGTTTCCAATGCACTGACAAGAGTATTGTGACATTCAACAGGATACTGTTCCTGGCTGGATATTCTGTGATATGCAATTATCAATAACACAGCTTTCCAAAATAGAAGATGATTGGATTTACGGCACTGACTATGTTCACCTTTTTGTGCACATACCATGGTAGAATTTTCAAACAAAACAAATAAATAAGAGTTCAAGACAACTTCTTTATAATGGGGTCTTAAGCAGAAACCGTGTTTCTTAAACAACTGTGTTATATCCAAAAAGTATGTATAGATTATATAGAAAAATAAAAATGACCATTTATGGTTTTCTATATAATCTATACATTTTTGGGGATCCATCTTAAAACCGTGTGAAATCCAAAACAGTGTTATAACAAACAATATTGTAATGAGATTGTGGTGTATTAGAATAGAGAGGTCATTGGGGGAGATAAATCTTGCAAAATTTGTTTTGCAGCTTCACTGGCTATAAAACAAAATTTGGGACCTCAGCTGATGATTTTAAAAAGAAACAATCCCTTATTCCATGTTTTTAAAAGTTACATCCCTTTGAAATTGATAAAAAAATAAAAGGTCTTTCATGTGTATCTGTTTGCCTTGGTAAAAGAGTTTTTTCCCCTGCCAGTTTTTGAGAGGATTTCTCGCAGTTTGTTTATATAGAGTTTCTCCTGTCATTTTGTTGATGTGAATATTTTTGATAACAAATTGCCGGTTTGAAATGTAATTTTTGTAGTATTGAATCATTTTACAGCCAAAAATATGGGTCATGTGAAGCAAGAATAAGTCTTTGGATGTGTGCACAGCAAAGATTGAGATCAGCTTGGGCAGCTGGGTAGTAAATTAGTCCGGTTATAAAACATCTTTTTCATACTTCGCACATTTTGGAGAGAATTTGTCCTGCTCATAAATTTTAAAATGCCAACTTAATTTGGCATTTTAAAATTTATAAGCAGGACAAACAGCATCCTTTGCTGGTCTGAGCAGAAAAATTTACTCATTTGTTAGCATATTTATAATTAGAGTTTTACAGATTTTATGCTCAAGTGAGTAGGAAAAAAAGATTTTATAACCCAGGAGCCAGCTCGGACATCTCTGTAGTGATCAACTCGAATCCTCTTTGACACAGAGAAGGATGGCATTACGAAAACACCTATACAGATACATTGTAAACTTTACCGCAGAAAAAAAATGAAATTTTAAGATGAAAAATTGTGATATTGTTCTTATTTCTGCTCAAAATATAGATTGTAGGTACTAGATGAGGCGGTCCTAACAAGTACCCACAATCTATATTTTAGTGCAGAAATAAAAATAAAAGCAGGGTTCAAGGGGATCAAAATTATATAGGCGATTTTTCGTGATGGCGAGTTTTCGTGATGGCTGTGTCTAGACTTACTGGATGTGCAGGCTATTTTGAGTCTTCGTTGATCAAACATGTCCGAAAACTTATTTTTGCTGCTCAGGGTTCATACAGTCTGTAGATAGAAAGAGCTAAGTGTGCGTGTAATGGGTGTCCGGATAAAAAAAGTCGGCGTACTGTTGCTATAGTGATAAGACAGTTGTATTTTCTCAAATTGAAGAGGATTAGATATGCTTTTAGATTGGGCTGCATGGTGTTTCTTGACCCTTATCTTGCTGAATATTCATTTAAGCCACACCCATTTCTGTCTATCAACCAATCAAATTACTTGATGTAATTTATTGCTACAAATTCATAAATTGAATGTCAAACATGCAAAGATAGGGGTTGTTGCGAACAGCAAGATAAGGGTTAAAACAGTTAAGTCCTTAAAACAAGAGCTATCAGAATTAGACTAGCTACAAGAATATGAATTTTGACTTGCACAAAGACATAATTGGACGGGCCTCCGTGGCCTAGTGGATAAGAGCGCTGACTCTTAGTCATTAGGTCTCTCACCGCTGTAGGTTCGAGCCTCGCTCGGGCCACATGTGAGACGCCAAGTTCTGCAACGGAAGGTCAGGTGGTTTTTCTCGGGTACTCCGGTTTTTGCCCACCTGATTAACGATCTGCTCGATATGAGTGAAATAATCTTGAAAGGGCCGTAAAACCCAAACCAAAAAAAGACATATGATTGAAATTAAAAAAAAAAAAAAAAGATACTGTTTTAAGGATTGGGGCCTTCAAAGGTTCAATGTATAGCAAGGAAGACCCAAAGTTTGTCTCCCTTTGCAAAAACGGGTGGAAAAATATATGTAAGATGTATCTGTTTTGATTAATTTATTATTTCTCCTGTAACTGTGTAAGTTAGCTTATCAAAATAACAAAACAAAAATAATTTGGGGAAGGGCCATAACTAATGCTGCTAGAACTTGTGGGTATTAAGTATCATCACTTAAGGGGAATGGAAACACCTTCAGAGGAGGCAACTCCTTCAAAAGTATTTTTGTCTCCCTTGTCAGTAGGGGTCACTTCTTAAAGTAAAGAATTTGCTCCTGAGGAGCAAATTCTTTGCTTTAAGAGTAGACCCCTTTTTCAGTGGGACAGGGCTTATGGAAATGCGAACAGGAATGCCTGAAAGTTGTCTCCCTTTGAAAAATGGCGGAAAAATCTGCCAGGTGTTCCCATTCCCCTTAAATATATGACTAAAATGTTCCAGAGGTTGTCTGGCTTGGAAAAATGGCTGAGTAGACCACAATCCCTTTTAAACGCTGTTCACTGTTTCATAAAGATGGATCTCAGAAATGTATAGATTATATAGAAAAAATACCATAAATGGTCATTTTTCTATATAATCTAGACATTTTTGTTTGGATATAACACCGTTGTTTAAGTAACACAGTTCCTGTTTCGGACCTCGCTAGGGTTATAAAGAGGTTGCGGTCTATTATTTATCAAGTATATATGCCTACCCCTTTATTACCAGAGAAGACACTTGAGGAGTGAGAAAGTCTCCCTACAAACTCAACCTCTCAATTTTCAGTCAAGGGTAGGGAGAAGTCAAAGTTTATGGAGAGAGAATATGTAATGGGAGAAGTAATAAAAATAATCTCCCTACAGACTCAAACTTTTGAGCTGAGGGAGAAATCGAAATGTATAGAATTTTTATGAAAGCATTAATTTCAGCCAAAAACTTGTTTTTGGTTGAGAAAAATCAACTCTCCCTAAATGTCTGAGTCAGCTTTATCTCTAATACAGGGCTTTGATGTGAAATGAATTTTAAGATAAAATTATCTACCTATTTAATTGTGGAGAAATATGCCAGCTAGACCAGACTTGATAAAATTGCGTGTTGTTGTGAATGTTTTTTTAATTTTCTTTATTCTACTTGACCTATGGTGCTTCCTCCCTTCAATGAATTCAAGTTTAGCAAGCTCAGGCTCAGCATGATGGTGGTCATGTGATCATTATATACAAGCCATTTGATTGTAGCGATTTGGAAAGCCAGCGCGATGGCCAGACTTTTGATCTGAGTCTTTGCTGGCTGTGCATGTTGTGAAATCGGTTTACGGCTATGGTGGAAGATCACCTGTAACACTACTTGTGTTCCTTGTCCCACTGAGAAGCCTCCGTAGTGTAGTGGTTACGCTACTCGCCTTGTAAACCAGGGGTCGCAGGATCGATCCCGGGCTTCTCCAGACTTTTCAGATGAGTCTTTAACTCTTATTATGCTCTTCACAACAAACCCTAGCTTTGGAAACAGTGAAGATCCAGATCAGATGGCTTCTGAAGAAGCCATCTGATCAGGATCTACACTGTTTGACAGTAAGTTTATGGATTTGTAGGAATAAATTACATCAAATAATCTGATTGGTTCAAAGTCAGAAATGGGTGTGGCTGAACTGAATATTCAGCAAGAGAAGGGTTAAACAGAGGTCCCGTCTCCGTATGACCTTAGCTGTTGGTGGGACATAAAACTCAAAACACTCACTCACTCCTTGTACCACTGAACCACAACAACCTCTATGATATCTTTGCAAACAGTGTAGATCTAGATCAGATTGTCATTTTTCTATATTATCTGGTTCATTTTTTGTTTGGATATAACACGGTAATTTGATTAACAAAGTTTCTGCTTTGGATCCCCAACAGTAGTGTTATTTATAAAGAGGCTGTGGTGTTTTCAGGCCTCATACTGACCAAGCTTTTTCCATTCCTGAAAGGCCTGATTTTACAGTCTTAACCCTCATCCTGCTGAACACGACAACCATCACTTTTGCAAACAGTGTAGATCCAGATCAGATGGCTTCTGAAGAAGCCATCTGATAAGGATTTACACTGTAATGCAGTTCATGAATCAATTTAAACAGAATACAGCAGGAAAAAATAAAATCTAAGCCTGAAATCTAGAAAAAAATCAAGTTTTAAAAGCCTGAAATCCTGTAAATGCCTGAAAAATATGAGGCCTGTGTTTTGGAATAAATCTGTGAGAAGGGTAATTTTTTGACGAAAGTAAAGTCTGATTCCGATTGTAAAATTGACCAGGCATGTGTCAGTCTTCACTTGCTGCTAATGCCATTTTATAGGCTTGTATGCCCAGGCCCGTTATTTCAAGGTGGTTGACATTTCTAGATCTACATTTTTTGACAAGCCTGGAGATCTGGTGTAAGATCTGCCATGCATGGAGCAAGCCAACTACCTAGAAGGGGGCCCACTTACGTGGACATTGCCCCTGTACCTGCAAGTTAATAAAAAATCTGTTGATGATTGATATCTGTGTAAGGACACATTTTAATCCTTTGGCTTGTATATAAGAGCTGTGTGAGGTCAAAATATGTCGTCGGACATACATGCTGAGTGAAGATCCAGATCTGCCTGAGCTTCCGCCTGGTCTGATCAATCTTCCCTGTATGCCATACACAGAGGATTCAAATTTTCATTTCATATGAAGTTTACAAGACAAGCCTCTTGTAGGTTTTATAAATTTCATATGAAATAACCTCAAGGGTAAGATTCTGTTTGTCTTGTAAGGATTTTAAACCAGATTGTGTTTTCAAAAAGAAGAGCAAAATAACTTCAGTAGAAAATATAGGGATCAACCGTGGTTTTTAGCTCACCTGAGCACGAAGTGCTCAAGGTGAGCTATTGGGATCGCTTTTTGTCCGTCGACCGGCATCCGTCTGTCCGTCCGTCCGTCTGTCCGTCAACAATTTCTTTAAATGACATCTCCTCCTAGGCAAATGGCCGGATTTCAAAATCATTACACAGAAATGTTCCTCGGGTGACCCTCTACCAAAATTGCTAAAATGGTTCTGCTCCGCTGAACAAAATGGCTGCCAGAGCTAAAAATAGAAAAACCTTTAAACGACATCTCCTCCTAGGCCAATGTCCCGATTTCAAAATAATTTCACAGAAATGTTCCTCGGGTGACCCTCTACCAAAATTGCTAAAATGGTTCCGCTCTGCTGAACAAAATGGCCGCCACAGCTAAAAATAGAAAAAACCTTAAAACGACATCTCCTAGGAAAATGGCTGGATTTCAAAATCATTTCACAGAAATGTTCCTCTGGTGACCCGCTACCAAAATTGCTAAAATGGTTCTGCTCCGCGGAACAAAATGGCTGCCAGAGCTAAAAATAGAAAAACCCTTAAACGACATCTCCTCTTAGGCCAATGTCCCGATTTCAAAATAATTTCACAGAAATGTTCCTTGGGTGACCCTCTACCAAAATTGCTAAAATGGTTCCGCTCTGCTGAACAAAATGGCCGCCACATCTAAAAATAGAAAACCTTAAAACGATATCTCCTCCTAAGCCAATTGCCTGATTTCAAAATCATTTCACAGAAATGTTCCTCAGGTGACCCTCTACCAAAATTGCTAAAATGGTTCTGCATGACTGAACAAAATGGCCGCCAGAGCTAAAAATAGAAAAACCTTTAAATCACATCTCCTCCTAGGCCAATGGCCCGATTTCAAAACAATTTCAAAGAGAGGGTCCTTGTCTGCCCCTCTTCCAAAATTGCTAAAACGGTTTCGTTTTGCTGAACAAAATGGCCACCAGAGCTAAAAATAGAAAAACTTTTAAACGACATCTCCTAGGCCAATGTCCCGATTTCAAAATAATTTCACAGAAATGTTCCTTGGGTGACCCTCTACCAAAATTGCTAAAATGGTTCCGCTCTGCTGAACAAAATGGCTGCCACATCTAAAAATAGAAAAACCTTAAAACGATATCTCCTCCTAAGCCAATGGCCTGATTTCAAAATCATTTCACAGAAATGTTCCTCAGGTGACCCTCTACCAAAATTGCTAAAATGGTTCTGCATGACTGAACAAAATGGCCACCAGAGCTAAAACTAGAGCTGTCAGAGGATCTGACTATAGCCCCGCTATAGCGCTATCAGAGGAGTAAGACACATTGACTCTAAAAGCTTTTAACCTATCAGGGGAGCTTTCTTAGTTCCAGAGAAAACTTTAATATTTTTTTTTTTCTTTGCTGGGGAGATAACCCCAAGAGTAATGTTGTTGGCCATTATTTACTTACATCCACCTAATGTTCATGTTTATACAAAGTTTCAGCTTTCTAGCTTTCTTAGTACCTGAGAAAACTGTATCGAAAATATTTTTCATGGTTTGATGGTTAGAAAAGTGAAATGATTTTTTTACTTGCAGAAAATATCCTATCAGGGGAGATAACTCCAAGAGTTATGGGCCTTTGGCCATTATTTTGGTAAGGGCCATACATCCACCCACTTTTCATGTTCATACAAAGTTTCAGTATTCTAGCTTTCTTAGTTCCTGAGAAAACTGTCACCAAACCTTTTCATTTATTAAAAAAAACTATACTATCAGGGGAGATAACTCCAAAAGTAATGGGCCCTCGGCCATTATTTTGGTTAGCTCCCTATATCCACCCATTGTCCACATTTATGCAAAGTTTGAGGTTTCTAGCTTCTTTAGTTCCTGAGAAAACTGACCAAACATTTTCATTTAAAAAAAACCTATATTTTCATTTATTTAAAAAACCTATCAGGAGAGATAACTCCAACAGTTATGGGCCCTTGGCCATTATTTTGGTAAGCTCCCTATATCCACCCATTGTCCACATTTATGCAAAGTTTGAGCTTTCTAGCTTCTTTCGTTCCTGAGAAAACTGTGACCAAACATTTTCATTTAAAAAAACCTATCAGGGGAGATAACTCCAAGAGTTATGGGCCCTTGGTCATAATTTCGGTAAGGTCCGTGGAGGCACCCATTGTCCACGTGTATACAAAGTTTTAGTTTTCTAGCTCTCTTAGTTTCGGGGAAAACTGTGACGAAAAAATAACGGAATAACGGAATTACAGAATTACAGAATTACGGAATTACAGAATTACGGAATGACAGGGCAAATCCAATATAGCCCCACTTTTCAAGCGGGGCTATAAATAGAAAAACCTTTAAATCACATCTCCTCCTAGGCCAATGGCCCGATTTCAAAACAATTTCAAAGAGAGGGTCCTTGTCTGCCCCTCTTCCAAAATTGCTAAAACGGTTTCGTTTTGCTGAACAAAATGGCCACCAGAGCTAAAAATAGAAAAACTTTTAAACGACATCTCCTAGGCCAATGTCCCGATTCAAAATAATTTCACAGAAATGTTCCTTGGGTAACCCTCTACCAAAATTGCTAAAATGTTTTTGCTCTGCTGAACAAAATGGCCGCCACATCTAAAAATAGAAAAACCTTAAAACGATATCTGCTCCTAAGCCAATGGCCGGATTTCAAAATCATTTCACAGAAATGTTCCTCAGGTGACCCTCTACCAAAATTGCTAAAATGGTTCTGCATGACTGCCATTTTGGCCACCAGAGCTAAAAATAGAAAAACCTTTAAATCACATCTCCTCCTAGGCCAATGGCCCGATTTCAAAATAATTTCAAAGAGAGGGTCCTTGTCTGACCCTCTACCAAAATTGCTAAAACGGTTTCGTTTTGCTGAACAAAATGGCCACCAGAGCTAAAAATAGAAAACTTCTAAACGACATCGCCTAGGCGAATGTCCCGATTTCAAAATAATTTCACAGAAATGTTCCTTGGGTGACCCTCTTCCAAAATTGCTAAAATGTTTTTGCTCTGCTGAACAAAATGGCCACCAGATATAAAAATAGAAGAACATTTAAACGATATCTGCTCCTAAGCCAATGGCCCTATTTCAAAATCATTTTACAGAAATGTTCCTCGGGTGACCCTCTACCAAAATTGCTAAAATGGTTCTAATCCGCTGAACAAAATGGCCACCAGAGCTAAAAATAGAAAACCTTTAAACAACATCTCCTCCTAGGCCAATGGCCTGATTTCGAAATAATTTCACAGAGACAGTCCTTGGCTGACCCTCTACCAAAATTGCTAAAACGGTTCTGCTTTGCTGAACAAAATGGCTGCCATACTTTTGCAGAAATGCTCCTAGCTTGACCCTCATCCAAACTTGCGCAAATGGTTTTATTCCAATGAATAAAAATGGCCACCAGAGTTAAAAATAGAAAAGACCTTTTGATGACAGCTTCTCCTAGGCCAGTGGCTAGATTTCGAAATAATTTTACTGAAATGTTCCTTGGGTGACCTTTTACCAAAGCTGCTAAAATGGTTTCCCTTGCTGAACACAATGGCTGTTGGATATTATTATTTTAGGTCTAGCCTGCCCAGGCAAGGTGGTGCAATTTGGACCATCTATGCACATGAACTATATTGGTTTCTTTTGGTGGCAGGGCTTGAGATGTCTTCTCAGTGTTGGGTCAAATTCCGACAAAATTGGATACAACATCTTCAAAATGACCTAAATAGTGTTGACTGGGATGTTAAATCACAATTTAAACAAAAAGGGCATAAGAGGACCAGTCTGATCTGGATCCACACTGTTTGCAATAATGGCTTTAAAGTAACCAGCCAACACAAAGCAGAAGATAATTCTGAAGGGTTAAACAGAAACATCTTAATCACTCTTTGAAATTGTACATTTATATAAAGACAACAAGGTTTTAGACCTGTCAAAATATCAACAGGCAGTTGAAGATAAGACTATTATACATAGCTCGGTCACTGCTTGCATAATATGGTATGAATCAGTAGGACTCAAAACAAACTGTGAAGTGACTAATATTGTTATGCCAGAAGGTATACATATTAAATTGTGCAATGACTCTGGCTCTCATTGTATAAAAGAAGTCACTTAGAGGTTAGGACCCAGGTGTTTGACCTAGTTATAAACAGAGCTGCAAACATGAGCTAGATAACTACTAGGCTGTTGAAAATAATATAGGTGGCTTAAGGATCTGCGCTGCAGTATACAGAATCAGCACCAAAAACTGTTTATTTTTGATGGAGTGATGTAGATAAGGTGGGTATATGTTGATAGTTAAAGGATAATTTTCCTTATCAATAAAACATATGTTGTGGGTATTTATTAGAACCACCTTGCTCTTAATGAATATATACACGCCATACATTTTTATCGAAAAATAAGGGAGTCTTTAGCTAATGTACCACTAAATACCCACCATATCTACAGCTCTATGAACTAAAGATTTGACTGATTGATTGTTTTGGGTTTAATCACACGTCAACCCTTGTGGGTCATTTTTGTGTCCTCTCAGAGAAACGGAGAAAAGAGGTAGGAGAGATAGTAGAGGATATGAAAGTGAGGGACAGAGGAGAAGAGGCAAATGAATGGAAGGAAGTGTATATAGAAAAAGAAGAAATAACATTCCCCCCTCTACCCATACTTGCAGCAAGGACAGTAGGCCTTGTCCAACTGTGAGCCAATATCAGTTGGACACAACAGTGATGCAAGATACACTTATAGAGATTTAATTACAGTATTAATAAATGAATTCTGAGCCAAGGCACAGAAAAGAATCAAGCTGGCATAAAGTATTGACATCCCTAAATAGTGTTGACATGGATGTAAAGCTCAACACAAACAAACAAATTAACCCTTGCCCTGCTGAGCCTGGATATGCCTTATCTTTCAAACAATGTAGATTCTGATCAGATGGCTTCTTGGCTTCTAAAGAAGCCATCTGATCAAGATTTACACTTACATTCAGTTTGTGAATTTATAGGAATAAATTACATATATCATTTTAACCCAGTTTGTGCCGTAAACTTAGAATGGGATACTGGCAACCCGGGAATGGCAAACAGTGAAGGCCCAGATCAGATGCTGCAGAACTTGACGTCTGATCTGGGCCTACATTGTTTGTAAAAGGTCCTGCCATTTTCCAAATTAGGGGTTGAGGTTGACAAAACATTATAGACCTAGAACAGATGCCACAGAATATGGCCTCTGTCTGATCAAAGTCTACTTTGTTACTTACAGTACAGGAAATTTTGAGTCAGATGCTGCAGAATGTGGCGTCCAATCGGAATTTACACATTTTGCTTACAGTACAGAAATGTACAAGTAATAAACGAAATGTAAACAGTCTATACCGCAATTCAGGATCATTTTCCTAGCCTACATTCCGATACAATTGGCCCACCAGTGCTGTCAGTGCTATTGTTTCCCAAAATAAAACTGACTTCATAACGAACTTAAGTGTTTATGCTTGAAAATCTAATGTCATTATTTCCAAAACAAAACTTAACGTCATTATACCCCCGGCATACGAAGTATGCTATGGGGGTATATAGTTTTCGTCCTGCCGTTCGTCCGTCCGTGTGTCCATCATTCCGTCTGTCCGTCCGTCCGTTAACATTTTGGTTAAAGTTTCACGCCAAAGTTTCTAAGAGATTGTATCCTCTGAACCCTTTGATAGATTTAGTTGATACTTACACTGAAGTTACATACTGGTCCAAAGATTTCATTGATGCATGTCCCACCCCCCACAGTGACCTTGGAGGCAAGGTCACAGACTTAGAAATTTTATGTTTGGTTAAAGTTTTACGTCAAAGTTTCTAAGAGATTGTATCTTCTGAACCCTTTGATAGATTCAGTTGATACTTACACTGAAGTTACATACTGGTCTAAAGATTTCATTGATGCATGTCCCACCCCCCCACAGTGACCTTGAGGTCAAGGTCACAGACTTAGAAATTTTACATTTGCTTGAAGTTGTATGACAAAGATTATAGATCCCTGTATGTCCTAAACTCAAAGACAAATCTAATTGATACTTGCATCGATCTTGCATACCAGTCCAAATATTTCATTGATGTATACCCAACCCTGCTGCTTCAGTAACATTGATGCCCCCACCCCTTCAGTAACTTTGATGCCCTCCATCCCTTGGTCCATATAGAATTTTATCTTTGGTTTAGCTTTTACAAGCACATTTATAGATTCTTATAGCTTCCATATTACATACAATTAAGCTCTAAAGATATATTAGAGGGTGGCGCTGGCTGGGGGTATACGTGACCCACTGGTCGCTTTCTCTAGTTTATATTCAAATACAAAAACTCCAGTGCAAACTAACACAATTTCATGTTATCAGAAAATTAGTGTTAGAAGCTTCTATGGTGAAATGATTAAACTACTTGCCTAATAAACCAAGTTTCATGGGTTCAGTCCCAAGCTTCTCCATACTTGAGGCGTTTTTGATGCCGAGAATCCACATCCTTTGAACACAGTGACTGAATTTAAGAAAAATTTTACAAAATCTTCACCTAAGTTCTTAAATGGTTCTGCTACATTGAACAAATAGCACATAGACAAAAATAAAAACATCATCAAAAGATAATACAACTTGACTCAGGTGAGCGAATTAGGTCCATCATGGACCTCTTGTTCATGCATTAACATTTGCCGGATCCCGAGGAAGCTGTTTGAACATGAGGCCGCTAGGCCGAATGTTCAAATATCTTCCGAGGGATCCGGCAAATGTTAATGCATTAAAATAACCATGGATGATCGTTGTTCTTGCATAACTTACGAAACGACAGGAAATTTTGAAGAAAACTCCCAAAAGCGCCATATAAATTCCATATAAACTCTGCAAATGCGACAGGCAAACCATAATGGCGGCCGGTTCAGAATGTTGTTTACAATGACTTTGTCATGCAGTGACGTCATCATAGAACCCTCAAACGCTACGTTCAGGGCGATAATGTTATGCGCTTAACGTAATGTAAACAAAGCAAGGCCCATCTTGTGATATCAAAAGCTCAAAATCCATGTTCAAACAGCCCGCGAATTTCATGATTTGAACATAGTTTTTGCTGTTTGAGCATTTGACAATGGCTTCAAACAGCCATGCGCATAGATATTTATGCAAGAACATAGGTTTCTCTTTCTTGGACAGCATCATGATGCTATACTGTGATGATGCAAAGCATTGGGACAGACAGGTCAAAGCAAATAGTGCAGACCCAGATCAGACTGCTCCTATTGGACTCCTTGCTGGATCCTGAAACAAACTCGTTAAAGTTTTAGGAGAATTACAGCAAAGCCTCAAGGTGTCTGAATTTTTAGGAATTTTACGGAATACGCTAGTACATGTGTGGTCATATCTTTTTTACGACACAACCTCATTCACTAAATCATAGCAATGTTGTATGATACACCGCAACCTCGTTATAACAATGTTTTGTCATAACATGGTTTTCGAGGATAAAAAAAATGTACAGATTATACAGAAAAATGACCTATTATCTATACATTTTTGTATGGATATAACACGGTTGTTTCACTAACACGGTTTCTGCTTTGGACCCCATTGACCCATTGTGTGTGTAAAAAGCCCATAAAGGGGTACCTTGGCAAACAGTGCAGGCCCTGATCAGACGCCGCGTTACGCGGCGTCTGATCAGGGCATGCACTATTTGCTAACAGAATTTTCCATCAAAAACAGAACAAAAATGAAAGAATACGCCTGACACCCCTTATCTGACATATAGCATGACCTTTACTGTGTTGACGGGGACGTTAAACCTCAAATCAAACAAAAACAACATATAGCAATGGAAGAGTCCATTAGCATTCAATGGGTAAATAATGTTATAAAGAGGCTGTGGTGTAATAAAATTCTGAATGCAGACAGATACCCGGTAAGAGCATGTCTTTTTCTGAGTAGTTGCACTGTCTGATGATAGTCTCCACTGTGTTTGTATATCCTAAGACAGCTTTTTTTGCTTCTCACAGTTCATATACAGTGAAACTTTGATAACTCGAACACGGATAATTCGTTTACCATGGCTAATTTATTCTCACAGTTCATATACAGTGAAACTTTGATAACTCGAACACGGATAATTCGTTTACCATGGCTTATTTATTCTCACAGTTCATATACAGTGAAACTTTGATAACTCGAACACGGATAATTCGTTTACCATGGCTTATTTATTCTCACAGTTCATATACAGTGAAACTTTGATAACTCGAACACGGATAATTCGTTTACCATGGCTTATTTATTCTCACAGTTCACATACAGTGAAACTTTGATAACTCGAACACGGATAATTCGTTTACCATGGCTAATTTATTCTCACAGTTCATATACAGTGAAACTTTGATAACTCGAACACGGATAATTCGTTTACCATGGCTTATTTATTCTCACAGTTCACATACAGTGAAACTTTGATAACTCGAACACGGATAATTCGTTTACCATGGCTAATTTATTCTCACAGTTCATATACAGTGAAACTTTGATAACTCGAACACGGATAATTCGTTTACCATGGCTTATTTATTCTCACAGTTCACATACAGTGAAACTTTGATAACTCGAACACGGATAATTCGTTTACCATGGCTTATTTATTCTCACAGTTCATATACAGTGAAACTGTGATAACTCGAACACGGATAATTCGTACCGGCCCTGATAGCTCAGTTGGTAGAGTGTCCACTCCGGGGAACGGGAGGTCACGGGTTCGATCCCGGGCCGCGACATACCAAAGTCGTTAAAAATGGTACTAGCTGCTCCTCGCTTGGCACTCAGATTTACGGGGAAGAATTAGGACTGGTCGACCCAGTGTCAGGATAATGTGACTGGGTGTTGTATCATGTAATGTGTCTGGGACATGATACTTCAGTGAGGCAGCACTATAAAAGTGAGCATTGAGCTCCCTGTCGCAACCAGACACCGTCGTGATATGACTGAAAAATTGTTGAAAGCGACGTTAAACCCGAATTCACACACACACACACACACGGATAATTCGTTTACCACGGCTAATTTGAACTCCACTCTTGGGTCCCCGGAGAATTGTTCTTATAGCAGAATAAATCTGTGTGTTTAGGTCAATTTATGAAGGTTTGTTTCATTTTAACTTTTAAAGGCATTTATTCTGTAACAGTAGGACACACCGTGTGTTCATAATTGTTTTATTGCCCCCTGTGATATATTCTGTCTGTAGAAGATCAAAGGCAGCCCTTTATAGGGTGATTAGAAGCTCTTGTTGCATCCCCTGCATGAGGAACGTAAGGGGAAAATCAATAATGTACATGCTAGTAAACTATCCTATTTCCCCAAGGTGGCCCCTTACCTGTTGAAGACAGAGGGGATCTCTTCAGTCACCACCGAGGGCTATATAATATTATGTAATGAAATGATAGTCCTCAATAATCAAGAATAAATGCCTTTAAAGTATGTTGTGTGTACTCATTAGAATCGCCTCTGCTCGCAGAGGCGATTCTAATGAGTACACACAACATACATTTTAATAAAAAAATCGGTAATATATCCTTAGGTCATCCCCATTATGCCTTATGAGCTGGCAGTATCAGAAACCCTCAATCGCTCGAACTTCTTCTATTTCAAACAAAATTTCATCATCCAGAAGGTTAACGGGCCTCCGTGGCCTAGTGGATAAGATCGCTGACTCATAGTCATTAGGTCTCTCACCGCCGTAGGTTCGAGCCTTGCTCGGGCCACATGTGAGACGCCAAGTTCTGCAACGGAAGGTCAGGTGGTTTTTCTCCGGGTACTCCGGTTTTCGCCCACCTCTGATTAACGATCGGCTCGATATGAGTGAAATAATCTTGAAAGGGCCGTAAAACCCAAACCAAAAAAAAAAAAAAAAAAAAATTATCCAGAAGGTGTTTGAGTTACTGAAGTTGGACTGTAGTTGACTATAATGAGATTTTGTTTTAGTAAGTGGTGATTTGCTTGCTACCAGTATTTGTACATGTGACCATTATGTTGTATATATTATATAGGAAATGGCAATAAACCTTTTCAACAAAGTCTATCTTGTTTTCAACCCTTTAAGTACCAAATGGAATCCTCCTCATTATATATAGCAGGAGTCCATTTAAAAATTTAGGGGTGTCAGGCTGTGTTTTCGTCAAAATTTATTTGGAAAATGGCTGAACTTTTAGCAAACAGTGGAGGCCCTGATCGTGCGGCGTCTGATCTGGGCCTGCACTGTTTGCCATGGTACCCGTTTAGGGGTTTCCAGTCAGAAATGGGTTAAATGCTACATTAGAAACGGTTAGTCCTTGTCCTACTGAATACATTAGTTTAGCCACACCCTTTTCTGACTATCACCCAATCAAATTACTCGATATCATATTTCTTTCAAATTTGCAAAATTGACAGTGTAGATCTTAATAATAATAAAGACTTCATTTACAGAGGGTTTTGTTTTGTTTGATTTGAGGTTTAACGTCCCCGTCAACACTATAAAGGTCATTTTGGAGACGTTGCTTCCAATTTTTGTGGGACTTTTACCCGACATTGAGATGAAATGACTTCTCAAGCCCTGTCGCCCAATGAAACCAATAGGGTTTATAAGCATGGACGGTCTGACTCGTACCTCTGCCTGGGCCGGCTTAGATCCATTAGTACAAAATCAATCTCCACTGCCGCCGTAAAATATTTACAAGTTACAGAACAGAACAGAACATATACATGTAATAATGAAAACACACAGACACGAATGCACATACTCGCATATGCAACTATGCATGCTCCGAAACACTCACATACTGAACAAGAAAACAGTCTGAAGGACAGCCAAATCCACCGCCGTACTTTAATAACAAGACTCCACCTTGCGACCTTTTCTTGATCAGATCTGAAGAAGCCATCTGGGGCCAGTTGTTCAAAGCATCGTTAGCTTAACGAGCTCGTTAGTGGTCATATTGTTTACCTTTCTAGCAAGTTTAATATCGACAATTTTGGTATTTTTGCTGAAAAAAATGTGAGCAGCTTTTGCATCCGCAAAAGCTGCTCACATTTTTTTCAGCAAAAATTTCAGCATATTTGCCATATTTAATGATCAAAGTTTTAACGATACGTTAACTAACGATGTCGTTAGTTTTGAACAACTGGCCCCAGATCTGGATCTACACTGTCTGATAGGGTAAGAGTTGGCATGTTTAGCAAGAAAAGGGTTAAATAAAACATCCATACATCACCTCAACATTAGATTTCTAGCTTCTCCAGACTTTTCAGATCAGTCCTTAACCCTTGTCCTGCTGAATATTCATATATGCCACACCCACTACCGATTATCAACCAATCAGATTACCTGTAGCAAATTATTACAACAAATTCACAATCTGAATGACAAACAATGTAGATCCAAATCAGATGGCTTCTTCAGAAGCCATCTGATCTGGATCTACATTGTTTCAAAGAAAAAGCATATCCGGGCTCAGCAGAACAAGGGTTAAATATAGGTCATATCTCCTTTATGATATTTGTGGTTGATCGAACGTAAAATACACACACAACCACATTATAACACTGTTGTTGGGGTCCAAAGCAATGATGATGATGATGATTTCGTGTTTAACGACGCGTCAACCCTCTTTGTGGGTCATAAGCGTCAGTTGGTTAATGGTTAAACGGCATGAATAATTATGACGATATTAAAAGTAACAAGTCAGAATGATAATGTATAAAAATCTGAAACAGTTAAATCTTATGAAAAAGTCCAATTTCTTTTAAGAATAAAATAATGTTATCAACAGGTACATCTCGAAACAGTTGTTGCAAAGTGTCAGCTTTGAAATATAAAATACGTGAGGGTGAAAAGTCAACACAGTCAATTAAGATATGTTTCACAGTGAATGGCTGATCACAACCTACACAAGAAGGCTGATCATCACCATTAAAAATATAAGAATGAGTAACTCTAGTATGGCCGATGCGCAGTCGTGTTAATACTACGTCCTCTTTTCTGGAAAACTGTGGAGGAGAGCATTTTGTACTAACGACAGGTTTAATGGCATGGAGTTTGTTATTTATTGCACGGTCCCATTCGCCTTGCCATTCCGACAAGATGTATCTGTTGATAAATGGTTTAAAATTATTAAAGGGAATTTTAAAAGCAGATGGATCAAGATTGAGCGATTCCTTTGCTTTCTTGTCAGCATATTCATTGCCGACAATGCCAATATGGCTCGGAAGCCAACAAAACAAGATTTGGTGTGTTTCAGAAATTTCATGATGTTTTTCGATCAATTTTTGAATTTGAGGATTTTTAGATGATGAATGGTTTAAAGCCTTAAGCACAGAAAGTGAATCAGAAAATATAATTGCTTTTTGAATTATTGAAGAACTGATAAAATCTAAAGCTAGGTCTATTGCTTTGGCTTCAGCTGTAAAAATAGATGAACCATCTGGAAGGCGCATGGTTTTGTGCGTATCTTTAGAAACATACGCACAACCAACTTTATCTCCTTTGGAACCATCAGTATAGACTTGCTGGTAATCATTGTAACGTGACTGCAGTACCTGGAAGTTTTGTTTGAGAAGTATCGGATTTGATTCGGATTTTTTGCCATCATGCAAGTCGAACAGAATAGAAGGTTGTTTAATACACCAAGATGGAACTTCGGCCGTTTCATGTTTTTGAATATTTTTAAGGTCGATGCCTGAATTTTCTAGCAGTGGTAAAATTCGTAATCCAAAAGGTTTGATTGCTGTGGGTTTAGTTTCATACTGATCTATAAATTGAGGTGGAAATGAAATTTTGGATGCCGGGTTAGATGGATTTGCAGCAAGTCTAATAGCATACTGAAGAGAAAGTTTCTCTCTGCGCGAAGTTAAAGATGGTTCACCTGCTTCTACATAAAGGCTTAATACGGGAGAAGTACGAAAGGCTCCCATAGCCAGACGAAGGCCTTGGTGATGGATAGTATCCAATGATTTTAAATAGGACTTTCTGGCAGAACCATAAACAACAGACCCATAATCTAATTTAGATCTTATTAAAGACCGGTAAAGATGTAATAAAGTATACCGATCTGCTCCCCAACTTGTATGGGCTAAAACTTTCAAAAGATTCAAAGCTTTTAAGCATTTCGCTTTAAGATATTTAATATGGGGAATAAAAGATAACTTTTGATCAAATATGACCCCAAGAAATTTGGCTTCTTCAACAACAGGAATTTGTGATCCGTATAAAAACAAGGAAGGATGTTCGTGTTTCTTCCGTAGTTTACAAAAATGAACACACTGCGTTTTCGACTTGGAGAACTTGAAACCATTTTTATCAGTCCATTCTTCTATTCGTTTTAAATTTTGTTGCAACTTTCGTTCAATTGTTTTCATATTTTTTGAACGGTAACATATACAGAAATCGTCAACATACAAGGAACAATCAGTTTTGTCGTCCAAACATTGTACAATATTGTTTATTTTGATGTTAAATAGCGTAGTTGAAAGAATACTACCCTGTGGGACACCCTGTTCTTGATCATAGAAATCTGACAGGGTAGACCCCACACGCACCTGAAACATGCGCTCCCCTAAAAAGCTTTCAATAAAACTGGGAAGTTTTCCTCTTAAGCCAATGTTATGGAGATCTTTCAATATACCATAACGCCATGTTGTATCATATGCTTTCTCCAAGTCGAAAAAGACAGCTACTACGTGTTCTTTGTTAATAAAAGCATCTCGTATAAATGTTTCTAGTCTTATTAAATTGTCATTGGTACTGCGTTCCGAACGAAAACCCGATTGATATTCTGAAATGAGGTTGTTGGACTCTAAGTACCAGACTAATCTCTTGTTTATCATTCTCTCCAATGTTTTACACAAACAACTTGTCAAAGCTATCGGACGATAATTTGTAGGTTCTGCATGATCTTTCCCTGGTTTCGGAATTGGTACAACTGTAGCTACACGCCAGCTCTCAGGACAGACCCCCGTTTCCCAAATATTATTAAAGATATCTAAAAGTGTTGTAAGAGAACTTTTTGGCAGATGCTTAAGCATCTGATAATGAATTTCATCGGGGCAGGTTGCCGTATCATGTGATTTTTCAATGGCTTCAACGAGTTCGGATAAGTTAAAAGGTTTGTTGTATTCTTCTTGATTAAGTGATTTAAAGTTTAGATTTCTTTTCTCTTGGTCCTTTTTGAAATTTCTAAAAGTGTCAGAATAATTACGCGATGATGAATTTCTCAAGAATGTGTGCCCAAGAGTATCTGAAATATCTTTTTTTGTTGAAGCTATTGTGTCAAATTCAGTATTTAAATGTGTAAAACTAGAGGACTTTGTTTTTCCTGAAATTTTTCGTACCATATCCCAAACCTTTTTAATGGGGGTTTTGTAGTTCAATTTGGAGACATATTCTCTCCATGACTTTCGTTTTGAAGCTCGGATTGTTCGCCGAGCTTTAGCTCTAAAAACTTTTACGTCGTTTAGCTTTTCTGAAGTGGGACTTTTGCAGAACTTATTTAGAGCCTGTTTACGCTTTTTAATAGCTTCTTTACAGTCATTATTAAACCAAGGCTTGCTTTTCTTAGTATTTGTGGAGGTCTTTGGAATGCATTGTTCTGATATATTAATAAGTGTATCTGTGAAATCAGAAACAATGTCGGATGATTCATTTAAGTGATCAACTGTTAACTCTTCTTCACATAAATTATGGAATAATTCCCAGTCGGCTTTATTCATTTTCCACTTCTGGTTACAGTCTTCATCTGGTTCGTTTACGCTCTCAATTATAACAGGGAAGTGATCACTTCCGCACTGATCATCATGAACAGACCAGTCATAGTCCAAGAAGAGAGATGGGTGACACAAAGAGAGATCTAAAGAAGACAAATGACCTGTCGCAGGGTGAAGGTAAGTATAAGATTTATCATTCATCAAGCAAAGATCGCTCTTTGCAATAAAATCTTCGACAAGTGCTCCTCTGTTATTGATATCTTTACAGCCCCATAGAATATTGTGACCATTGAAGTCGCCAACTAAAAGATATGGGGATGGAAGCTGACTCAGCAATGAGTCAAGATGTTCGGGCTTTAAAGAAAATGAGGGTGGAATATATAAAGAGCATATTGTAGTTTCTTTATCCAGAGAAACCGATACTGCTACAGCTTGAAGGTCTGTTTTTAATTTGATCTCTCTTTGTGGTAAACATGATTTAACAAAAATTGAACTGCCACCAGATGGTTTGTTACCATCAGAATAGATATAGTTGTATGTATTGAAACCCCTGACATCAATGTTGTCATCAGTTTTTAAAAAAGTTTCTTGCAAACAAAAAACCGATGGGTTTAATAACGAAATAAGTAATAAGAGTTCATTATAATTTGATTTAAGACTTCGACAATTCCATTGTATTATTTTGTGTTTTAAATCCATTTTATGAAGAGATTAAGACTAAAAACTATATTGGAGCTGCAATTGGTGATATAGATCTGCTACCACCAGCTCGTGGTGTTGCTGACCTCGATCTGTTTTTGCCGTTTGGTGATGATGGAGTTTCAAACTCCATATCACTGTCACTCAAAGATCCGAATCTGTTCTGGAATCTTATATTGTCTCTTTCCATTTTACGTTGTCTGTCTGTTTGTTTAAGAGACAATTTGTTTTTTCGGATCTTCTGATCCCTTATTAGTTCGACCTAAGTCGAGTTTCTCTTTTGCATGCGGCGCTGGCTTCGGTACGGTCGCTGTCGACCGATCCGAAGCAACCTGGATTGCGCCATTTGATAAACTGGTTGAACTTTGTGGTGCTGGAGTGGATTTACTCCATGCACCAGATTTTTTCAGTTCAGCTATGTATGATTCAGCAGTCTGTGTTGTGGAGCTGGAAACTTTTACACCAGCACCTTTTGTGATGCTGGCGTAACTGGTGGTTGGTGTTGTGTATCGCTCATCAACAATTTTCCGCGCTTCTGGGAATGTTATCCCCCTTTGGTATTTGACAGTGAGTATTTCTTTTTCTTTTTTCCATGCCGGACAATCTCGAGAGAAAACAGCATGCTTGCCACCACAATTGACGCATTTGGGTTCATTTTTGCAGTTTTGATGGTTATCGACATGTTTTTCCTCACCACAGTTTGGACAGAGTTGTTTCTTCTGACATCTGCTTTCGTGGTGACCAAAAACCTGACAATGATAACATCTGAGAGGGTTTGGTATATACACCTCTACGTTAACAGATAGATATGCAACTTTTATTTTCTTGGGCAGAACTGGTGTATTAAATGTCAACACGTAGGTACTTGTTGGCTTTAATACACCACCTCTACGAACTTGGATGTTACGTACACCAATGACGCCTTCATCTCTCAAATTCTCAACAATCTCGGTATCGTTGCACGGGCGTAGCTCTGGGCTGCGGATGACACCTTTACATGAATTGAGGGTTTTGTGCAACGATACTTTGACGTTGAGATCGAAGAGCTTTGTGGTACCAAGCAGGTTTTTGACCTGCTGTTCTCTCTCGATTTCCAAGAGGAGATCACCTGACTTCAGTTTCTTGATACTTTTTGGATGTCCGGCAATGGACACTATACTCTTTTCGATCACAAAAGGTGATAAATCTGACACCGTACGTGTATCATCACGTGATGTTATCACCAAGAAGCGTGGAAAATTGTTAAGCTTTTGAGTTTCAGATTGCTGACTAGACTGCTGACTTGACTGCTGACTTGACTGTTGACTGGGTTCATCCGTTCCGGATGAATCCTCGTCTTTTTTACGTTTAGCTGCGTTGCGGTTATGTTTTTTTCCATGAGGCATAAGGAAAAAATTCTAGTTTCGTCCCAAGTGCTCTCCGCCCTCCGTGGAGCCCTACAAGGGAACACCATAATGGAGTGGGTATCCAACTCGCAGGTGTTAGAGATACACGTGAGATATACTCGTATAAACAAAATGCCTACACGATTGATCCGTTTAGCCACCGCCTTCTAGAGATAAAAAGACAGAAAAGGGTAAGGTAAATGGGCATATGGTTGGTATCAGGAAAGATACAAAAATAGTTGAAGAGAAAGCAAAGCTGTATCTCTAGGGCTCGGCGCGACCAGCCGATTGACCGTGCCGGACCGCACGGCCACCCGTCTACACCGAAAAGCCAGGCCAAAGAGGCGTGTTGGGTACCTGAAGCACCGCCACCTCAGGTAACCCTCAACCTCCAGGATCCCTTCTTCCGGCTTACAGGACGCCACCCACGGCAAACGGGTGGTACTTCCTTTAGCTCTTCCCAGTGGGCACAAAGACCACAGCGGCAATGTGCCCAGTGGGAATTGAGCCCCCAGGGCCACGGCAAGGCAGGAAGTCTAATACCTGGGGGGGGGGGGTCCAAAGCAAGAACCATGTTAGTTAAACAACTATTGTGTACAGACAAATATGTGTAAGATATGGAGAAAAATGCCCAAGCATGAAGTGCTTACAGCGAGCTATCAATGTCTGTCATGCAGCGTCCCATCATTCCCGTGTCGACGATTTGCTTTAATAGAATACTCCTAACTCCTTCGGCCAATTTTATTAGCTCACCTGTCACGTAGTGACGAGGTGAGCTTTTGGGATCACTTTTTGTCCGTCGTCCGTCTGTAAACAATTTCAAATAAGTATATCTCTAATACCCCATGGCCAATCTTGATCAAATTTCATGTGAAGCATCATCAGGTAGGGGGAAAGGCTGCTTAAGGTTTTTGGGCTGATCAGATTGGAATTCTGGTTGCCATGGCAACATATAGATGAGTTTAGGCTGGTTAACTTCCTTGGTTACGCTGCGCATGCGCAGTCTTGTGTGGCAAAACGTAATCAATCGAGCCCGTGTATGTACAGTAAACTAAGGAAAAATAAGATTTTTTAAGCTTAGTGTTTGTCATTTCATGCACAATATTCATATACTTTTATACTGCAGTTCAGCGGCCCCCGCCCATCGGAGCTTGAAGAAATAGATGAGCTGCATGATGCTTCCACGCAGAGCTGAAACCGACCAGCACACGAGTACTGGTAAACCACTTAGAGGATCTAAGTCTGCCGAAGCAAAGCGGTGCGAGTCGGACCGTCCATGGTTATAAACCCTATTGCTTTCATTGGGCTTGAGATGTCATTTCACCTTAATGTCTATGAATGTTGGACATGGTATCTGTTAAGTACTGTCGTGATTCAAAAGATTGTGAACTGCAGTTTTTGTTTCTTTGATTTGAGGCTTAACGTCCCCGTCAACAATGTAAAGGTCATTTGGAGACGTTGTTTCCAATTTTGTGCGATACGTTGAAAAACATGAAGTACCATTGCCAGACTGGATAGCACTTAGAGATTTGGGACGAAGCAACGTCTCAAAAAAGACACAAACAGTGTTAACGGGGACGCTGATTTGTTTGTTTGTTTGTTTGTTTGTTTTGGAATTTAACGTCCCCCGTCGACACTGTATAGGTCATTTTGGAGACGTTGCAACCAATTCTGAGGAATTTTTACCCGATATTGAGATGAAATGACGTCTCAAGCCCTGTCGCCCAATAAAACCAATAGCGTTTATAAGCACGGACGGTCCGGTTCGCACCGTTTTGCCTGGGCTTGCTTAGATTCTCAAATTGGTTTACCAGTACGCGTGTGCATTGGTTTCAGCTCTGTGTGGAAGCATCATACAGCCCATCTATTTCTTCAAGCCTCGATGGTCGGGGGTCGCGCGGACGGTGAATTTCAATATTCAAACAACCCTGTTACTGATTGTAAACGATTGATTTTTTATCACCCACATGTTGAATCTGTCAGGTTGGTAATCCTTCGATTCATCGTCACTGGTTCGCCCCTGCCCATCGGGGCTTGGAGAAATAGATTGGGTCGTATGGTGCTTCCACGCAGAGCTGAACTGACCACACATGAGTACTAGTAAACCGCTTAGGTGGACTAAGATTGCCCAGGCAAAGTGATGTGAGTCAGACAGTCAAATGCATATAAGCCTTTTGGTTCCATAAGGTGGCAGGGCTTGAGATGTCATTTCATTTCAATGTCGGGTAAAAGTACCACAAAAACTGGAAGCAACGTCTCCAAAATGACCTAAATAGTGTTGACGGGGACATAAAACCACAATTCAACCAACCGACCAATCATTTTCACTGTCGCATCGTTTGTCTTGCGATTAGCGCGACATGACGCGACCATTGTCAGTTTATTATTCGATTATTAATTGTTTTTGGCTTAACGACACGTCAACCCATGTGGATAGCTTTGTCTCGTCTCCCAGAGAAAGGGAGAAAAAATATAGAAGAGATCGTAGGTTAAAGTAAAGGACAGAGGAGAAAGAGGAAAATGAATGGAAGTGTAGAAACAGAAGGAATAAGAGCACTCCCCTCTACCCTTACCTGCTGCAAGGATAGCAGTTCTTACCCAATTGTCAGCCAATATCAGTTGGACGCCACCGTGACGCAAGATATACGCCACCTTTACCTTAAGCTCTATTTATAATTGTCAAATTCAAAGAAATTAATAACTGCTATCGGATCAGTCTGAACAACGGTTATTTTTTGCCACACAAAACTGCGCATGCTCAAAAATACGGAATCGTGGGATAGCATTTCCTTCGCGACCGGTGGCGTCCTAAACTCATCTATAGCTCCCATAGACTTATAAAGGGAAAATTTTTAAAAATCTTTCTTCTCTGAAACCACAGGGCCCAGAGCTTAGATATTTAGCATGTAGCAAGGGCAAGTGGTCAACTACATAATTTGTGCCAATCATGCCCCTGGGTTCCAAATGGGCCATGCCCCGGGGCCCCTTCGCTCCCATAGACTCATAATGGAAAAAAGCTTCAAAAATCTTCTTCTCTGAAACCACAGGGCCCAGAGCTTAGATATTTAGCATGTAGCAATGGCAAGTGGTCACCTACATAATTCCTGCCTATCATGCCCCTGGGTTCCAAATGGGTCACGCCCCGGGGCCCCTTCGCTCCCATAGACTCATAATGGAAAAAAGCTTCAAAAATCTTCTTCTCTGAAACTACAGGGCCCAGAGCTTATATATTTAGCATATAGTAACGGCAAGTGGTCACCTACATAATTCCTGCCAATCATGCCCCTGGGGTCCAAACTGACCACGCCCCGGGGCCCCTTAGCTCCTATAGACTCATAATGAAAAAAAACTTCAAAAATCTTCTTCTCTGAAACCACAGGGCCCAGAGCTTAGATATTAAGCATGTAGCAATGGCAAGTGGTCACCTACATAATTCCTGCCAATCATGCCCCTTGGTTCCAAATGGGCCATGCCCGGGGCCCCTTCGCTCCCATAGACTCATAATGGAAAAAAGCTTCAAAAATCTTCTTCTCTGAAACCACAGGGCCCAGAGCTTATATATTTAGCATGTGGTAATGGCAAGTGGTCACCTACATAATTCCTGCCAATCATGCCCCTGGGTTCCAAATGGGCCACGCCCCGGGGCCCCTTCGCTCCCATAGACTCATAATGGAAAAAAGCTTCAAAAATCTTCTTCTCTCAAACCACAGGGCCCAGAGCTTATATATACTACTCAAAGTTTGATAGGGATCACTTTTTTAATGCAAAATAATTTTTGGATGAATTAATCAGCTGAATCCAAATTTGATACATAATGATAGAAAACGTATCGTATCCTTCACAAAACGTAGTGATTAATTTTGCCAACTGGTACTGCATTCAAGCGTGACAACAGCAATCGTCTTGGCACCCCCAAAATTTGCCGTAACACGAAGGGATTTGGACAACTGATTTTTCACAAATTTCCAAATTTGTTTAGACAAACGTGCCTAATAACGTGTATGGCATCCACAGGGATCAATTACAGTACGACATCGCCTGCGCATTCTCGTAATCCGAGTCTGTAACCGGTTTTGTGGAATCAGCTTTCATTCAGCAACCAATGCATCTGAGCTCCTTTAAAGTCCTCGGATGCACAGGTCGGGCTGAAACAGCACGCTGTAGCATGTCCCGCGCATGCTTAATCGGGTTTAAGTCCGGTGACCGAGCAGGCCAGTCCATACGAACTATTGTCTCACGTTTCAGATAGGAATCAGTGACGTTGGCACGGTTGGGACTGGCATTATCGTCCATCAGAATAAAGTCCGGGCCGATAGCATCTGCATTTGGTCTCACATCAATAATCTCATTACAGTACCTCACTGCCATTAACGTTCCGTTTTTAACGACGCACAAGTCAATTTTACCGTTCATGCTTATCCCAGCCCAAACCATGACTGACCCCTTTCCTTAGCGATCATGCTCTGCCACATTTAAGTGATCGAATGGCTCTTTAGACATTCGCCACACTAATTGACGTTTATAAGTGAAGTTTAGACAGAATCTGGACTCCTCAGTAAACAGTACTGGCGTCAAGTCACGAACCGTCCACCGGACGTGAGTTCTGGCGAAGTCCAACCGGTCTAGCACGGGCTGTCTCGTCAACGGAACACGTACAGCAGGCCTCATGGCATTAAGTCCGAACTCTTGGAATACGTTTCTGACAGTTTGTGTAGAAATTTGTTCTCCAGTTCCGCTCCTAAGCTCGTTATGGAAACGCGAAGCGTTCAGGAACTGTTGACGTCGAGACTGAATCAACAAGAAACGGCCCTGACGTTGTGTTGTAGCCCTTCTCGACCCCGTCGTGTCTGTGTGAAGGATTTCCGTGAGTAAGACACCGTATCCACATTCGGGAAACCACACTCTGAGACACATTCAGAATCCCAGCAACATGACGTTGATGATGATGATGATTTCGTGTTTAACGACGCGTCAACCCTCTTTGTGGGTCATAAGCGTCAAACGGTTAATGGTTAAACGGCATGAATAATTATGATGATATTAAAAGTAAAAAGTCAGAATGATAATGTATAAAAATCTGAAACAGTTAAATCTTATGAAAAAGTCCAATTTCTTTTAAGAATAAAATAATATTATCAACAGGTACATCTCGAAACAGTTGTTGTAAAGTGTCAGCTTTGAAATATAAAATACGTGAGGGTGAAAAGTCAACACAGTCAATTAAGATATGTTTCACAGTGAATGGCTGATCACAACCTACACAAGAAGGTTGATCATCACCATTAAAAATATAAGAATGAGTAACTCTAGTATGGCCGATGCGCAGTCGTGTTAATACTACGTCCTCTTTTCTGGAAAACTGTGGAGGAGAGCATTTTGTACTAACGACAGGTTTAATGGCATGGAGTTTGTTATTTATTGCACGGTCCCATTCGCCTTGCCATTCCGACAAGATGTATCGGTTGATAAATGGTTTAAAATTATTAAAAGGAATTTTAAAAACAGATGGATCAAGATTGAGCGATTCCTTTGCTTTCTTGTCAGCATATTCATTGCCGACAATGCCAATATGGCTCGGAAGCCAACAAAACAAGATTTGGTGTGTTTTAGAAATTTCATGATGTTTTTCGATCAATTTTTGAATTTGAGGATTTTTAGATGATGAATGGTCTAAAGCCTTAAGCACAGAAAGTGAATCAGAAAATATAATTGCTTTTTGAATTGTTGAAGAACTGATAAAATCTAAAGCTAGGTCTATTGCTTTGGCTTCAGCTGTAAAAATAGATGAACCATCTGGAAGGCGCATGGTTTTGTTTGTATCTTTAGAAACATACGCACAGCCAACTTTATCTCCTTCTTTGGAACCATCAGTATAGACTTGCTGGTAATCATTGTAATGTGACTGCAGTACCTGAAAGTTTTGTTTGAGAAGTATTGGATTTGATTCGGATTTTTTTCCATCATGTAAGTCGAACAGAATAGAAGGTTGTTTAATACACCAAGATGGAACTTCGGCGGTTTCATGTTTTTGAATATGTTTAAGGTCGATACCTGAATTTTCCAGCAGTGGTAAAATACGTAATCCAAAAGGTTTGATTGCTGTGGGTTTTGTTTCATACTTATCTACAAATTGAGGTGGAAATGAAATTTTGGATGCCGGGTTAGATGGATTTGCAGCAAGTCTGATAGCATACTGAAGAGAAAGTTTCTCTCTGCGCGAGGTTAAAGATGGTTCACCTGCTTCTACATAAAGGCTTAATACGGGAGAAGTACGGAAGGCTCCCATGGCCAGACGAAGGCCTTGGTGATGGATAGTATCCAAGGATTTCAAATAGGACTTTCTGGCAGAACCATAAACAACAGACCCATAATCTAATTTAGATCTTATTAAAGACCGGTAAAGATGTAATAAAGTATACCGATCTGCTCCCCAACTTGTATGAGCTAAAACTTTCAAAAGATTCAAAGCTTTTAAGCATTTCGCTTTAAGATATTTAATATGTGGAATAAAAGATAACTTTTGATCAAATATGACCCCAAGAAATTTGGCTTCTTCAACAACAGGAATTTGTGATCCGTATAAAAACAGGGAAGGATGTTCGTGTTTCTTCCGTAGTTTACAAAAATGAACACACTGCGTTTTCGACTTGGAGAACTTGAAACCATTTTTATCAGTCCATTCTTCTATTCTTTTTAGATTTTGTTGTAACTTTCGTTCAATTGTTTTCATATTTTTTGAACGGTAACATATACAAAAATCGTCAACATACAATGAACAATCAGTTTTGTCGTCCAAACATTGTACAATATTGTTTATTTTGATGTTAAATAGCGTAGTTGAAAGAATACTACCCTGTGGGACACCCTGTTCTTGATCATAGAAATCTGACAGAGTAGACCCCACACGCACCTGAAACATGCGCTCCCCTAAAAAGCTTTCAATAAAACTGGGAAGTTTTCCTCTTAAGCCAATGTTATGTAGATCTTTCAATATTCCATAACGCCATGTTGTATCATATGCTTTCTCCAAGTCGAAAAAGACAGCCACTACGTGTTCTTTGTTAATAAAAGCATCTCGTATAAATGTTTCTAGTCTTATTAAATTGTCATTGGTACTACGTTCCGAACGAAAACCCGATTGATATTCTGAAATGAGGTTGTTGGACTCTAAGTACCAGACTAATCTCTTGTTTATCATTCTCTCCAATGTTTTACACAAACAACTTGTCAAAGCTATCGGACGATAATTTGTAGGTTCTGCATGATCTTTCCCTGGTTTCGGAATTGGTACAACTGTAGCTACACGCCAACTCTCAGGACAGACCCCCGTTTCCCAAATATTATTAAAGATATCTAAAAGTGTTGTAAGAGAACTTTTTGGCAGATGCTTAAGCATCTGATAATGAATTTCATCGGGGCCGGTTGCCGTATCATGTGATTTTTCAATGGCTTCAACGAGTTCGGATAAGTTAAAAGGTGTGTTGTATTCTTCGTGATTAAGGGATTTGAAGTTAAGATTTCTTTTCTCTTGGTTCTTTTTGAAATTTCTAAAAGTGTCAGAATAATTACGCGATGATGAATTTCTCAAGAATGTGTGACCAAGAGTATCTGAAATATCTTTTTTTGTTGAAGCTATTGTGTCAAATTCAGTATTTAAATGTGTAAAACTAGAGGACTTTGTTTTTCCTGAAATTTTTCGTACCATATCCCAAACCTTTTTAATTGGGGTTTTGTAGTTCAATGTGGAGACATATTCTCTCCATGACTTTCGTTTTGAAGCTCGGATTGTTCGCCGAGCTTTAGCTCTAAAAACTTTTACGTCGTTTAGCTTTTCTGAAGTGGGACTTTTGCAGAACTTATTTAGAGCCTGTTTACGCTTTTGAATAGCTTCTTTACAGTCATTATTAAACCAAGGCTTGCTTTTCTTGGTATTTGTGGAGGTCTTTGGAATGCATTGTTCTGATATATTAATTAGTTTATCTGTGAAATCAGAAACAATGTCAGATGATTCATTTAAGTGATCAACTGATAACTCTTCTTCACATAATTTACGGAATAATTCCCAGTCGGCTTTATTCATTTTCCATTTCTGGTTACAGTCCTCATCTGGTTCGTTTACGCTCTCAATTATAACAGGGAAGTGATCACTTCCGCACTGATCGTCATGAACAGACCAGTCATAGTCCAAGAAGAGAGATGGGTGACACAAAGAGAGATCTAAAGAAGACAAATGACCTGTCGCAGGGTGAAGGTAAGTATAAGATTTATCATTCATCAAGCAAAGATCATTCTTTGCAATAAAATCTTCAACAAGTGCTCCTCTGTTATTGATATCTTTACAGCCCCATAGAATATTGTGACCATTGAAGTCGCCAACTAAAAGATATGGCGATGGAAGTTGACCCAGCAATGAGTCAAGATGTTCGGGCTTTAAAGAAAATGAGGGCGGGATATATAGAGAGCAAATTGTAGTTTCTTTATGCAGAGAAACCGATACTGCTACAGCTTGTAGGTCTGTTTTTAATTTGATCTCTCTTTGTGGTAAACATGATTTAACAAAAATTGAACTGCCACCAGATGGTTTGTTACCATCAGAATAGATATAGTTGTATGTATTGAAACCCCTGACATCTATGTTGTCATTAATTTTTAAAAAAGTTTCTTGTAAACAAAACACCGATGGGGTTAGTAGCGAAATAAGTAATAAGAGTTCATTATAATTCGATTTAAGACCTCGACAATTCCATTGTATTATTTTGTGTTTTAAATCCATTTTAAGGAGAGATATTAAAAAAGACTAGAAACTATTATGGAGGTGCAATTGGTGATATAGATCTGCTACCACCAGCTCGTGGTGTGGCTGACCTCGATCTGTTATTGCCACTTGGTGATGATGGAGTTTCAGTCAACTCCATATCACTGTCACTCAAAGATCCGAATCTGTTCTGAAATCTTATATTGTCTCTTTCCATTTTACGTTGTCTGTCTGTTTGTCTTTGAGACAATTGATGTTTTTTGATCGGATCTTCCGATACCTTATTAGTTCGACTTGAGTCGGGTTTCTCTTTTACATTCGGCGCTGGCTTCGGTACGGTCGCTGTCGACCGATCCGAAGCATCCTGGATTGCGCCTTTTGATAAATTGATTGCACTTTGTGGTGCTGGAGTGGGTTTACTCCATGCACCCGATTTTTTCAGTTCAGCTATGTATGATTCAGCAGTCTGTGTTGCGGAGCTTGTACATTTTACACCAGCACCCTTTGTGATGCTGGCGAAACTGGTGGTTGGTGTTATGTATCGCTCTTCAACAATTTTCCGCGCTTCTGGGAATGTTATCCCCCTTTGGTATTTGACGGTGAGTATTTCTTTTTCTTTTTTCCACGCCGGACAGTCTCGGGAGAAAACAGCATGTTTGCCATCACAATTTACGCATTTGGGTTCATTTTTGCAGTTGAGGTGATTATCAACATGCTTTTCTTCACCACAATTTGGACAGAGTTTTTTCCTCTGACATCTGCTTTCGTGATGGCCAAAAGCCTGACAAGAGTAACATCTAAGAGGGTTTGGGATGTATACCTCTACGTTAATGGAAAGATATGCTACTTTGATTTTCTTGGGTAGAATTGGTGTATTAAAAGTCAACACATAAGTTGCTGTTGGTTTTAGTACACCATTTCTACGAACTTGAATGTTACGAACACCAACAACTCCCTGATCTTTCAAGTTATTGACTATCTCTTCATCTGAACAAGGACGCAGTTCTGGACTGCGAATCACTCCCTTTGATGAATTGAGCGTGTTATGTAACGATACTTTAACCTTCAGATCAAAGAGTTTGTTGGTGTTTAGCAGGCTTACCACTTGCTGTTTTTTCTCGACTTCCAAGAGAAGATCACCCGATTTGAGTTGTTTTATACTCTTAGGATGTCCGGCAATGGAGAGAATACTTTTCTCGATCACAAAGGGGGAAAGGCTTGACACAGTTCGTGTATCGTCAAGCGACGTGACGACCAAGAAACGCGGAACATTGTCAAAGTTTGGTTCAGCAGACTGCTGACTCGATTGTTGACTTGACTGCTGACTGGATTTTTGACTGCGTTCATCCGATTCGGATGAATCCTCGTCTTTTTTACGTTTAGGTGCGTTGCGGTTAGGTGCGTGGTTGCGGTTATGTTTGTTTTTAGGAGCCATAAGAAAAAAATCCTAGTTTCGTCCCAAGTGCTCTCCGCCCTCCACGGAGCCCTACAAGGGAACACCATAATGGAGTGGTTATCCAACTCGCAGGTGTTAGAGATACACGTGAGATATACTCGTATAAACAAAATGCCTACACGATTGATCCGTTAAGCCACCGCCTTCTAGAGATAAAAAGACAGAAAAGGGTAAGGTAAATGGGCATATGGTTGGTATCAGGAAAGATACAAAAGAGTTGAAGAGAAAGCAAAGCGGTATCTCTAGGGCTCGGCGTGACCAGCCGATTGACCGTGCCGGACCGCACGGCCACCCGTCTACACCGAAAAGCCAGGCCAAAGAGGCGTGTTGGGCACCTGAAGCACCGCCACCTCAGGTAACCCTCAACCTCCAGGCTCCCTTCTTCCGGCTTACAGGACGCCACCCACGGCAAACGGGTGGTACTTCCTTTAGCTCTTCCCAGTGGGCACATTGACCACAGCAGCAACGTGCCCAGTGGGAATTGAGCCCCCAGGGCCACGGCAAGGCAGGAAGTCTAATACCTGGGGGAACATGACGTTGAGAGACGCCGGATTCCAACATTCCGACGCCACGATTAATTTCTTCGGGGCTCAGACGGTTTCTTAATTGTCCCCTAGGCATTTTAGTGTTTCACAAACAAATGAATTCCTTTTTACGCTTGGTAAGGAACACTGACAAATTTCATTGGTCTGCTGGGAAGTAGTGCTAGGCAAGATTTTGGGGGTGCATGAATTCATTTGCGAAGTGTGAGAAGTGGGCACTTTTATGAGTACTGAACTGCACATGAGTTTCTGCGTAAGATATTTATCAATATACCGAGTATGAATTCTGTGAAGAAATTTCAAGATTTCAGTGCAAAATTTGGTATATAAAAAGTGATCCCTATCAAACTTTGAGTAGTATATTTAGCATGTAGTAACGGCAAGTGGTCACCTACATAATTCCTGCCAATCATGCCCCTGGGGTCCAAACGATCCACACCCCGGGGCCCCTCAGCTCCTATAGACTCATAATGGAATAAAAAAGCTTCAAAAATCGTCTTCCCTGAAACCACAGGGCCCAGAGCTTAGATATTTAGCATGTAGCAATGGCAAGTGGTCACCTACATAATTCCTGCCAATCATGCGCCTGGGTTCCAAATGGGCCACGCCCCGGGGCCCCTTAGCTCCCATAGACTAATAATGGAAAAAAGCTTAAAAAATCTTCTTCTCTGAAACCACAGGGCCCAGAGCTTAGATATTTAGCATGTAGCAAGGGCAAGTGGTCACCTACATAATTCCTGCCAATCATGCCTCTGGGTTCCAAATGGGCCACGCCCCGGGGCCCCTTCGCTCCCATAGACTCATAATGGAAAAAAGCTTCAAAAATCTTCTTCTCTGAAATCACAGGGCCCAGAGCTTAGATATTTAGCATGTAGCAATGGCAAGTGGTCACCTACATAATTCCTGCCAATCATGCTACTGATGTCCAAATTGGCCACAACCCGGGGCCCCTTAGCTCCTGTATACTCATAATGGAAAAAAAGGTTAAAAAGTCTTCTTCTCTGAAACCACAGGGCCCAGAGCTTAGATATTCAGCATGTAGCAATGGCAAGTGGTCACCTACATATTTCCTGATAATCATGCCCCTGGGGTCCAAATGGGCCATGCCCCCGGAGCCCCTTAGCTCCCATAGACTCATAATGGGAAAAAGCTTCAAAAATCTTCTTCTCAGAAACTGTGAAGCACAGAACTTAGATATTTAGTATCTAGCAACATAAAATAGCCAGCTACATAAATCCTGCTAACCCTGCCTTAGGGGTCAAAATAGTATGTAGCAACGTCAGGTGGCTTCCTACATAAATCCTGTCAGTTATGCCCTGGGATCCAAATTGGCCACCCCCAGGGCTTTTTAGCTTCCATAGACTTACAATTTGAAAACTTTCAAAAATCTTCTTCAAAACCACAGGGCCCTTATAATGAAAACAAGAGGGCCATGATGGCCCTGGATCGCTCACCTGATCCATAGAGTAACAAGTTGGCCCCGGGGAGGGCCATTATTGACCCCAGGGTTATAATGTGCATAATGTTGAGGGAGGTCTAAAAAGGTTTAGCTTCATACCAAATTATCAACTACGGCTATAATTTGAACAATCTTGGCAAAGGTCCACTAGATGAAGCTACACACCAAATATCAAAAAGCCTGGGCCTTGCGGTTTCAGAGAAGAAGATTTTTTTTAAAAATATTCCCTACATAAGCCTATGTAAAACCAAATGGCCCCGAGGTTTTTGGCCTCAGGGCTATAATTTAAACAGTCAAATCTTGGCAAAGGTCCACTAGATGAAGCTACACACCAAATATCAAAGACCTGGGCCTTGCTGTTTCAGAGAAAAAGATTTTCAAAGATTATCTCTATATAATGTAAAATGTAAAACCAAAGGGCCCGGGGGCGGGGGCATTTGTGGCCCGAGGACTATAATTTGGACAATCTTGGTAGAAGTCCACTAGATGATGCTCCATACCAAATATAAAAGACATGGGCCTTGAAGTTTCAGAGAAGAAGAGTCTTAAATATTTCCTGATATAAGTCTATGTAATACCAAAGGGTCTCGGGGCGGAGCATTTTTGGCCCCAGGGCTATAATTTTAACATTTTTGATAGAGGTCCACTAGATGAAATTTCACAACAAATATCAAAGCCCTAGGCCTTGTGGTAGCATAGAAGAAGATTTTTAAAGATTTTCCCTATATATGTCTTTGTAAAACCAAAGGGCCATGAGGCGGAGGCATTTTAGGTCTCAGGGCTATAATTTGAACAATCTTGGTAGAGGTCCACTAGCTGAAGCTTCATACCAAATATCAAAGACCTAGGCCTTGTGGTTTCAGAGAAGAAGATTTTTCAAAATTTTTGCCTATATAAGTCTATGTGAAACCAAAGGGCCCCGGAGCGGGGGCATTTTTGGCCCCAGGGCTATAATTTGAACAATCTTGGTAGACGTCCACAAGATGAAGCTTCATACCAAATATCAACACCTGAGCCTTGCAGTTTCAGAGAAGAAGATTTTTAAAGATTTTCCCTATATAAGCCTATGTAAAACCAAAGGGCCCCGGGGCGGGGGTATTTTTGGCCCCAGCACTATAATTTGAACAATCTTGGTAGGGGTCCACTAGATGAAGCTTCATACCAAATAGCAAAGACCTGGGCCTTGCAGTTTCAGAGAAGAAGGTTTTTAAAGATTTTACCTATATAAGCCCATGTAAACCAAAGGGCCCTGGGGCGGGGGCATTTTTGGCCCTACCACTATTATTAAAACAATCTTGGTAGGG
Organism: Lucinisca nassula; assembly: GCA_963580285.1. Taxonomy (NCBI): domain Eukaryota; kingdom Metazoa; phylum Mollusca; class Bivalvia; order Lucinida; family Lucinidae; genus Lucinisca; species Lucinisca nassula. Next base: position 42,138,875 of record OY757020.1, read on the forward strand.
GTCGTTTGGGTGAAGTTTCATACCAAATATCAAAGACCTGGGACTTGCGGTTTCAGAGAAGAAGGTTTTTAAAGATTTTCCCTAAGTAAGCCCATGTAAAACCAAAGGGCCCCGGGGCTGGGGCATTTTTGGCCCCAGCACTATAATTTACACAATCTTGGTAGGTGTCCACTAGATGAAGCTTCATACCAAATATCAAAGACCTGGGCCTTGCAGTTTCAGAGAAGAAGATATTTAAAGATTTTCCCTATATAAGCCCATGTAAAACCAAAGGGCCCTTGGGCGGGGGCATTTTTGGCCCCAGCACTATAATTTGAACAATCTTGGTAGGGGTCCACTAGATGAAGCTTCATACCAAATATCAAAGACCTGGGCCTTGCGGTTTCAGAGAAGAAGATTTTTAAAGATTTTCCCTACATAAGCCCATGTAAACCAAAGGGCCCTGGGGCGGGGGCATTTTTGGCCCCAGCACTATAATTTGAACAATCTTGGTAGGGGTCCATTAGATGAAGCTTCATACCAAATATCAAAGACCTGGGCCTTGCGGTTTCAGAGAAGAAGATTTTTAAAGATTTTCCCTATATAAGCCCATGTAAAACTAAAGGGCCCCGGGGCGGGGGCATTTTTGGCCCCAGCACTATAATTTGAACAATCTTGGTAGGGGTCCATTAGATGAAGCTTCATACCAAATATCAAAGACCTGGGCCTTGCGGTTTCAGAGAAAAAGATTTTTAAAGATTTTCCCTATATAAGCCCATGTAAAACCAAAGGGCCCCGGGGCGGGGGCATTTTTGGCCCCAGCACTATAATTTGAACAATCTTGGTAGGGTCCACTAGATGAAGCTTCATACCAAATATCAAAGACCTGGGCCTTGTGATTTCAGAGAAGAAGATTTTTTAAGTTTTCGGTGAAAAAATCTATTTTTGGCTCCTGTGACCCAGATGTGCAACGGACCGGAACCATTTGAACAACTTTGCAAGGGGACCACCGAAGGATCATTCCTGTGAAGTCTGGTCAAAATCCGATCAGTGGTTTAGGAGATGTCGTTTGAAGAAAAAGTTTATGCACGCACGAACGAACGCACACACGCACGCACGACGGACAAAAAGTGATCCCAAAAGCCCACCTTGTCACAACGTGACAGGTGAGCTAAATACACACCAAAATCAAACTACTTAAAATGAGGTAAAAATCTTCAAAAATCTTCTTCTCTGAAACCATAAGTCCCAGAGCTTAGGTATTTAGCATGCAGCAATGTCGAGTGGTCGCCTACATGAATCCTGCCAATCATGTCCCTGGGGTCCAGATTGGCCAAATCCTGTGGCCCCTTTACTCCAACAAACTTATAATGGAAAAAAAGCTTCAAACATCTTCTTTGAAACCATGAAGTACAGACCTTAGATATTTAGTATATAGCAACACAAAATGGTCGCCTACATAAATCCTGCCAACCATGCCCTTTGGGTCAAAATTGGTCAAGCCCCAGGGCTCATTAGCTCCTATAGACTTATACTGGAAAAATTTCAAAAAATCTTCTCCAAAACCATAAGGCACAGATTTTGTTTGATTTGAGGTATTACATCCCTGTCAACACTGTATAGGTCATTTTGGAGATGTCTCTTCCAATTTTGTGGGACTTTTACCTGACATTTAGATGAAATTACATCTCAAGCCCTGTCGTCCAATGAAACCAATAGGGTTTATAAGCATTGACAGCCCTTTGCCTGAGCTTTGATATTTAGTATGTAGCAATGTCAAGTGGTCTCCTACACTAATGATTTTCTGGTACACAGGTGAGCGATATAGGGCCATTGGGCCCTCTTGTTCGAACTTCACAGGAATGTTGCCTCTACACCAAAATAGCTAAAATCATTCCGGTTTGATGAAAAAGATGGCCACCGACTAAAGGTCAAGGTCACAGTTGAAAGTCATGAGTTTGAAACTTTGAATTTTGTGTCCGTTCCATATCTCCTTTACCCTTGGAAGGATTTTCATTAAACTTTGGTCAAATATTCTTTTCAGTGAGCTGATGTGCAGAACCCATAAATGACCATGCTGACTCAAGGTCAAGGTCACATTTGAAGTTCACAAGATTAAAACTTTGTATTTTGTGTCCATTCCATATCTCCTTTACCCCTGGAAGCATTTTTATTAAACTTTGGTCAATTATCCCCCTCAGTGAGCTTATGTGCAAAGTCCATAAATGAATGAAACATGCCGACACCAGGACAAGGTCACATTGGAAGGTCCAGAGTTTGAAACTTTGAATTTTGTGTCCATTCCATGTCTCCTTTACCCTTCAAAGGACTGTCATTAAAAGTTGGTCAACTGTCCCCCTCAGTGAGCTGATGTGCATAACATATAAAAAAACCCATGCCGACTCAAGGTCATGATCACAGCTGAAGGTCACTAGTTTGAAACCTGAACTTTGTGTCCATTCCATATCTCCTTTACCCCTGGAAGCATTTTCATTAAACTTTTGTGAAATATACCCCCACAGTGAGCTGATGTGCAGAACCCATAAATAAACTATGCCAACTCAAGGTCACAAGGTTGAGTCTTGATACAAAGTGCGGCAGGGGATTTGGCTGTCCCTCAAACTGATTTCTTGTTCAAGTCACATTCCGACTCTGTTCGAAAGTTTTTTTTTATGTTTGGGTCGATCAGGGATTTGATGCTCAACTTGCCAGAAGGTTTACTGGCGTATCTGGCACTTCTGAACAGCAACCAGAAGAGGCACAACTCATTCATTACTTTGATATGGTATGGGGTGATGAAGTTTGGTGAAAAAAACACTTATGCACAAAAGGAAAGGGCCAGAAATCCCCCACCTCAAAATGCTCCAAAATTGACTCTCCTTGATACACGCACATTGAAGGCTTTCTTCGGCCTAGTCTTTTGAATGGGAATTCTAAAACTGCCTCATAGAATTGATTACTGGAGGCAGAAGAATAGAGTATTTGAACACAAAGTTCACTGAAGCTTACACACCCTATGGGAATGTGACAATAGATAAGAGTATGATAAAATTCAAAGGGCGACTTGGTTTTCGCCAATACTTACCTGCCAAGCCAATGAAATGGGGAGTGAAAATGTGGTCACTAGCGGAAAGCATGACTGGCTACCTGCATGTTTCAAATTTACACAGGGAGAGAAGATGGACAAGAGAAGGGGCTAACATATAGGGTAGTTATCGACCTCACTGCTCATTTACACCAGAAATATTTCAGGATAAATATTGATAATTTTTACACAAGTCTTGAGTTGCTCGAGGACGGAGTTGTCCCTGGTGTTTATGATGATGATGATGATTTCGTGTTTAACGACGCGTCGACCCTCTTGGTGGGTCATAAGCGTCAGTCGGTTAATGGTTAAACGGCATGAATAATTATGACGATATTAAAAGTAACAAGTCAGACTGATAATGTATAAAAATCTGAAACAGTTAAATCTTATGAAAAAGACCAATTTCTTTTAAGAATAAAATAATGTTATCAACAGGTACATCTCGAAACAGTTGTTGCAAAGTGTCAGCTTTGAAATATAAAATACGTGAGGGTGAAAAGTCAACACAGTCAATTAAGATATGTTTCACAGTGAATGGCTGATCACAACCTACACAAGAAGGCTGATCATCACCATTAAAAATATAAGAATGAGTAACTCTAGTATGGCCGATGCGCAGTCTTGTTAATACTACGTCCTCTTTTCTGGAAAACTGTGGAGGAGAGCATTTTGTACTAACGACAGGTTTAATGGCATGGAGTTTGTTATTTATTGCACGGTCCCATTCGCCTTGCCATTCCGACAAGATGTATCTGTTGATAAATGGTTTAAAATTATTAAAAGGAATTTTAAAAACAGATGGATCAAGATTGAGCGATTCCTTTGCTTTCTTGTCAGCATATTCGTTGCCGACAATGCCAATATGGCTCGGAAGCCAGCAAAACAAGATTTGGTGTGTTTTAGAAATTTCATGATGTTTTTCGATCAATTTTTGAATTTGAGGATTTTTAGATGATGAATGGTCTAAAGCCTTAAGCACAGAAAGTGAATCAGAAAATATAATTGCTTTTTGAATTGTTTAAGAACTGATAAAATCTAAAGCTAGGTCTATTGCTTTGGCTTCGGCTGTAAAAATAGATGAACCATCTGGAAGGCGCATGGTTTTGTGCGTATCTTTAGAAACATACGCACAACCAACTTTATCTCCTTCTTTGGAACCATCAGTATAGTGTAGCGGAGTGGAATTTTAGGGGGTACCCATTTTTTGGACAGTACCTGTACACGTATGTACAGTTACTGTACCCATGCTCTTTTAGAAAGCGCCCTCTTTCATTTGGATCCGCCATAGAATAAAGCTGGTAGCGTGGAGCTCAACTTTATTTTGATTTGTTCTCTTCTTTTCTTTTGAAGGCCAAAATACCCAGTAACATTTTGGGGGCTTGTCCGGGATGGAAGAAACAATCTTAGAGGCGTATGCCGATGTCAGGGCCAGCCTGTATACCCTTACACCAGAGGAGTTGAAGGGTGTAGCCAAGGCGGTGTTGCCAGGACCCTCCTTCAGCATCGAGGATGCCAGTAGGGGCAAGATATTCAATGCGTTGGAAAATTACCTGATCTCACTAGAAAAAGAACGTGACCATGGTCTTGCTATCATTACAGAACTGAAACAAAAAACTTTGGGTGTCAGGGTAAACATTAAAACAGAAGATGTCAAATCAGAACCATTGCTTGATCAGAGCATTGGTAAGACAAACACAGCTTCAACATCTGATGATCACAAAATTGGATGGAGGAAAGATTTTAAGATAAATGGAACTATAGGAGACAGTACGAACTGTATTAGTTATATGAGCTTTCTGAGGCAGGTGGAGGTGGCAAAGGACAAACACTACAAAGAAAGCGAAATCATTGACGGGATAATCCGCTCGATTCAGCCAGGGTGCAGGCTTCGAGGATACATCGAGGGAAGAGAAAGCCTTAACTTACCTGTCACACAAGCGATTATACGCTCATTCTACCATGAAAAGTCTTCCACAGAATTGTACCAAGAACTGTGTAGTCTGAGCCAGGGACCTAAAGAGACTTGTCAAGATTTCCTCTTAAGGGGCCTTGAGTTAAGACAGAAAATCAATTTCGCGTCTAAGGAAGACACAAATTTTGCTTATGATAAGAAACATGTGGAAAGACAATTACATAATTCTCTGATAACAGGAATTCGGGAGGAAAGTCTTCGGTATGAGCTAAATTCACTTCTGAGAAATTTCACTACAGATGAGAAGTTACTGGAGAGTGTCAATGAAGTAGTCCGGCGACAAACAGAGAGGAATAACAAACTTGGTAGTGGCAAGTGTAAGGTTTTAAATGTCAAAACAAATGACGAGAGTGAAGTGCTGAAAGAACTGAAGTCATTAAGATTAGAAATAAATGAATTAAAGGCTAGATACAAAACCAACAGTCAAATTCAGCCTGAAACAATAAAAGAAATAACAAAGAAGAAGAACAGAAATGCATGTAAAAGTTGTCTTTCTTCTGACACCAACTCTCGTTGTACACATTGTTATAATTGCGGTAGTTCGGACCACTACCAGTATCGTTGTCCGGAAAACTGCAACGGGTCACTGAAAGTCAAGGGGGGGACAGTGACCCAGAGTGCAACGCCCCTTCCTGGAAATATAGGATCAGATAATGACTGCAGTTGTTGTAAGAAAAATTTAGCTACAATAAAAGCATGTAAAGGTTGTAACACTGTGTATTACTGCTCGGTTGGTTGTCAGAAGAAACACTGGTCACAACATAAGTTACTTTGTCAGTCAATACACTGTCTTGAGCAAAGGGTGAATCAGGACACAAAGAAGGTTCCCAGTGTAGATACATTAAGGGGAAATGTTTATGAACTATCACCTAGGGGTAAAAGTAAAATAGCGAGACTAGTGGGGGAGCAATGTTTGGTGTTAGTAAGTATGGATGGTATGAAATATGAGGTTTTATGGGACACTGGGGCTCAAGTGAGCTTGATGGGGAAACAGTGGGTAGAAGAATATTTCCCACAGAAGCGACTGCGTCCAGTCTCAGAGCTCTTTGATATAGTTTTGTCTGTAAAATCTGCTAGTGGGGATAGCCTACATTTTGAAGGTTGGATAGAGGTAGATGTTAAAGCCTCCCCTAACTCAGAAAATATTTTGGTACCATTCCTAGTTACGGCATCTAATATAGACACACCCATATTGGGCTATAATGTCATAACTGATCTTGATCAGGAAGATTTGCTTTCAGTCTTTGCTAAATATGACAAGAAAAAGGTGCAATCTCTTGCTTCAGTTTTGGCTAATGAACAAAATGGTGACATAGGGTTAATAAGATCTGGTCGTAGCACAATAGTTATACCACCAAAAAGTTCAAAGATGGTACGTGGGGTTGTCCATACAGGTGGGGAGGGGGGTAACCAAATTCAGGGTCTTTTTATTCCAGATAGTCACTTTCAGATGGAAGGTCTTTTGGAGATGAATGAAACCTTGGTCACATTAGAAAGAGTATCAAGCTGTACAGTAAGTATACCTGTGCATAACCCGACAGGTTCGTCTGTCACGCTGCGAAGAAGTACAGTTCTTGGTCAGTTCTTGGTCAGGTAGTGCAAGTGAAGTCGATAATCCACCTAAAACCCCCAGGTAGTGATCAGGTAACAGTCAATTCTCACCAGTATAGTTCTAACTCTGGCCAGGAAGGAGATCATACAGAGAAAGATTCCACTTGGGAACACCAGAGGTGATTCTGGACGAATCTCAGTTCAGCCCAGAACAGGTCAGTATCATTAGGAATATGCTGAGGGAAGAGAGTCAAGCATTTTCTAAAGATCCAGACGATGTAGGGTGTGCAGAGGAATTACAATTGAATATCGAACTAACGGACCCAACCCCAGTTCAGAAAAATTATAATTCTGTACCCCCCCCCCCCACTACATAGAGAGGTAAAAGATTACATCATAGATCTGGTTAATAAAGGCTAGATCCAGAAAAGTATATCACCCTATTCTAGTCCCATGGTCTGTGTCCGAAAAAAGGATGGATCACTGCGACTTTGCATTGATTATAGAGCTCTTAATGAAAAATCACTGCAAAGCCGTCGTCCATTGCCTCGAATTCAGGACTCGTTGGATAGTTTAGGGGGCAACTCTTGGTTTACGACCCTTGACCAAGGAAAGGCCTATCATCAGGGGTTTGTTACTGAAGAAAGTCGTCCCTATACAGCTTTTATCACCCCCTGGGGTCTATATGAATGGCTTCGCATCCCGTTCGGGTTATCAGGGGCCTTCCAGGCCTACATGGAGGAGGTGCTGTCTGATTGGCGGGATGAGGTATGTATCCCATATCTAGATGATGTGCTAGTTTTCAGCAAAACATTTGAAAGTCATGTTGAGCATGTAAGATTAGTACTACAACGTCTGAAGAATAAGGGAATCAAACTAAAACCAAGTAAGTGCTGTCTATTTCAGAGGGAAGTAAAGTTTTTAGGTAACCTTATATCAGCAGAGGGCTGCCGGATGGACCCAGCTGACACAGAAGCTGTCAACATGCTAAAAGACACCCCTCCCACAACGGTTGGTGAGTTAAGGCACATTCTTGGGCTACTTGGGTATTTCCGTAAGTATATCCCAGATTTTAGTCGTCATGCAAAGCCTCTTTACGATTTATTGAAAAACCCAGATAGTAAAACAGACAGAAAGGTGAAGAAAGCCGGTAAGTCTAAGAAAAGTAAGGCTAAGAGCGGGGGTCAACTACCGTCCAAGCAAACACTAGTGTGGCAAGAAAGTCATCAGAATGTTCTTTGTGAACTAATAGAGGTGCTGACTAGCTCAAAGATAATGGCTTTCCCCGACTTTGACAAGAGTTTTATTATGCATTGTGATGCCTCTCAAGATGGTCTAGGGGCCATCCTTTACCAAGAACAGTCCAATTACCTCTATTATGCACCTTCCTTTAAGGTATACACAGATAATAACCCGTTGACATATGTCATGACAACAGCAAGACTTGATGCGACGCGACATAGGTGGGTGGCTGAACTAGCGGACTTTAATTTTGAAATTTTCTATAAGCCAGGTGCTTCCCATAGGGATGTGGATGCATTATCTAGAATTCCCTTGGGTATTGAGAGATACATCCAATCTTGCACACAGAAAACTTGTCGGGAAGAACTTATGGCCATGGTAGAATGTCTAGAAATTCAGGTCCCTAGTGATGATGATGATTTCGTGTTTTACGACGCGTCAACCCTCTTTGTGGGTCATAAGCGTCAAGCGGTTAATGGTTAATGGCATTGAGAATTATGAGGATATTAAAAGTAAAAAATGTTAGTTTGATATGTATAAAAAATTTAAACAGTTAAATCTTATGAAAAAGTCCAATTTCTTTTAAGAATAAAATAATATTTTCAAAAGGTACATCTTGAAACAAATGTTGTAAAGTGTCAGCTTTGAAGTATAAGTTACGGGACTGTGAAAAGTCTACACATTCAATTAAAATATGTTTCACAGTGAATGGCTGATCACAGCCTACACACGAAGGCTGCTCATCACCATTTAAGATATAAGAATGAGTAGCTCTAGTATGGCCAATGCGCAGTCGTGTTAATACTACATCCTCCTTCCTGGAAAACTGTGGAGGAGAGCATTTTGTTCCAACGACAGGTTTAATGGCATGGAGTTTGTTATTTATTGCACGGTCCCATTCGCCTTGCCATTCCGACAAGATGTATCTGTTGATAAATGGTTTAAAATTATTAAAAGGAATTTTAAAAACAGACGGATCAAGATTGAGCGATTCCTTTGCTTTCTTGTCAGCATATTCATTGCCGACAATGCCAATATGGCTCGGAAGCCAATAAAACAAGATTTGGTGCGTTTTAGAAATATCATGATGTTTTTCGATCAGTTTTTGTATTTGAGGATTTTTAGATGATGAATGGTCTAAATAAAAATCAAATATGAGTTCCTTTAAGAGCAATGAAAACATTCAAAAGAAAGAAGATGGGTCATACTACGTAGTTTCGGCTAATAAAGCCTAAGCCTTAAGCACAGAAAGTAAATCAGAAAATATAATTGCTTTTTGAATTGTTGAAGAACTGATAAAATCTAAAGCTAGGTCTATTGCTTTGGCTTCAGCTGTAAAAATAGATGAACCATCTGGAAGGCGCAATGTTTGGTGCGTATCTTTAGAAACACACGCACAACCAACTTTATCTCCTTCTTTGGAACCATCAGTATAGACTTGCTGGTAATCCTTGTAACGTGACTGCAGTACCTGAAAGTCTTGTTTGAGTAGAATAGGATTTGATTCGGATTTTTTGCCATCATGTAAGTCAAACAGAATAGAAGGTTTTTTAATACACCAAGACGGAACTTCGGCGGTTTCATGTTTTTGAATATTTTTAAGCTCTATGCCTGAATTTTCAAGAAGTGGTAACACAAGTAATCCAAAAGGTTTGATTGCTGTGGGTTTAGTTTCATACTTATCTACAAATTCAGGTGGAAATGAAATTTGGAATGCCGGGTTAGATGGATTAGCAGCAAGTCTGATAGCATACTGAAGAGAAAGTTTCTCTCTGCGCGAAGTTAAAGATGGTTCACCTGCTTCCACATAAAGGCTTAATACTGGAGAAGTACGGAAGGCTCCCATAGCCAAACGAAGGCCTTGATGATGAATAGTATCCAAAGATTTTAAATAAGACTTTCTGGCAGAACCATAAACAACAGACCCATAATCTAATTTAGATCTTATCAGAGATCGGTAAAGATGTAATAAAGTGTACCAATCTGCTCCCCACTTGTATGAGCTAAAACTTTCAAAAGATTCAAAGCTTTTAAGCATTTCGCTTTAAGATATTTAATATGGGGAATAAAAGATAACTTTTGATCAAACATGACCCCACGAAATTTGGCTTCTTAAACTACAGGAATTTGTGATCCGTATAAAAAACAGGGAAGGATGGTCGTGTTTCTTCCGTAGCTTACAAAAATGAACACATTGCGTTTTCGACTTGGAGAACTTGAAACCATTTTTATCAGTCCATTCTTCTATTCGTTTTAAATTTTGTTGTAACTTTCGTTCAATTGTTTTCATGTTTTTTGAACGATAACATATACAAAAATCATCAACATACAATGAACAGTCTGTTTTGTCGTCCAAACATTGTACAATATTATTTATTTTGATGTTAAATAGCGTAGTTGAGAGAATACTACCTTGTGGGACACCCTGTTCTTGTGCATAGAGATCTGACAGGGTAGATCCCACGCGGACTTGAAACACACGCTCGCCTTAAAAACTTTGAATAAAACTGGGAAGTTTTCCCCTTAAGCCGAGGTTATGGAGATCTCTCAATATTCCATAACGCCATGTGGTATCATATGCTTTCTCCAAGTCGAAAAAGACAGCTACTACGTGTTCTTTATTAATAAAAGCATTTCGTATAAATGTTTCTAGTCTTATCAAATTGTCGTTGGTACTACGTTCCGAACGAAAACCTGACTGATATTCTGAAATGAGGTTGTTGGACTCTAAGTACCAGACTAATCTCTTGTTTATCATTCTCTCCAATGTTTTACACAAACAACTTGTCAAAGCTATCGGTCGGTAATTCGTAGGTTCTGCGTGATCTTTCCCTGGTTTTGGAATTGGTACAACAGTAGCAAAACGCCAGCTCTCAGGACAGACCCCCGTTTCCCAAATATTTCTGGAACCACCAAACAAATACATTGACAAGGGGCTCTTTGTTGCAAGAACATTGGTAGACACTACTCATAGTGAAATGACAGTATCTGTGCTCAATGTGACAGAAAATGGAAATTGAAGGAAAATACTACCATAGGCATAGCTCATCCTGTAGATCAGGTATCAAATTATGCAAATGGCGATAATAATCAAAACCCTGAAAGTACAGATATACCAAGAAGTTCTGAATTGCCAGATTTTCTTAGACCCTTAGTTGAAAATATGACTCCTGATTTGAACGATACTGAAAGGGAGCAAGTAAGCAATTTATTAGGAGAGTTTCAAGATGTTTTATGTCACCAGGTGGGAAGCTAGGTCAAACAAATTTAGCCCAACACTATATTGATACTGGTGATCATAAACCATTTAAATTATCATGTCACCGGGTTCCTATGTTCAAAAGACCTATAATTGAAAACGAAATAAAAAAATGCTAGAACAAGATGTAATTGAACCTAGTACTAGTCCCTGGAACTCGCCTATTTGTTTAGTTTCAAAGAAACAGACTGGGGAATGGAGGTTTTGTGTAGACCTTAGAGCTCTCAATGCAATAACGAAATTAGATTCTTATCCCCTTCCCCGCATAGATGAAACTCTCGAAAGGTTGTCAGGTTCACAGTATTTCCATACATTAGATATGGCCAGTGGTTATTGGCAAATTTCCTTAAATAAGTCAGATCGGCCCAAAACAAGCTTTGCTATACCCGGAATGGGTTCTTTTTCCTGCAAAGTCATGTGTTTTGGACTCAAAAAGGCTCCAAGCAGCTTTTCTAGACTAATGGAGATAGCATTAAGAGGCCTACAATATGAAAAATGTTTAGTATATCTAGATGATATCATTGTCTTAGGTAAAGACTTTCAAACATCTTTGGAAAACCTCAAATCAGTCCTTTTGAGACTTCGTCAAGCAAACTTACAATTGAAAGTGAGTAAATGCAAACTTTTTCAGAAGCAGGTCGTATTTTTGGGCCATCTTATTTCACCAGAAGGTATAGCATGTGATCCTGAAAAGCTGCAAGCAATCAAATGTTGGCTAGAACCTCAAGATAAAAAAAAGAGATCAAAAGTTTTCTTGGTTCAATAGGATATTACAGAAAAATGGTTCCTTCTTTTGCTGAGATAGCTTTGCCACTAACTCGTTTAACAAAGAAAAGAGTAAAATTTAATTGGGGTTCTGAGCAACAGATTGCATTTCTGAAGTTAAAACAATGTCTTGTAAGACCACCGATATTAGGGTTTCCTTTAGAGTCAGAAGGACCGTTTGTTCTAGATACAGATGCCAGTGGATATGCAATTGTAGCTGTACTTTCACAATACCATAATAATGTAGAATGTGTGATAGCTTATTGTAGTTCCACACTCAATGCAGCACAGCAAAATTACTGTACAACAAAGAGAGAATTATATAGTGTTGTTTACTTTATACAACACTACAAACACTATTTGTTGGGGCGCAAGTTTATTCTTCGCACGGACCATGCTCCTTTAATCTGGCTCTGTAATTTTGGGGAACCTTCGGGAATTTTGGCTCGATGGCTTAGCATTCTAGGCTCATATGAATACCAAATAGAATATCGGCCTTGTAAACTTCATACTAACGCTGACACATTAAGTAGAAAGCCGAGAAGGCCGTGTTCATTCCCAGAGTGTGGGGAATGTAAACACACAGCAAAAACCAATTATAATGAGTGCACAGATTAGTTATATGCTAATGCAACAGAATCCACAACCGAGTTAGTTTCAAATTGGCTCTGTTTCTGGTCAAAAGATGAATTAAAACAGTTGCAAAATAATGACATTTGCATACAAGAAATTATTAGATTAAAGCAAAACAGTGATCAGAAACCTCGGAAGTCAGAGGTCAATCAGATCCATAGGGATGTCATTACAGTGTTGTAAAATCATTTTTCGAGTGTGTTCTTTTGTTAAGAGTCCTGCTGATTCAGTTCTAAATTTATTTCATTATATAAGGGGTGTTCTTGTTTGTTTGGCACCTGCCTTATTTTTGGGCTAGCGATCCATGTTCGAATCCAGTTGGAGGAATTTATTTTTTGTGGACCAGATATATTTCATTGTGCAGAGTCTTCCATTTTTTGCTGTCACGTTGGCTCTGTATGACTGAAATATTGCTATAAGGGCCGTAAATTTTTGTACAGCATCTGCATTTTTATTAGTAACTATAAACTGTACTTAAAACAGGTGAATTCCTATACAGAATCAGCAGGATACTTGTAAGTAGTGCTGCTAGCCTAAGGAAAAATATGTTGAAATTTGATGTTCAGATTTATGTGATGATCAGCCCCGATTCTTGTCAAAATTCATAATTAGTTGCGAAAAATCAATCTGAACTGATTTCCGGTAAAGAAAAGTCTTCATATAGCTATTTTAGTGGATTTTACAAAATGATGCATTATTTTCAAAAAGTTGACTATTGTTGCAACTTTTCAGATTTTGAGATGACCCCCAAATTCCATACAATAGAAATGAGTCTGGGTCAATAAGGCTTATCACTAAAAAACCTATCAAATGCCACTGATAGATTTTAACCAATAATTATGTTATCTTTATGGTAAAAGTCTGAACTATGTATTTGAATTGGTTTGGATCAGCATGTGGGTATTTGAGTGAAATTACAGGAATTGGATTGTTTATAGCATTTTTCTTAGAAAATGTATCTGCTGTGCCTTGGCCTGTCTAATTTTAGCTCTAAAAGTCAAATACCCTTTTATATTGTTTTAAGTTCTAAAAAACTTACAGACCTTGTTGAAAATAGCTGAAAACAAACATATTGTTATGCAAATTGCATGGAATTTATTGCAATCCATGATTTAAGCTAAAAACTGTTGTTTAGAACTAGGTCAACGACATGGCTGGATGGGTGTGTTCCTTTAAAAAGTACTATATTTGCATATTTCAGACATAAATATATCCAAAGATGAATGTTTCTGAGAATTTTGAGAGATTTTTAGCATATGTCTATGCTGATCTCTTATTAATAAACGAGATATCGGATAAATTAAGGGAATGTAAACATGGCAGTGTCTTACCTTTACCATGCAGTGGCCTTTCTTGGAAAGTTTTTAAACTCCTTAGAAAGTTTTTAAACTCCTTAGAAAGTTGAAAAACTAAGTAAACTCCATCAAACACCACTTCCATATGGTGTGAATACATTTTGACTTTCATTTGAATGTAAGAAATCCAATCACACAGTTCAGTTTATCTATTTTTCTTAAGAACAACAGTCTGAGGTGAGGGAAGTCAATATGCCATGATGATGATGATGATTTCGTGTTTAACGACGCGTCAACCCTCTTTGTGGGTCATAAGCGTCAAACGGTTAATGGTTAAACGGCATGAACAATTATGATGATATTAAAAGTAAAAAGTCAGAATGACGATGTATAAAAATCTGAAACAGTTAAATCTTATGAAAAAGTCCAACTTCTTTTAAGAATAAAATAATATTATCAACAGGTACATCTCGAAACAGTTGTTGCAAAGTGTCAGCTTTGAAACATAAAATACGTGAGGGTGAAAAGTCAACACAGTCAATTAAGATATGTTTCACAGTGAATGGCTGATCACAACCTACACAAGAAGGCTGATCATCACCATTAAAAATATAAGAATGAGTAACTCTAGTATGGCCGATGCGCAGTCGTGTTAATACTACGTCCTCTTTTCTGGAAAACTGTGGAGGAGAGCATTTTGTACTAACGACAGGTTTAATGGCATGGAGTTTGTTATTTATTGCACGGTCCCATTCGCCTTGCCATTCCGACAAGATGTATCTGTTGATAAATGGTTTAAAATTATTAAAGGGAATTTTAAAAACAGATGGATCAAGATTGAGCGATTCCTTTGCTTTCTTGTCAGCATATTCATTGCCGACAATGCCAATATGGCTCGGAAGCCAACAAAACAAGATTTGGTGTGTTTTAGAAATTTCATGATGTTTTTCGATCAATTTTTGAATTTGAGGATTTTTAGATGATGAATGGTCTAAAGCCTTAAGCACAGAAAGTGAATCAGAAAATATAATTGCTTTTTGAATTATTGAAGAACTGATAAAATCTAAAGCTAGGTCTATTGCTTTGGCTTCAGCTATAAAAATAGATGAACCATCTGGAAGGCGCATGGTTTTGTGCGTATCTTTAGAAACAAACGCACAACCAACTTTATCTCCTTCTTTGGAACCATCAGTATAGACTTGCTGGTATTCATTGTAACGTGACTGCAGTACCTGGAAGTTTTGTTTGAGAAGTATCGGATTTGATTCGGATTTTTTGCCATCATGCAAGTCGAACAGAATAGAAGGTTGTTTAATACACCAAGATGGAACTTCGGCGGTTTCATGTTTTTGAATATTTTTAAGGTCGATGCCTGAATTTTCTAGCAGTGGTAAAATTCGTAATACAAAAGGTTTGATTGCTGTGGGTTTAGTTTCATACTTATCTATAAATTGAGGTGGAAATGAAATTTTGGATGCCGGGTTAGATGGATTAGCAGCAATTCTAATAGCATACTGAAGAGAAAGTTTCTCTCTGCGCGAAGTTAAAGATGGTTCACCTGCTTCTACATAAAGGCTTAATACGGGAGAAGTACGAAAGGCTCCCATAGCCAGACGAAGGCCTTGGTGATGGATAGTATCCAATGATTTTAAATAGGACTTTCTGGCAGAACCATAAACAACAGACCCATAATCTAATTTAGATCTTATTAAAGACCGGTAAAGATGTAATAAAGTATACCGATCTGCTCCCCAACTTGTATGGGCTAAAACTTTCAAAAGATTCAAAGCTTTTAGGCATTTCGCTTTAAGATATTTAATATGGGGAATAAAAGATAACTTTTGATCAAATATGACCCCAAGAAATTTGGCTTCTTCAACAACAGGAATTTGTGATCCGTATAAAAACAAGGAAGGATGTTCGTGTTTCTTCCGTAGTTTACAAAAATGAACACACTGCGTTTTCGACTTGGAGAACTTGAAACCATTTTTATCAGTCCATTCTTCTATTCGTTTTAAATTTTGTTGCAACTTTCGTTCAATTGTTTTCATATTTTTTGAACGGTAACATATACAGAAATCGTCAACATACAAGGAACAATCAGTTTTGTCGTCCAAACATTGTACAATATTGTTTATTTTGATGTTAAATAGCGTAGTTGAAAGAATACTACCCTGTGGGACACCCTGTTCTTGATCATAGAAATCTGACAGGGTAGACCACACACGCACCTGAAACATGCGCTCCCCTAAAAAGCTTTCAATAAAACTGAAAAGTTTTCCTCTTAAGCCAATGTTATGGAGATCTTTCAATATACCATAACGCCATGTTGTATCATATGCTTTCTCCAAGTCGAAAAAGACAGCTACTACGTGTTCTTTGTTAATAAAAGCATCTCGTATAAATGTTTCTAGTCTTATTAAATTGTCATTGGTACTGCGTTCCGAACGAAAACCCGATTGATATTCTGAAATGAGGTTGTTGGACTCTACCAGACTAATCTCTTGTTTATCATTCTCTCCAATGTTTTACACAAACAACTTGTCAAAGCTATCGGACGATAATTTGTAGGTTCTGCATGATCTTTCCCTGGTTTCGGAATTGGTACAACTGTAGCTACACGCCAGCTCTCAGGACAGACCCCCGTTTCCCAAATATTATTAAAGATATCTAAAAGTGTTGTAAGAGAACTTTTTGGCAGATGCTTAAGCATCTGATAATGAATTTCATCGGGGCCGGTTGCCGTATCATGTGATTTTTCAATGGCTTCAACGAGTTCGGATAAGTTAAAAGGTTTGTTGTATTCTTCGTGATTAAGTGATTTAAAGTTTAGATTTCTTTTCTCTTGGTCCTTTTTGACATTTCTAAAAGTGGCAGAATAATTACGCGATGATGAATTTCTCAAGAATGTGTGCCCAAGAGTATCTGAAATATCTTTTTTTGTTGAAGCTATTGTGTCAAATTCAGTATTTAAATGTGTAAAACTAGAAGACTTTGTTTTTCCTGAAATTTTTCGTACCATATCCCAAACCTTTTTAATTGGGGTTTTATAGTTCAATTTGGAGACATATTCTCTCCATGACTTTCGTTTGGAAGCTCGGATTGTTCGCCGAGCTTTAGCTCTAAAAACTTTTACGTCGTTGAGCTTTTCTGAAGTGGGATTTTTGCAGAACTTATTTAGAGCCTGTTTACGCTTTTTAATAGCTTCTTTACAGTCATTATTAAACAAAGGCTTGCTTTTCTTAGTATTTGTGGAGGTCTTTGGCATGCATTGTTCTGATATATTAATTAGTTTATCTGTGAAATCAGAAACAATGTCAGATGATTCATTTAAGTGATCAACTGATAACTCTTCTTCACATTAATTACGGAATAATTCCCAGTCGGCTTTATTCATTTTCCATTTCTGGCTACAGTCCTCATCTTGTTCGTTTACGCTCTCAATTATAACAGGGAAGTGATCACTTCCGCACTGATCATCATGAACAGACCAGTCATAGTCCAAGAAGAGAGATGGGTGACACAAAGAGAGATCTAAAGAAGAAAAATGACCTGTCGCTGGGTGAAGGTAAGTATAAGATTTATCATTCATCAAGCAAAGATCGCTCTTTGCAATAAAATCTTCAACAAGTGCTCCTCTGTTATTGATATCTTTACAGCCCCATAGAATATTGTGACCATTGAAGTCGCCAACTAAAAGATATGGGGATGGAAGCTGACTCAGCAATGAGTCAAGATGCTCGGGCTTTAAAGAAAATGAGGGTGGAATATATAAAGAGCATATTGTAGTTTCTTTATCCAGAGAAACCGATACTGCTACAGCTTGTAGGTTTGTTTTTAATTTGATCTCTCTTTGTGGTAAACATGATTTAACGAAAATTGAACTGCCACCAGATGGTTTGTTGCCATCAGAATAGATATAGTTATATGTATTGAAACCCCTGACATCTATGTTGTCATCAGTTTTTAAAAAAGTTTCTTGCAAACAAAAAACCGATGGGTTTAATAACGAAATCAGTAATAAGAGTTCGTTATAATTTGATTTAAGACCTCGACAATTCCATTGTATTATTTTGTGTTTAAAATCCATTTTATGAAGAGATTAAGACTAGAAACTATTTTGGAGCTGCAATTGGTGATATAGATCTGCTACCACCAGCTCGTGGTGTTGCTGACCTCGATCTGTTATTGCCACTTGGTGATGATGGAGTTTCAGCGAACTCCATATCATTATCACTCAAAGATCCGAATCTGTTCTGAAATTTTATATTGTCTCTTTCCATTTTACGTTGTCTGTCTGTCTGTCTTTGAGACAATTGATGTTTTTTGATCGGATCTTCCGATCCCTTATTAGTTCGACCTGAGTCGAGTTTCTCTTTTACGTGCGGCGCTGGCTTCGGTACGGTCGCTGTCGACCGATCCGAAGCAACCTGGATTGCGCCATTTGATAAATTGGTTGACTTTTGCGGTGCTGGAGTGGGTTTACTCCATGCACCAGCTTTTTTCAGTTCAGCTATGTATGATTCAGCAGTCTGTGTTGCGGAGCTGGTACATTTTACACCAGCACCCTTTGTGATGCTGGCGAAACTGGTGGTTGGTGTTATGTATCGCTCATCGACAATTTTTCGCGCTTCTGGGAATGTTATCCCCCTTTGCTATTTGACGGTGAGTATTTCTTTTTCTTTTTTCCATGCCGGACAGTCTCGGGAGAAAACAGCATGTTTGCCATCACAATTGACGCATTTGGGTTCATTTTTGCAGTTGAGGTGATTATCAACATGCTTTTCTTCACCACAATTAGGACAGAGTTTTTTTCTCTGACATCTGCTTTCATGATGGCCAAAAGCCTGACAAGAGTGTGTGTGTGTGTGTGTGTGAATTCGGGTTTAACGTCGCTTTCAACAATTTTTCAGTCATATCACGACGCTGTCTGGTTGCGACAGGGAGCTCAATGCTCACGTTTATAGTGCTGCCTCACTGAAGTATCATGTCCCAGACACATTACATGATACCACACCCAGTCACATTATCCTGACACTGGATCGACCAGTCCTAGCTCTACCCCGTAAATCTGAGTGCCAAGCGAGGAGCAGCTAGTACCATTTTTAACGACTTTGGTATGTCGCGGCCCGGGATCGAACCCGAGACCTCCCGTTCCCCGGAGCGGACACTCTACCAACTGAGCTATCGGGGCCGGTCCTGACAAGAGTAACATCTAAGAGGGTTTGGAATGTATACCTCTACGTTAATGGAAAGATATGCTACTTTGATCCTCTTGGGTAGAATTGGTGTATTAAAAGTCAATACATAAGTTGCTGTTGGTTTCAATACACCACTTCTACGGACTTTAATGTTACGAACACCAACAACTCCCTGATCTTTCAAGTTATCGACGATCTCTTCATCTGTACAAGGGCGCAGTTCTGGACTGCGAATCACTCCCTTAGACGAATTTAACGTGTTGTGGAGAGAGACTTTAACCTGAAGATCAAAGAGTT
Source organism: Lucinisca nassula (assembly GCA_963580285.1). Classification (NCBI taxonomy): domain Eukaryota; kingdom Metazoa; phylum Mollusca; class Bivalvia; order Lucinida; family Lucinidae; genus Lucinisca; species Lucinisca nassula. Next base: position 42,158,157 of record OY757020.1, read on the forward strand.
TATTGGTGCTTAGCAGGCTTACAACCTGCTGTTTTCTCTCGACTTCCAAGAGAAGGTCACCTGATTTGAGCTTTTTGATACTCTTAGGGTGTCCGGCTATGGAGTTAATACATTTCTCAATTACGAAGGGAGAAAGGCTGGATACACTTCGTGTATCGTCAAGCGACGAGACAACCAAGAAACGCGGAACATTGTCGAAATTTGGTTCAGCAGACTGCTGACTGGTTTGTTGACTTGACTGCTGACTGGATTGTTGACTGAGTTCATCCGATTCGGATGAATCGTCTTGTTTTTTACGTTTAGGTGGTTTGTGGTTAGATGCGTTGCGGTTATGTTTTTTTCCATGAGGCATAAGGAAAAAATTCTAGTTTCGTCCCAAGTGCTCTCCGCACTCCGTGGAGCCCTACAAGGGAACACCATAATGGAGTGGTTATCCAACTCGCAGGTGTTAGAGATACACGTGAGATATACTCGCATAAACAAAATGCCTACACGATTGATCCGTTTAGCCACCGCCTTCTAGAGATAAAAAGACAGAAAAGGGTAAGGTAAATGGGCATATGGTTGGTATCAGGAAAGATACAAAAAGAGTTGAAGAGAAAGCAAAGCGGTATCTCTAGGGCTCGGCGCGACCAGCCGATTGACCGTGCCGGACCGCACGGCCAACCGTCTACACCGAAAAGCCAGGCCAAAGAGGCGTGTTGGGTACCTGAAGCACCGCCACCTCAGGTAACCCTCAACCTCCAGGATCCCTTCTTCCGGCTTACAGGACGCCACCCACGGCAAACGGGTGGTACTTCCTTTAGCTCTTCCCAGTGGGCACAAAGACCACAGCGGCAATGTGCCCAGTGGGAATTGAGCCCCCAGGGCCACGGCAAGGCAGGAAGTCTAATACCTGGGGGGGGGGGGAGGAGCCATAAGAAAAAAATCCTAGTTTCGTCCCAAGTGCTCTCCGCCCTCCACGGAGCCCTACAAGGGAACACCATAATGGAGTGGTTATCCAACTCACAGGTGTTAGAGATACACGTGAGATATACTCGTATAAACAAAATGCCTACACGATTGATCCGTTAAGCCACCGCCTTCTAGAGATAAAAAGACAGAAACGGGTAAGGTAAATGGGCATATGGTTGGTATCAGGAAAGACACAAAAAGAGTTGAAGAGAAAGCAAAGCGGTATCTCTAGGGCTCGGCGTGACCAGCCGATTGACCGTGCCGGACCGCACGGCCACCCGTCTACACCGAAAAGCCAGGCCAAAGAGGCGTGTTGGGTACCTGAAGCACCGCCACCTCAGGTAACCCTCAACCTCCAGGATCCCTTCTTCCGGCTTACAGGATGCCACCCACGGCAAACGGGTGGTACTTCCTTTAGCTCTTCCCAGTGGGCACAGAGACCACAGCGGCAATGTGCCCAGTGGGAATTGAGCCCCCAGGGCCACGGCAAGGCAGGAAGTCTAATACCTGGGGGTCAATATGCCATATTTGCATAAATTATGAATCCCATATTTTGATATTTTGGGATAAATGAATCTTTTGTTGGGCTAATATGTAATAATTTGTTAAAGATTACCTGGTTAGGATACTTTTTATGGATAGAATGGCATTATTTTATTGGGATTAGAAATAGGAACTATTTTTTGTCTCAAAGATGGCGGATGCATAAACATTAAATGGGTGTGCTAAAGTCTGCAACTGATTCCTAAAAAAACGTCATCAAATTTAGAATTTTCATTCGAGAAAATCCCTGCGTTTTGATTAAATATGTATTATTTTTGGAGAAACTGATTTATGGGGATCTCAAAAATAATTTGCAGAAATTAGTTGAGTAAATTTCGAAACTATTAATAAATACATGGTTAGATAACTTTACTAATCATGTTTCCTTTTTTGGAGCGTAGCTGTTGCAGCGTAGCTCCAGTGAGATGAGAAGTGATTTCGGCACTACTTTCGGTGTTACTGCATATGACCCAATCACCAGTGAGAACATAGTACTCCGTGTTAACATAATAGATTATTACGCCATGCGGTATCTTCTTATAGACTGCTTCACAGACCACCTATTTCAAAGGGCTGGAGCCGAGCGATGGTCTCCCTGTTCAACAGCAACGGGGAATAGGGGTATCACCGGACGGCTACAGTGTAGTGCCAGCATGGATTCGTTCCCTGGGACCCCACCAGCTGACGACCTGCGACACGGGGAAACTGGAAAACAACAACAACCTATTTCAAACGGAATATTTTAATAGATGAACTGTGTAGCAGTCTAATCTTTTTATAGTTCAGTTCATATAACCCAGTTTACAGCCTATTTGTACCATAAAATCCCAAACCTGGCAACTTGCAAACAGGACAAACCCATATCAGATACCACAGAACGTGGAGTCTCATTATGACCTTCACTGCATACTTACAAAAAGGTTCAGCTATTTTTGCCAAATATTTCGTGGAAGACACAACCTGACATCCCTATTTTTAAAATGAACTCATTTGATACTGGTATAAGGTGTTGAGGATTCCATTCGTTTAAAATGGGTTAAAAGTACGCAGTGTGGGTCAATAATGTATTACCAAAATAAGCAGAAAATTTTGCAGTTTAGACACAGATGAGACGCCACTTGTTGTAGCGTCTGATCTGGGTCTGGTATGTTTGTCCCTTAAAAGGCTGCTAGACATATACTCAGAGTATGGGTTAATGCGTGTGTGTGTGTGTGTGTGTGGGGGGGGGGGGCATTGTTACTTTTTAAAGCGACCTGTCTGCGTCCTAGGCATATGGCCATTAATAAAGCAAATTATCAGCTCAGACGCAAGTTCGATACCTGCCGGGTTCGGCAACATTCTGTCCAGGAGATTAATCGTGAAATCTGTTCCACGGTGATTCTATCCCTTTCGCTGATTCAAGAAGGGCAGTTGTTGGTTTCCGGTAAAAGACGGTGCACTGTGCTGTATTGACAATATCTAACCAAAGAAATTGCCTTAATGCCAGATAATTTCATAAATGGCCTCGTCGAGGCAATTTATTTTTATATAATAATAATGGAGTATAATGTCTGAATCACTTCAGATATTCCTATGGATTGACATTGACAATAACTAACCCAAGAAACTGTCGTATGCAAAATCACTTCATAAATGGCCTCACAACTGCAATATATATTTAGAAAAATGTTAACAGAGTATAATGTTCAACCCCTCTGAATATTCCGATCATTTTTGGCATTCGGATTGATATTGACAATACCTAGCCCATGAGGCTGTTTTATGCAAGATTACTTTATGAGTGGCCTCGCCGAGGCAAAATAATATAAAAATGAATACGGAGTATAACATCTAAATCCGGCTTTGATCATTTTCGGCATAAAGGTTGATATTGACAATACATAACCCGCAAAATTGCCTTATGCCAAATTACTTTACAAACGGCCTCGCCTAGGCAAACTGAAAAATTATTTCGAAGTGTAACTTCTAATCTACTTGGAATATTTTTGACAACTGTTAGCATACAGATAGATAATGTACAGATCTAACCAACGCGATTCCTGAATGCCCAATTACTTTATTTTAGCCTCGGCAAGGTAAAAAATTCACCCACTGACACGGTCGTATAACTTTTAAACCGACGGGTATATTTTTATAATGTTTTGCATGCAGATGTAAATTGACAAGATCAAGCTGATTATATTGTCTAATGCCAGATAGCTTTATAAACAGCCTCACCGAGGCAATTTTTAAAGACTGATTACGGATGTATATAACTTATAAACTGCTGGGAAAATTATGATAATTTTTCACATGAAGATAAACATCATCAAGACGTAACCAAGGAGAATGTCTAATGCAAGATAAATAACCTCCCCAAGGTAATTTTTCAAAAACTGATTACATAAAATAACTTTTAAGCCGCCAAACAATTGCGCAAGCCGCAGTTATTGCTCAGCAGAAATCTTCAAGTAAACCGTAGAACTGCATGGTTGCTGTATTGCTCAAAAACATTGATTGTGGGTACTTGATAAAACTGCCTCGTCAAGGCGGTTCAATCAAGTCCCCCCCAATCAATGTTTTGAGCAGAGATAAGAAAATATCACAATTTTGTATCTTAAAATTTCCATTTTTTGCCGAAAAATTGGCAATGTATTTGTACAGGCGTGTTTTCGTGATGGTTGTTGCGGGGTCTACACCTTAGCGTGAGTTAATTTCAATATAGATCTTGTTGCTTTAACACGACTTCTGGCCCAGAATAGCTTCAAACAGCTATGTTCATTGGATCAATATGAGCCTGAATTAAAATACCAATCAGACGCTAAATCATATTGTCAAAGCTACGCTCCATCAGCACTCTCAGTGCTTTGATTAGGTTATTCATGAAAGAATTAGCCAATAGCATAATCCCATTATGTCATATGATTACATGTGGTATAAAAGGTTGATGCCTGCCAGCTCAATTATTCCGTTGCATTTTCTTGAAGAGTAAAGACCTTTAAAGTTGTTTCTGGCAAAATTACCTTTTTATTTTGGGCTTGGACTTTAGAAATTCACAGTAAGGATGGTTCTTTTATATATCAAATAATTGAACTAAATTATCATAAGCTATTTTTCTTTAACATAAAATGGAAAAGCTGTTAGAAAATATTTTTAGAGTATTTCTTCATAAAGTTCAGCTTTAAACTTATTTCCAGGTTTTTAGAACGGAATGTCTTAGAAGTGTTTACTGATTACAGGTGTTTGGATCTGTAGCTTTTGGGACGTGTGAGTTCCAAACAGTGATATCATTTCTGAGATTTCTTACCCTTTATTTCTTAAGTTTGGAACTTTCTCAAGATTGGAATATCAGCAGGGTTTAAAGCATTGAGTCCTGCGACAAGCACGTTGAGTGACCTCCAACTTGGGAATTTTATTTTGGACCTTTATAGTTATTAATATTACATTAATAGCTGGACATACTTTGGATAAGGCAAACTATAGATACAGGAATTCGAAACTTTCTCAAGACTGGATTATCAGCAGGTTTAAAACGTTGAGTCCTGTGACAGGCACGTTGAGTGACCTCCAACTTGAGAATTTTATTTTGGCATTATTCTTTAGTATTCTACATGGTTTTTATATTTAAGTTAAGCCAGATATAACCCAAACAAAGAAAATAGCACCAAAAAGTACTTCCAAACTATCTTCTTACTTGCCAGTCTTATACCTCCATTCTGAAAAGGTTTTGAGTATGATTCTATTTTTATGAATTCATATGGGTCCATTAGATTCTTAAAAGTCCTTTATTTCTGTCCAGTCCTGTAGCCAAATTATTTTCCCATCTTGTCCCATTATATGAGGATTACTTCAGCTGGCATTAGATAAGTTTAATGTTTAGTTAAGCCAAATGTTTGCACTGAGTTAGAAACTATTTTTCCTTATTCTGCATGCTTTTGTAAACTGAGTAATCTTGAAGAATAAATTTAGTAAGCAGCAGAACAGTCTTCCTTTATATTCAAACCCAAGTGTCGAGATCAGCAATCCAAATAATTGTGTTGTCACTAGGTTGGCGGGCAAGAGCGTTAACCTAGGGTTAGTTGAAAGCATTATACAGGTGTATAAGAATAGCTCGGGAAGCATAGAGGGCTTATCAGATTGGGCCTTATCAATCTGTGGTGTCATCCTGACTTTAATAGACGAAGAAGCATAAGCTTCGAGAACCTTCGCTTTTGTAGTAGGAGCAGTTTTACTACATAAACTTTTTGGTGTCAGAAGTGGGATGCTGGTTTTAACTCACTTGGGTTACTCGTGTTTTGAAAAATTGGGTATTTGGATTTTGGCATACTTTGCAGAGTCTCAGAGGTATTAACTGATGATGATGATGATGATTTCGTGTTTAACGACGCGTCAACCCTCTTTGTGGGTCATAAGCGTCAAACGGTTAATGGTTAAACGGCATGAATAATTATGATGATATTAAAAGTAAAAAGTCAGATATTAAAAATAAAAAGTCAGAATGATGATGTATAAAAATCTGAAACAGTTAAATCTTATGAAAAAGTCCAATTTCTTTTAAGAATAAAATAATATTATCAACAGGTACATCTCGAAACAGTTGTTGCAAAGTGTCAGCTTTGAAATATAAAATACGTGAGGGTGAAAAGTCAACACAGTCAATTAAGATATGTTTCACAGTGAATGGCTGATCACAACCAACACAAGAAGGCTGATCATCACCATTAAAAATATAAGAATGAGTAACTCTAGTATGGCCGATTCGCAGTCGTGTTAATACTACGTCCTCTTTTCTGGAAAACTGTGGAGGAGAGCATTTTGTACTAACGACAGGTTTAATGGCACGGAGTTTGTTATTTATTGCACGGTCCCATTCGCCTTGCCATTCCGACAAGATGTATCTGTTGATAAATGGTTTAAAATTATTAAAGGGAATTTTATAAACAGATGGATCAAGATTGAGCGATTCCTTTGCTTTCTTGTCAGCATATTCATTGCCGACAATGCCAATATGGCTCGGAAGCCAACAAAACAAGATTTGGTGTGTTTTACAAATTTCATGATGTTCTTCGATCAATTTTTGAATTTGAGGATTTTTAGATGATGAATGGTCTAAAGCCTTAAGCCATTCCTTGCCTATCTTCTTTCTTATGAATGTTTTCATTGCTCTTGAAGGAACTCATTTTTGATTTTTATTAAGCACAGAAAGTGAATCAGAAAATATAATTGCTTTTTGAATTATTGAAGAACTGATAAAATCTAAAGCTAGGTCTATTGCTTTGGCTTCAGCTGTAAAAATAGATGAACCATCTGGAAGGCGCATGGTTTTGTGCGTATCTTTAGAAACAAACGCACAACCAACTTTATCTCCTTCTTTGGAACCATCAGTATAGATTTGCTGGTATTCATTGTAACGTGACTGCAGTACCTGGAAGTTTTGTTTGAGAAGTATCGGATTTGATACGGATTTTTTGCCATCATGCAAGTCGAACAGAATAGAAGGTTGTTTAATACACCAAGATGGAACTTCGGCGGTTTCATGTTTTTGAATATTTTTAAGGTCGATGCCTGAATTTTCTAGCAGTGGTAAAATTCGTAATCCAAAAGGTTTGATTGCTGTGGGTTTAGTTTCATACTTATCTATAAATTGAGGTGGTAATGAAATTTTGGATGCCGGGTTAGATGGATTAGCAGCAATTCTAATAGCATACTGAAGAGAAAGTTTCTCTCTGCGCGAAGTTAAAGATGGTTCACCTGCTTCTACATAAAGGCTTAATACGGGAGAAGTACGAAAGGCTCCCATAGCCAGACGAAGGCCTTGGTGATGGATAGTATCCAATGATTTTAAATAGGACTTTCTGGCAGAACCATAAACAACAGACCCATAATCTAATTTAGATCTTATTAAAGACCGGTAAAGGTGTAATAAAGTATACCGATCTGCTCCCCAACTTGTATGGGCTAAAACTTTCAAAAGATTCAAAGCTTTTAAGCATTTCGCTTTAAGATATTTAATATGGGGAATAAAAGATAACTTTTGATCAAATATGACCCCAAGAAATTTGGCTTCTTCAACAACAGGAATTTGTGATCCGTATAAAAACAGGGAAGGATGTTCGTGTTTCTTCCGTAGTTTACAAAAATGAACACACTGCGTTTTCGACTTGGAGAACTTGAAACCATTTTTATCAGTCCATTCTTCTATTCGTTTTAAATTTTGTTGCAACTTTCGTTCAATTGTTTTCATATTTTTTGAACGGTAACATATACAGAAATCGTCAACATACAAGGAACAATCAGTTTTGTCGTCCAAACATTGTACAATATTGTTTATTTTGATGTTAAATAGCGTAGTTGAAAGAATGATCATGATGATGACATGAACAGGGGAGCTCAAGGTTTTGATTACGATAGGCTTCTGCCACCTGGATCACGTGTCAGAGGGAGAGCTTCTGCTCATCGGCCCACACCCTGCATTTATGAATATATGGTCAATGAACCACGCCCGTATTTTCCAACATTTTCTGGGACACATGATGAATGGGAAGCTTTCTGGTTAAAATTTCAGTTAATGGCAAGTCGAATGAGAAACAGAGGGAGCGGCTTCTTTTCTGCCTCAAGGATGATGCTTTAAATTTTGCTACTACGTTAGGGCCAGAAATGAGGGACAGTATTTTAATGTTGTCTCAGGCTCTAAAGGAAAGATTTCCCACAGAACTCCAGCTGAAACAGTAAGGGCTAGTTTGAACAATGTTAGGAAAAGTTCCAAGGAAACTATACAGGAATATGCATCAAGAGTAAGAACCATGGTGACAAAGGCGTACCCAGACATTGGTTTGTCAGAAACCTTTAATCAACTGACAATTCATTACCTATTGCAAGGGCTACCAGACCAGTCAATTGGATATGAGGTCCTTATCAGAAAATCGAGAACTTTGTCAGAGGCAGTTGACATGATAACATGGCACGAGTGCTGTAAGGAAACTACAAGGAAAAAATTCTGGAATCGGACAGCTGAGTACCTTTCATGAGTCAGAATCTCTGTAAGAGGATCCACATGCGTTAGAAGTGAAAAGAATTTATGGGAAACAATTTGTTACTGAAGAGCATCCATTTCAGTTTGGAAGAGGATTAACAGCTTCCATTTGGAAAATAGATCACTCCAAAAACCTGGAGAAAACAAACCAATCCAAACTTTCAATGAGAAGAAACAGTCTGGAAACAAGTATGGGCTGAGCCAGATGGCAACTGTAACAACTGTATGCTAAGGGACAGTACGGAGGTATGATAAAGACATGAACATTTTTGAAATTATTAGGGGGATATTTTGAAAAATTTAATTAATTGAAGAAAAGTAAATATTGAAGTCTCTGTTGGGCTCCCATTGTGTAAATTTGTCTTCCCGAAGAGGTTGTGACTCAGGCAGCTTGAGTTGCATTTGCCTTCTCGGGAGGATGAGTTTCTGCAGTGTTTAAGGTACAGCAATCATTTGCTGTGCGCCATCCTATGGCGTTTATATTTCGCAATTAATTCGATTTGCTAAAGTATGTAGTCATGTAACTGACTTCAACACTCGTAATAAATTATTAACGGCTAAACTCCTTAATCAGGGTTATCGGTATCAAACTACGCAAAGCCTTTTCAAAATTTTATAGATGATGATGATGATTTCGTGTTTAACGACGCGTCAACCCTCTTTGTGGGTCATAAGCGTCAAACGGTTGATGGTTAAACGGCATGAATAATTATGATGATATTAAAAGTAAAAAGTCAGAATGATAATGTATAAAAATCTGAAACAGTTAAATCTTATGAAAAAGTCCAATTTCTTTTAAGAATAAAATAATATTATCAACAGGTACATCTCGAAACAGTTGTTGCAAAGTGTCAGCTTTGAAATATAAAATACGTGAGGGTGAAAAGTCAACACAGTCAATTAAGATATGTTTCACAGTGAATGGCTGATCACAACCTACACAAGAAGGCTGATCATCACCATTAAAAATATAAGAATGAGTAACTCTAGTATGGCCGATGCGCAGTCGTGTTAATACTACGTCCTCTTTTCTGGAAAACTGTGGAGGAGAGCATTTTGTACTAACGACAGGTTTAATGGCATGGAGTTTGTTATTTATTGCACGGTCCCATTCGCCTTGCCATTCCGACAAGATGTATCTGTTGATAAATGGTTTAAAATTGTTAAAAGGAATTTTAAAAGCAGATGGATCAAGATTGAGCGATTCCTTTGCTTTCTTGTCAGCATATTCATTGCCGACAATGCCAATATGGCTCGGAAGCCAACAAAACAAGATTTGTTGTGTTTTAGAAATTTCATGATGTTTTTCGATCAATTTTTGAATTTGAGGATTTTTAGATGATGAATGGTCTAAAGCCTTAAGCACAGAAAGTGAATCCGAAAATATAATTGCTTTTTGAATTGTTGAAGAACTGATAAAATCTAAAGCTAGGTCTATTGCTTTGGCTTCAGCTGTAAAAATAGATGAACCATCTGGAAGGCGCATGGTTTTGTGCGTATCTTTAGAAACATACGCACAGCCAACTTTATCTCCTTCTTTGGAACCATCAGTATAGACTTGCTGGTAATCATTGTAACGTGACTGCAGTACCTGAAAGTTTTGTTTGAGAAGTATCGGATTTGATTCGGATTTTTTTCCATCATGTAAGTCGAACAGAATAGAAGGTTGTTTAATACACCAAGATGGAACTTCGGCGGTTTCATGTTTTTGAATATTTTTAAGGTCGATACCTGAATTTTCCAGCAGTGGTAAAATACGTAATCCAAAAGGTTTGATTGCTGTGGGTTTTGTTTCATACTTATCTACAAATTGAGGTCGAAATGAAATTTTGGATGCCGGGTTAGATGGATTTGCAGCAAGTCTGATAGCATACTGAAGAGAAAGTTTCTCTCTGCGCGAGGTTAAAGATGGTTCACCTGCTTCTACATAAAGGCTTAATACGGGAGAAGTACGGAAGGCTCCCATGGCCAGACGAAGGCCTTGGTGATGGATAGTATCCAAGGATTTCAAATAGGACTTTCTGGCAGAACCATAAACAACAGACCCATAATCTAATTTAGATCTTATTAAAGACCGGTAAAGATGTAATAACGTATACCGATCTGCTCCCCAACTTGTATGAGCTAAAACTTTCAAAAGATTCAAAGCTTTTAAGCATTTCGCTTTAAGATATTTAATATGTGGAATAAAAGATAACTTTTGATCAAATATGACCCCAAGAAATTTGGCTTCTTCAACAACAGGAATTTGTGATCCGTATAAAAACAGGGAAGGATGTTCGTGTTTTTTCCGTAGTTTACAAAAATGAACACACTGCGTTTTCGACTTGGAGAACTTGAAACCATTTTTATCAGTCCATTCTTCTATTCTTTTTAAATTTTGTTGTAACTTTCGTTCAATTGTTTTCATATTTTTTGAACGGTAACATATACAAAAATCATCAACATACAATGAACAATCATGATGATGATGATTTCGTGTTTAACGACGCGTCAACCCTCTTTGTGGGTCATAAGCGTCAAACGGTTGATGGTTAAACGGCATGAATAATTATGATGATATTAAAAGTAAAAAGTCAGAATGATAATGTATAAAAATCTGAAACAGTTAAATCTTATGAAAAAGTCCAATTTCTTTTAAGAATAAAATAATATTATCAACAGGTACATCTCGAAACAGTTGTTGCAAAGTGTCAGCTTTGAAATATAAAATACGTGAGGGTGAAAAGTCAACACAGTCAATTAAGATATGTTTCACAGTGAATGGCTGATCACAACCTACACAAGAAGGCTGATCATCACCATTAAAAATATAAGAATGAGTAACTCTAGTATGGCCGATGCGCAGTCGTGTTAATACTACGTCCTCTTTTCTGGAAAACTGTGGAGGAGAGCATTTTGTACTAACGACAGGTTTAATGGCATGGAGTTTGTTATTTATTGCACGGTCCCATTCGCCTTGCCATTCCGACAAGATGTATCTGTTGACAAATGGTTTAAAATTGTTAAAAGGAATTTTAAAAGCAGATGGATCAAGATTGAGCGATTCCTTTGCTTTCTTGTCAGCATATTCATTGCCGACAATGCCAATATGGCTCGGAAGCCAACAAAACAAGATTTGTTGTGTTTTAGAAATTTCATGATGTTTTTCGATCAATTTTTGAATTTGAGGATTTTTAGATGATGAATGGTCTAAAGCCTTAAGCACAGAAAGTGAATCCGAAAATATAATTGCTTTTTGAATTGTTGAAGAACTGATAAAATCTAAAGCTAGGTCTATTGCTTTGGCTTCAGCTGTAAAAATAGATGAACCATCTGGAAGGCGCATGGTTTTGTGCGTATCTTTAGAAACATACGCACAGCCAACTTTATCTCCTTCTTTGGAACCATCAGTATAGACTTGCTGGTAATCATTGTAACGTAACTGCAGTACCTGAAAGTTTTGTTTGAGAAGTATTGGATTTGATTCGGATTTTTTTCCATCATGTAAGTCGAACAGAATAGAAGGTTGTTTAATACACCAAGATGGAACTTCGGCGGTTTCATGTTTTTGAATATTTTTAAGGTCGATACCTGAATTTTCCAGCAGTGGTAAAATACGTAATCCAAAAGGTTTGATTGCTGTGGGTTTTGTTTCATACTTATCTACAAATTGAGGTCGAAATGAAATTTTGGATGCCGGGTTAGACGGATTTGCAGCAAGTCTGATAGCATACTGAAGAGAAAGTTTCTCTCTGCGCGAGGTTAAAGATGGTTCACCTGCTTCTACATAAAGGCTTAATACGGGAGAAGTACGGAAGGCTCCCATGGCCAGACGAAGGCCTTGGTGATGGATAGTATCCAAGGATTTCAAATAGGACTTTCTGGCAGAACCATAAACAACAGACCCATAATCTAATTTAGATCTTATTAAAGACCGGTAAAGATGTAATAACGTATACCGATCTGCTCCCCAACTTGTATGAGCTAAAACTTTCAAAAGATTCAAAGCTTTTAAGCATTTCGCTTTAAGATATTTAATATGTGGAATAAAAGATAACTTTTGATCAAATATGACCCCAAGAAATTTGGTTTCTTCAACAACAGGAATTTGTGATCCGTATAAAAACAGGGAAGGATGTTCGTGTTTTTTCCGTAGTTTACAAAAATGAACACACTGCGTTTTCGACTTGGAGAACTTGAAACCATTTTTATCAGTCCATTCTTCTATTCTTTTTAAATTTTGTTGTAACTTTCGTTCAATTGTTTTCATATTTTTTGAACGGTAACATATACAAAAATCATCAACATACAATGAACAATCAGTTTTGTCGTCCAAACATTGTACAATATTGTTTATTTTGATGTTAAATAGCGTAGTTGAAAGAATACTACCCTGTGGGACACCCTGTTCTTGATCATAGAAATCTGACAGGGTAGACCCCACACGCACCTGAAACATGCGCTCCCCTAAAAAGCTTTCAATAAAACTGGGAAGTTTTCCTCTTAAGCCAATGTTATGTAGATCTTTCAATATTCCATAACGCCATGTTGTATCATATGCTTTCTCCAAGTCGAAAAAGACAGCCACTACGTGTTCTTTGTTAATAAAAGCATCTCGTATAAATGTTTCTAGTCTTATTAAATTGTCATTGGTACTACGTTCCGAACGAAAGCCCGATTGATATTCTGAAATGAGGTTGTTGGACTCTAAGTACCAGACTAATCTCTTGTTTATCATTCTCTCCAATGTTTTACACAAACAACTTGTCAAAGCTATCGGACGATAATTTGTAGGTTCTGCATGATCTTTCCCTGGTTTCGGAATTGGTACAACTGTAGCTACACGCCAACTCTCAGGACAGACCCCCGTTTCCCAAATATTATTAAAGATATCTAAAAGTGTTGTAAGAGAACTTTTTGGCAGATGCTTAAGCATCTGATAATGAATTTCATCGGGGCCGGTTGCCGTATCATGTGATTTTTCAATGGCTTCAACGAGTTCGGATAAGTTAAATGGTGTGTTGTATTCTTCGTGATTAAGGGATTTGAAGTTAAGTTTTCTTTTCTCCTGGTCCTTTTTGAAATTTCTAAAAGTGTCAGAATAATTACGCGATGATGAATTTCTCAAAAATGTGTGACCAAGAGTATCTGAAATATCTTTTTTTGTTGAAGCTATTGTGTCAAATTCAGTATTTAAATGTGTAAAACTAGAAGACTTTGTTTTTCCTGAAATTTTTCGTACCATATCCCAAACCTTTTTAATGGGGGTTTTATAGTTCAATTTGGAGACATATTCTCTCCATGACTTTCGTTTGGAAGCTCGGATTGTTCGCCGAGCTTTAGCTCTAAAAACTTTTACGTCGTTGAGCTTTTCTGAAGTGGGATTTTTGCAGAACTTATTTAGAGCCTGTTTACGCTTTTTAATAGCTTCTTTACAGTCATTATTAAACCAAGGCTTGCTTTTCTTAGTATTTGTGGAGGTCTTTGGAATGCATTGTTCTGATATGTTAATAAGTGTATCTGTGAAATCAGAAACAATGTCAGATGATTCATTTAAGTGATCAACTGATAACTCTTCTTCACATAAATTATGGAATAATTCCCAGTCGGCTTTATTCATTTTCCATTTCTGGTTACAGTCTTCATCTGGTTCGTTTACGCTCTCTATTATAACAGGAAAGTGATCACTTCCGCACTGATCATCATGAACAGACCAGTCATAGTCCAAGAAGAGAGATGGGTGACACAAAGAGAGATCTAAAGAAGACAAATGACCTGTCGCAGGGTGAAGGTAAGTATAAGATTTATCATTCATCAAGCAAAGATCGTTCTTTGCAATAAAATCTTCGACAAGTGCTCCTCTGTTATTGACATCTTTACAGCCCCATAGAATATTGTGACCATTGAAGTCGCCAACTAAAAGCTATGGCGATGGAAGTTGACTCAGCAATGAGTCAAGATGTTCGGGCTTTAAAGAAAATGAGGGTGGGATATATAGAGAGCAAACTGTAGTTTCTTTATCCAGAGAAACCGATACTGCTACAGCTTGAAGGTCGGTTTTTAATTTGATCTCTCTTTGTGGTAAACATGATTTAACAAAAATTGAGCTGCCACCAGATGGTTTGTTACCATCAGAATAGATATAGTTGTATGTATTGAAACCCCTGACATCTATGTTGTCATCAGTTTTTAAAAAAGTTTCTTGCAAACAAAACACCGATGGGGTTAGTAGCGAAATAAGTAATAAGAGTTCATTATAATTTGATTTAAGACCTCGACAATTCCATTGTATTATTTTGTGTTTTAAATCCATTTTAAGGAGAGATATTTAAAGACTAGAAACTATTATGGAGGTGCAATTGGTGATATAGATCTGCTACCACCAGCTCGTGGTGTGGCAGACCTCGATCTGTTATTGCCACTTGGTGATGATGGAGTTTCAGTCAACTCCATATCACTGTCACTCAAAGATCCGAATCTGTTCTGAAATTTTATATTGTCTCTTTCCATTTTACGTTGTCTGTTTGTCTTTGAGACAATTGATGTTTTTTGATCGGATCTTGCGACCCCTTATTAGTTCGACCTGGGTCGGGTTTCTCTTTTACATTCGGCGCTGGCTTCGGTACGGTCGCTGTCGACCGATCCGAAGCAACCTGGATTGCGCCTTTTGATAAATTGGTTGAACTTTGTGGTGCTGGAGTGGATTTACTCCATGCACCAGACTTTTTCAGTTCAGCAATGTATGATTCAGCAGTCTGTGTTGCGGAGCTGGTACATTTTACACCAGCACCCTTTGTGATGCTGGCGAAACTGGTGGTTGGTGTTATGTATCGCTCTTCGACAATCTTCCGCGCTTCTGGGAATGTTATCCCCCTTTGGTATTTGACGGTAAGTATTTCTTTTTCTTTTTTCCACGCCGGACAGTCTCGGGAGAAAACAGCATGTTTGCCATCACAATTTACGCATTTGGGTTCATTTTTGCAGTTGAGGTGATTATCAACATGCTTTTCTTCACCACAATTAGGACAGAGTTTTTTTCTCTGACATCTGCTTTCGTGATGGCCAAAAGCCTGACAAGAGTAACATCTAAGAGGGTTTGGGATGTATACCTCTACGTTAATGGAAAGATATGCTACTTTGATTTTCTTGGGTAGAATTGGTGTATTAAAAGTCAACACATAAGTTGCTGTTGGTTTTAGTACACCATTTCTACGAACTTGAATGTTACGAACACCAACAACTCCCTGATCCTTAAGGTTATCGACTATCTCTTCATCTGAGCAAGGACGCAGTTCTGGACTGCGAATCACTCCCTTAGATGAATTGAGCGTGTTATGTAAAGCGACTTTAACTTTTAGATCAAAGAGTTTGTTGGTGTTTAGCAGGCTTACCACTTGCTGTTTTTTCTCGACTTCCAAGAGAAGATCACCCGATTTGAGTTGTTTTATACTCTTAGGGTGTCCGGCAATGGAGAGAATACTTTTCTCGATGACGAAGGGGGAAAGGCTAGATACAGTTCGTGTATCGTCAAGTGACGTAACGACCAAGAAACGCGGAACGTTGTCAAAATTTGGTTCAGCAGACTGCTGACTAGATTGTTGACTTGACTGCTGACTGGATTGTTGACTGTGTTCATCCGATTCGGATGAATCTTCTTGTTTTTTACGTTTAGGTGCGTTGTGGTTAGGTGATTTGCGGTTATGTTTTTTTCCAGGAGCCATAAGAAAAAAAATTCTAGTTTCGTCCCAAGTGCTCTCCGCCCTCCGTGGAGCCCTACAAGGGAACACCATACTGGAGTGGTTATCCAACTCGCAGATGTTAGAGATACACGTGAGATATACTCGTATAAACAAAATGCCTACACGATTGATCCGTTAAGCCACCGCCTTCTAGAGATAAAAAGACAGAAAAGGGTAAGGTAAATGGGCATATGGTTGGTATCAGGAAAGATACAAAAAGAGTTGAAGAGAAAGCAAAGCGGTATCTCTAGGGCTCGGCGTGACCAGCCGATTGACCGTGCCGGACCGCACGGCCACCCGTCTACACCGAAAAGCCAGGCCAAAGAGGCGTGTTGGGCACCTGAAGCACCGCCACCTCAGGCAACCCTCAACCTCCAGGATCCCTTCTTCCGGTTTACAGGACGCCACCCACGGCAAACGGGTGGTACTTCCTTTAGCTCTTCCCAGTGGGCACATTGACCACAGCAGCAACGTGCCCAGTGGGAATTGAGCCCCCAGGGCCACGGCAAGGCAGGAAGTCTAATACCTGGGGGCAAAATTTTATAGACGCCATTCTGATTTAATTTCAAAATTCAATATTGGACTTAAATCTCTTCTGCAACAAGGTCTATCGGAACCCGAATTTTATGGTGACATAGTATATAAATTCAGAAAAGTATATAACTGCAATGACTTCAGCACCCAATTTCGTAAAATCATTCTTCGATATAAAAAGATTGGGTACAACATGGATATTATACGACAGACTGCATGCATGGTAGTTAACCCAATCACGGTTGGCAACTTTGCTTCCCTCTTTAATTGCACGCCGGTGGGTTAGGCCTCAGATTCTATGACGGCTCCAACGTAAAGGCTTATTGAGAATTAGAGAGATCTCATTCAAGGTAATGTTGGTTGGTGCCTGATGCTCTGTCTCTGGTTGGGCCCATCGGAGTCTAACTGTTTGACGCAGGGGTCAAAAATACAAAACTCTGGTTATATTTGATGAGTTTATGTAGTGGTTCGATGATAACAATTATGATGATAATAGAGGGTGCCTGCAACATACAAAAGACAACAATGTGACACCCATCACACAAACAATATAAATACAATACAATACAGATAACAGACACATTAGCAGACGGACGGACGAACGAACAATACAGACAGATCCTTCTACAAGGGAAATGCAGAAATATAACACATCTGTTATACCGGGATGCATAGGTGATAAATATCAACTATGGGTAAAACCACGAAAATACATGACAATAGCAATAACCTGTTAAATATTAAATTCCACATAGTATGAGGGACAGTAACGAAGCGGCTGCACATTTATCGGGCCTTCGCTGTTATGTTCTGGTATATATCTACATATAAATATGTTACTGGGCTGTAGACAAAGGGCACAGAAGACGATCATACTGGCGACACTTGTTGTTGTTTGACATCGGTTTTGTTGAGAACTGGCATCGCCAGTTTCCAATAAAACCGACGTAATCAAGGTGACACAAATAACAAGGACATACCTGGCTATATATAAAAATAAGCAGTGATTATAAAAACCACTGGTAAAGATGAAAAGACGACATTTTCAGTGTGAAGCTGATGGTGTCTTTCTTGTTCTTTCTCGTGTCGAACCGCGGAAAAGTGCAAAACAGGTGAAAGGTTAAGCTATTGGAAAACCAATCATTCGTCCTCTTGCATACAGAATTTTAAAACAACCGTACCGATTGGTTGAAGGGTAATTATGGGTATTTTCCAATGCCAGTACGAAATACCGTAACTACAAACAAGCACCGGAAAACCAACCTCTGTGACATTCTCCCCTGCTTTGAAAAAAATGGCTCCTGACATTTTGAAACATTAAAGTATAACATAGAATAATGATAGCTGAGTTATAGCTGAGTCTCCAACAAACAAAGTCAGAATTATATTCTATCACAGACATGCTTATGCATCAATGGCATCCGGAATACTGGATTGCTGATATTGGAAATCTATCCAAATCAGATACAGCATTATATGCAAACACTGAAACTAATTTCATTACTGACAGTAAATCAGTACTGACAATTATATCTATATAGATAAACATATGCAAGTGAGACAATTAACTTGTATCACAACATTATATGAAACTCAGCAAAACAAAATGTACATATATTTGAAACTCAGCATTTAAAATTTGGTCAGGATTTAAATAATCAAAGCAAGGAGACAAAAACAGAGGAAACTTACTATATGACATTCTCCCCTGTACTGAAAATTAAAAGACATATGACTTGATAAAAACACAGTGTCAGTATAAGAAAATTAAACAAACCATTCCTGGACCGATTGCTGGTTCATTAGCCAGTCGCCGTATCTATTTGGTGGCTGGCGTGTTCTACCTGATCTACGGGGTCCTACATTTTGCTCTACCTGCTCTGTACCTACAACTTGCTGTTCAGTCTGATCCAAAGTTTTACCTAGAGAAGAATGATGGCCACCACTAACTAATGGATCAGACTCCTGACTAATCGCTGTGTCTAACTGACTTCTACCTATGGCTGCTGATGGTCTAACGACTGAACTACCAAATGAATCTTGGAAAGAAGAATCATTGATTGTGATAGACCTTTCAGCATTTTCACGAGATGAAACACCAATAGGTATAGAAGTTTTTCCATTCCTCCTATGTGGAGGAATGTATCTCAGGACATAGTCAGATTGATCTGAATCTGAATCAGGATCAGAGTCAGAAATAGGTACAGCTTTTTTTTCCTGGTAATTTTCTTAGTTTTAGGACTTACATTTTGATCTGGCTCTATATTTGTCTCTGATATACCCGGTATTACTGACAATGGTAACAGCATGTTCCTGTGTAGAGTTTTTACTGTTGAATCACCTGATTCTCTCTGAACAGTATACACAGGCACATTTCTATCGGGTATACCAGTAACAACATACGGGTGTTTATCCCACTTGTCTGCCAATTTGTGCTTGCCCCGCAAACCAACATTTCTGATTAAAACATGGTCCCCTGCATCTAGAGTTGCTTCTCTTACTTTAAGATCATAATTGGTCTTACTACGATTGGCACTCTTTTCAGCTTCCCTTGCAGCGACCTTATAAGCAAAGTTCAGCCGCTTCTTCAATTTGGAGACATAGTGCTCCCTTGAAGAATCTGGCTCAACTGGGCTTTGTAGGCCTAAATATGCATCCACTGCAAGACGGGGGTGTCTACCAAACATTAAAAAGAATGGGGAGTATCCAGTGGAATCATGTTTGGTAGCATTATAAGAATGGACCAACGGAGCCACGTAGGATTTCCAATCCTGTTTCTGATTGTCCTGCAGTGTGCCGAGCATGTTCAAAAGTGTCTGATTGAACCTTTCAACCATACCATTCCCCATAGGGTGATATGGTGTGGTTCTGGACTTTTGAACACCCGCCAGACTGCACAACTCACTTATAACAGAAGATTCAAAATTTCTTCCCTGGTCACTATGTAGCCGAGCAGGGAAGCCATAATGAACAATAAACTGTTCAAAAAGAACTTTGGCAACGGTCTTGGCTAACTGGTTTCTCGTTGGAAAGGCCTGGGCCATATCTAGTGAAATGATCGGTGATCACTAAAATGTTTTCATGACCACCCTTCGCCCTACCCAACGAAAGAAAATCTATACAAACCAGTTCCATTGGCTGAGTAGTGACAATGTTCACTAGCTCAGCACTTGGTTTTGGAACAGTTTTTCGTTGAATGCAACGAACACAATTTTTTATCTTCTGTTCGACACAACTTTCTAGACCTGGCCAATAGAACCTCTGGCGAACCAAAGACATTGTTCGATCACGACCTTGATGACCTAAGTCATCGTGCAAATGTCTCAAGACAGTATCCCTTAAATGAGCAGGTAATACCAGTTGACGAGTATTCTGTCCATCTAACACTGTGTTTCTGTACAGAATACCATCAACCAGTGAAAATTTCTTCCACTCACGAAGATATTTCAAAACAGTAGGTGTTTCTGTCCTGAGATCACTGTACTCGGGACTAAATCCAGTTTTAAGTAAACTGTTAATTCTGGAAATGCTTGGATCCGCAAGCTGTTCCCTTGACCAGTTAATGTCCTTAAACTCAGAAGCTGGAGAAGAACCCGAAGATTGGGTTGAAAGTGTGTCCAATACATCATCATCTTGTGAAACAAGCAATGTTTCAACATATGGACATGTATTTCTTTGGACAGTGTAAGACTGACAAATAGCATTCACTGCCTCAGGAAATAATTGTACTGTTTGCTGAGGTCTTCTGGACAAACCGTCAGCATCTCCGTTGGACTTTCCACTCTTATATTTCAACTGGAAGTCATAAGAGCCAAGAGAAGCCAGCCACCTATGGCCAGTAGCATCAAGTTTTGCAGAAGTTAACACATAAGTTAAAGGATTATTATCGGTACACACTGTAAAAGTGTTACCATATAAATAATCATGAAACTTATCTGTCACAGCCCATTTGAGACACAAAAATTCCAACTTATGGGCTGGATAGAGTTTTTCACTGTTTCTCAAACCTCTACTGGCATAGGCAATGACTTTCTCAATACCATCATGCTCTTGGTACAATACTGCTCCCAAACCTTCACAAGAAGCATCAGTGTGGAGAATAAAAGGTTTGGTAAAATCGGCATAAGCCAAGACAGGAGGTGAAGATAACACCTTTTAAAGTATTAAAAGCTAACTGTTGAGCATTACCCCACTGCCAAGGTGCGATAGACTTCTTCTTCTTCTTCTTCTTTGATTGGTCAGAGATTTTATTAGTAGGATGCCCTATAAGAAGGTCATTCAAAGGCTTCACAATGCGTGCATAGTCTTTGATAAAACGCCTGTAATAACCTGTGAAACCTAAGAATGAACGAAGCTCTTTGATATTGTTAGGTGGAGGCCAAGAGATCAAAGCTTGTATCTTGTCGGGATCGGTTTCAACTCCCTTTTCACTGACAACATGGCCAAGGTATCGAACGGAACTCTTAAAAAACTCACATTTGGATGCTTTTAATTTCAAACCATGATGATTTAAACGGCCAAAAACAGCTTCAAGTCTAGAAATGTGTTCTTCGAAAGTTTCCGAAAAGATTAAAATATCATCAAGGAATATAAGACATTCCTTGAGATTCATCTCACCCATACAACGCTCCATTAACCGTTGAAACGTAGCTGGGGCATTAGTTAATCCAAATGCCATGCGATTGCATTCGAAGAAGCCCAGATTTCCAACGGTGAATGCAGTCTTGTATTTGTCGGCTTCGTCAATTTCGACTTGCCAATAACCACTGCGCAAATCTAATTTTGAAAAGAATTTCGCGCCAAGTAATGTATCAATGGTGTCATCTATGCGTGGTAAGGTGTAAGCATCTTTTATAGTACGACTGTTCAGTTTCCGGAAGTCAATGCAAAAACGAAGACTACCATCCTTCTTACGAACAAGAACAACATTTGAAGAATATGGGCTACTGGATGGACGTATTGCATCTGCCTCAATCATTTTCTTCAAATGCTGTCGTACTTCTTCGTATAATGCTGGAGGAATTCTCCTGTAAGGGTCTTTAAATGGAACATTATCCGTTAAATTGATTTTGTGTTTAACGGCATCTGTTCTACCTAAGTCTGTAGGACCGGTAGAAAAAATATGTGACCAATCACCAAGAACTTGTTTTGCTCTTAATAACTGATCAGCATTAAGATTGTCACTGTCAATCTTGATGCCTGTATCATCTAAAGATGTAGCCATAGACTTATGTTCCTGTTTCTGTGTAGAATCAGGTGTCCATGAATCTACCACATTAACACTAGAAAGAGAGCACAATAAAGATTTAGGAGGAATCTCTACTGCTCTTGCAGATAAATTACAGACCCGGACTGGAACACGAACAGTCGCACCATGTGCTTTTAAAGAAACTACTCTTGGACATATTGTCAAATTACCTGACAATGTACCTTCTATATGTTCTGTCACAGCATTTTGTATATCTTTTGTGCCACGAACAATACCATGTATAGTTTTAACTTCACCGGGAGCTAAACGAATACCATAATTATTGGTAGTTCTGACAGGTATCGTGTCATCACACAAACTATCAAATGCTGTTTGCCACTCATTGGGAATATCAGTTTTATGATTTGATTGTTTGCACAATCTAATAACATTGGTACCAATAATGGCTGGTACCTGACTATTATACTCAGTGTCGGCTACAACAAGCACTGGCACAATAAAACTATTATTTCCCAAAGAAGGTACAGAAACATCTGCTTCAATAAAACCCTTATATGGAAGTTTATCACCAGTGGCACTTGAAACGGATAATGAAAGACCGAATTCACTGATGTCGTGCAAATCTGGTTTAGGGTCCATTGAAGAGTAAAAGGTCTCTGAGATAGATGTAACCATGGAGCCAGTGTCAATTAGAGCAATAGTCTTAAGTCCACTTATAACAAATTCTCCTTCGTTGGCACTTCCAACTAACCTAGTAAATAAATTTGGTTTTGTATCTGTTGATACACTTGGGCCATGTTGATAATTATCTATGACTTCCTCCATTTGCCCAGCAACAGAGGAAGATGTTAGTTTAAATGACCGGTATTTCCGGCAGAATTGTCATCGCGGTATGTTCCACGGCCGTTGGAACCACCACGATAACCTCTTCCGGAACGACCGCCTCTGTTGCCTCTATAGGAGTTGTTATTTTGAGAGTTATCATTTTGATAACCCCTGCCATAACCTCCTCCATACGAGCCTCTACCATAACCTCGGCCTCGACCTCTAAAACCACCAGGAGAAAAGCTTTGCTGACTCGAAGAATCTTTCTTCGATTCAGCAAGAGCCTTACTCTGCTGGTCTAACCTATCCTCCATTGCCTTCATATGGCCCATTAACTCACTCATCTGCTTTAAAAGCAGAGTGTTGGTATCCTCAGTAGACACTTGTCCACTGAGTTGATGGGCGGACTTTTTAGGATTGGCAGGAGGTTTCGTACTAGACTCCTCAATGTCAACTTTCCTTATTTCCCTTAACAAAGATTTAAAATCTCTGACGCTATCATATAAATGCCGCGTAGAGTTCTTCAAGGTTTGACTTTTCAAACCTGTCCAAAACTTACTACGGAGCATTGCATCCTTTGCTAAGGCATCAATATGACCGAAAGATACTGCCCTTGACAGGGTTTGCTCTAACCTTGAACCATAAACAACTATAGACTCATTGTCTTTTTGGCAGTCGCTATAAAAAGACTGCATCAAGGTTTCACTAGTGTAAACATTTCCGAAGAAACCATCTAATTTTTCCAGAATTTCATCTACCGTCGCATGTTCACCCAAGGGAACCAACATATCTCTTGCTGTTCCCCTTAGGGAATTGCGTATAGATTGGAAAAGAATATGCTCAGGTAAGTTAGCAGAATTTTTCGAACATTTCACCTCGAAACTCCACACTTCATAAGATGCTTCCCCTTTTTGTGGTTCTTCTGAGCCACTAAATATAGGTAATTTGGGGACATAGGTGTTCTGAAAATTACCTGCATTTTGTAATAAGGTATTTGGTAAATTACCAGTATTATTTAACAAGGTATTCTGTAGAAAACTTAACCTTGGACTAGCACCTACACCAGGGTTGACAATTTTTTGGGTCTTGCTGATGTTGGTGGTGGAAATTTTAAACTGGTGTTGTATTCACCACTTTTGGGCGTACTGGTATTTTGTGTACCCCTATTGGAAGCTTCTGAAGCACGTGCCAACAGCAACTCAAACTCCTCTTTTGTCAAGACTTTATAGTCTGCATCTTCATTAATGGTTTTTACCATTTCGGCTAAATCAAAGCCTGTTTCAGTATTTTTAGCCATGATAATTTAGTATTATAAATAACAATGAACCAAAATAATTAAATTTCAAACACTGAAACTGATTTATGGCTATAACACTAAATTAAGTATAATGGAGGGGGGGGGGAAGCAATTCACCCTGTGACCTCTAAATAATTATATTGAAACAAAATCACAAACACAAAGCAGGGTAAATTAATCACAAAATCACTACCAATGTAGAGAGCACAATAATAATAACACACACAATATAAAGGTACTCACAAAATAGTAAATTTAATAGAGATTAGGGTTTAAGTGCGTCAAGTTCAGCGCATTTGCTACACAAGACGTTGGATCACAAAACCGTATTCACCATTAAACTACTGAAGTGAGTAAAGCAACAGAATCATCTGCTTTAACACAAAAGCAATATTGATACTCTCAACACAGATAATTAATTTCCAAGTAGAAAACTAATGGAAACACAGCCTATAGATAACTGTGTTTACCAATCTTCTGATGAAGTGTTTACATAAATCATCACCAGGGTGAATGCCATCTGCAAGCAGCAAACTGTAAGACACTGTTTTTATGGATTTCTTGTTTGCTTTCCTACAGGCAATTAGATCTGCACTAAACCTAGGAACTTGGGATGAGCCGTATGTCCTATTTAACACCTTTATTTTGTCATTCAAACTGTCTATTTTTTCCTTTAAGATGGAATCATGATCCCTATAAATATCGCTGAAAAGACAGCCTCTACTGAAATTCCAAATTGAAATTGAATAATAAGGGACCTCTAAAATAAGAACTTTTACACAGTCATTATTGAGGGACATAACATTTTCATACTGTTTACAAATATCATCAGGTGAAGTGCCACTTAGGTCAATAAATTTCTTCCTTTTGGATTTCTCTGAAGGGTCACCAATTTTACAAGTTTGGTCACAAGTACCTGTCCACACTAAAATTAATAACTTACCATAGTTCCTTTTCCAACTTCCAATATTCCGCCAAATGAAAGTAGCTGCCTGCTCACTTGATCGCCCTGGGCATGATTCCCAAATAATGCTTCTTTCTGGCTCTTGGTCCTTATTTACATGCTTTCGGACATAAGAACCTTTACTGTCAGACACAATAATGACAGTAGTATCCTGTGTACTAGATGGTACAATGACAGGATTGTCTCTTAGATATTTTGTGATACTAGCAAGAGACATGTGAAAAATAAAGCAAAAACACAAATACGACACACTGATAGTATTGATGGATGAAAAACACTGAAAAGGGGCTATTTTCCACCATTATTCATCAACACAAATTGTAAAATATATCTTACCTCCGATTTCCATCTTCTATCAGCTGAAAAGGTTGAATAGTATGAACAGGAACACTGTATAGGGATATCAGGGGCAATACATCACTTGACTTAGCCTGAAATGTCATGTAAAGGAAACACAGGGTGATAGGGGAGGACTTTTAAAAATTAAACCACTCTTCACTTACATCACTGGACCTATGATGATGGACTGTTAGAAAGTGTTAGTGCTGCTGTGAAACATGCAGTGCAGTGCAATATACACGTAATATAGTACTATATAGTACAGACAATCCTAACACATCATAAAAATTCCATAATCACAACACAAACTGACAAAAATAAGACTATATGAAAACTATTGGCCACTAAGTGTAACTAAACATTGAAATACACACATTACTATGAAAATAACACATTCAATTCTTACAGGTAAGAATTTGCTTCATTGGGTGCAAAAAAAAAATTTTTAGGGAAAGAATTTGCTCCCTTGGAGTCAAAATAACTATAGAGAAGGAATTTGCTTCTCCATGGCACCCGTAGTAACACAAATGTGGCCCATATCACTCAATGACACACAAAATAATGAATAACACAAAAACACATTGTGACAAGATAAACATACATTCAAAGTAACACAAGCCTGTCAATGTTCACGAATGAAGACATTTCACTGAAATCCCCTCACACGCAAACATGACAACCATTGAAATAAGGCAAAGATAGACATGATAGGCCTTTTTATATTCTTTTGTTTTTAATAGAAGTATCTATGAAAAACAAAAGCAAAATTATCCGGATTGAACACAATTAAAACCACACAACACAAAATAAACACATAATGAAACACAAAAATATCACAGATAGAGTGTGTGCACCCGGTCACAGATTAAATTCATGAAGACACATGGTGGAAGGACTCCTCCTAATAATCAGCTGTGATATGACAACACAGTAATATAATTAACACCTTAAATTGAAGGTAAACACGCGTGTTGATGAATAATGGCCATTTTTACTTATATTTATTAACACAACACAAATCAACGACTCCTAGACCCGTGGCTATCGAACGGTTGCTGGAAGCAGACTCATGTTGAGGTTGTTGTTGTACTCAAATCTATCTATCTATGTTGATGGAAAACTGCCAGACACCCTTAAATCCTCGTTAGGGGCTCAATTGACGCAGGGGTCAAAAATACAAAACTCTGGTTATATTTGATGAGTTTATGTAGTGGTTCGATGATAACAATTATGATGATAATAGAGGGTGCCTGCAACATACAAAAGACAATAATGTGACACCCATCACACAAACAATACAAATACAATACAATACAGATAACAGACACATTAGCAGACGGACGGACGAACGAACAATACAGACATATCCTTCTACAAGGGAAATGCAGAAATATAACACATCTGTTATACCGGGATGCATAGGTGATAAATGGGTAAAACCACGAAAATACATGACAATAGCAATAACCTGTTAAATATTAAATTCCACATAGTATGAGGGACAGTAACGAAGCGACTGCACATTTATCGGGCCTTCGCTGTTACGTTCTGGTATATATCTACATATAAATATGTTACTGGGCTGTAGACAAAGGGCACAGAAGACGATCATACTGGCGACACTTGTTGTTGTTTGACATCGGTTTTGTTGAGAACTGGCATCGCCAGTTTCCAATAAAACCGACGTAATCAAGGTGACACAAATAACAAGGACATACCTGGCTATATATAAAAATAAGCAGTGATTATAAAAACCACTGGTAAAGATGAAAAGACGACATTTTCAGTGTGAAGCTGATGGTGTCTTTCTTGTTCTTTCTCGTGTCGAACCGCGGAAAAGTGCAAAACAGGTGAAAGGTTAAGCTATTGGAAAACCAATCATTCGTCCTCTTACATACAGAATTTTAAAACAACCGTACCGATTGGATGAAGGGTAATTATGGGTATTTTCCAATGCCAGTACGAAATACCGAAATACCGTAACTACAAACAAGCACCGGAAAAACCAACCTCTGTGACATGTTGGTTTTCTTTTGCTCCAGCATTTCAGTGGTTTCTTGCTGTCGAGTCCTCACCGTTGTCTCACCTCTGTGGTTCTTTTTTGTGTTCACGGAGATGTTGCACTGATGAGTTAGGAGGCCTTCATGCGGACTGAACAAATTATTTGTCTAAATCGCGACGGAAGTAAGGGCGAGGATTGTGGCCACGTAAAATCGATTTAAGCCCCCCAGTGGAAATCTTCCACTGACCGTTCCAAGGCGGCTCTTCTGTGGCGATTTATTTATGTTGTTGTTTGTTACTTACTGTGTGTATCACTTTTGTCTTTTTATTTTGGATGGCCATATGGCCATTTTGTGGGAAAGTAACTGTCCTTATGGCCTTCCTTTGTTTAGGTTTCCATTATGGTCTTGTCGCTTAATGTTTGTATTTCTTTCCCTTTGGTGTCTTTTATGGGTAGAGTAAGTTAATTGTATCAATTCCTGATCTTTGTTTTACTTCTACTTTTTATTTCTGTGCATCTGTGGGGTTGCAAAGAGTTGCAGGTCTTATTTATGCATAAGATTTGGTGGACTGTATTTGCAACATTTTGACATTTAGAGTCAGTTATGAGGCTAGTCTACCTTGGGAGCTTTATAGAGCCTTTGATACCATTGTATTATGTTGTTTTGTGTTATGCTATCATGATCCATATGTTGTTTTTTTTTGTGTGTGATCTGTCACTGGAGTTAAGTATCCAGTTGTTATGGACCATGTGGTCTAGTGGTTTTGTCTCTTTGGGTGTGTACACACGATCCAACGTGCTAAAAGCAGCGGCTACAGGCCTTAGAGGTCGTGATTTTAGTGTTGTCTAAGGGAGTAGGCTATCTTGTGTCATGTTGTTATTTGCACAGAATTTGGGTTCTGTGTGTGTTGTATGCAGCATGTATGTGCAGCGTGCAGCGTTGTTATTTACAGAATTGTGTTTCTGTACAAGTCCTATATGCAGCATGTATTGTGCAGCATATAGAGTTGTTTTATACAGAATTTATTTTTTTTTTTGTATAAAGGGTGAAAGACTCCAGGGGCAGATCAGCTGGCAGCAAACATTTCTTCATGTTTACGGAAGAAGGTTGTGATTTTGTATTCACTTAATTTGTCCTACCAGTGTCTCTAAGAAATTGCTGAAAGGCTGTAATGCTTGTTGTAGCACTGGCTGACCTCTTTTGTGTATTTGTAGGACATGATACATGTTTGCTGCAATACTTTGAAAATGAACTATGGGTCTGGGGCTGCTGCGCTGGTTTAGCATTGGACTGATTTGTGTTGGTTGTTCTGGATTAACATGGGGCAGGCTCTGGGTTTTGGCTTTTTAACTTTTCCCCTGTAATTCCCTAATTCATTGGCTTTGGCCCAACTTAGTGGCCCTATCTTGGTCCCCTTTGTGTGAGTGTGTTTGCCAATACCAATTTTGGTTACCCTGGGGCACTCCTGGGAATCCGGAGGAACTGCATGGAGGGGTATCACATGCCTGGTGCAGCAGTCGAGGGTTCATAAGTTCAGGAAAATGGGATCACTTGAGCATGTACAAAAATGCTTGTACATTTTGTTAGAAAAATGTATCAATTGTTACATCCTTGGTCATTAAAATATATCCTAGGTCTGTCCAAAAATGTTGCATTCCTTAATTATTTGATTGTCATCGTGGTTATCATCATCATCATTATTATTGCCATCATTATCAGAGGTCAGGGTTACAGTTTTACAGCTTTGTAGATTAGTGTCATCACAGGTTTATTGGTTGTTCAAGTTTGGGTGTCCATTCAATGTAAATAGGAGATAGACATTTCTACAGTGCTTTTGTATTTTGTAGTTGATTTTTTTTGTAGTTTTATAATGCTTATATGACATGCTGAAATGTTCATTTTATGAGTTCCAGATAGTCAAAACCGGTAATGGATATTTTGTATGTTCCCGGGTGATGGGTTGTGGCTGTGACCAGGCTGCACAGATTCATCTGTGGCATAATTCGGGTTTTCTTGAAGGTTGGTCTTAAATGTTGGTCTCTCAACACTGTGCCTGGTTTGGTTTTACACCTATGTCAGACTCTTTTGTGAGAGCCCTTTTGTCTTGCAGATTTGTGCACCCCATGCTGCTGGTACTGGGGAGGCTGTGGCTTCTATATTTCACCCAGCTGTATTTGAGATGCATAGAAAAGTCTATCTGGGAGTCAAATTTTTACCATATGTGTTCATGTAACCAATAAATATTTGTATATTTTTGATAAATATATATTTTTTCCTTTCAGTTACATACTTCGTCAATTTAAGTGCTTTGACATGATCTTTGATTGAACTAAGTTTGCTTAAAAATCGAATTTTGAAGAATTTACCACAAGCTTTAGATGGGTTTAAGTGGAATTTTGGAAATTAAAAAAAAAAAAAAAAAAAAAAAAAAAAAAACTGGTTTGGTAACTTTTGACAGGAGAGATATTTATCATTTTGTCCAAAATGACTAACTGCATTAGTTGTTCTGTGACTTTAATGATTCAGTGGGCTTGCTTCATCGAGTAAATTTTGGTAAAATAATTTAAATTTTGTTTTTCACTAGCCCACTAGTTTTTCAATTCTTAAAGAAAACAAGAAAAAAAAAATCATTTTTTAAATTTGTTTGCCTGTTTGATTCGAGGTCTAACATCCTTGTCAACACCATTTTGGCTGCTTTTGGGGCTTTTGTGGGACTTTTATCCCGTGTTGGGATGAGTTGGCATCTCAGGACTTGCTATCGGATAAGACCAACGGGTTTTGTGTGCATAGACGGTCTGGCTCATGCTGCTTTGTTCGAGCAGGCTTGAGCCTTTTGAGCAGTTTGCCGGTGCTCCCATGCAGTTAGTTTCAATTCTGTGTGGTGTGCCGTGCGATGATGATGATTTCGTGTTTAACGACGCGTCAACCCTCTTTGTGGGTCATAAGCGTCAAACGGTTAATGGTTAAAAGGCATGAATAATTATGATGATATTAACAGTAAAAAGTCAGAATGATAATGTATAAAAATCTGAAACAGTTAAATCTTATGAAAAAGTCCAATTTCTTTTAAGAATAAAATAATATTATCAACAGGTACATCTCGAAACAGTTGTTGTAAAGTGTCAGCTTTGAAATATAAAATACGTGAGGGTGAAAAGTCAACACAGTCAATTAAGATATGTTTCACAGTAAATGGCTGATCACAACCTACACAAGAAGGTTGATCATCACCATTAAAAATATAAGAATGAGTAACTCTAGTATGGCCGATGCGCAGTCGTGTTAATACTACGTCCTCTTTTCTGGAAAACTGTGGAGGAGAGCATTTTGTACTAACGACAGGTTTAACGGCATGGAGTTTGTTATTTATTGCACGGTCCCATTCGCCTTGCCATTCCGACAAGATGTATCGGTTAATAAATGGTTTAAAATTATTAAAAGGAATTTTAAAAACAGATGGATCAAGATTGAGCGATTCCTTTGCTTTCTTGTCAGCATATTCATTGCCGACAATGCCAATATGGCTCGGAAGCCAACAAAACAAGATTTGGTGTGTTTTAGAAATTTCATGATGTTTTTCGATCAATTTTTGAATTTGAGGATTTTTAGATGATGAATGGTCTAAAGCCTTAAGCACAGAAAGTGAATCAGAAAATATAATTGCTTTTTGAATTGTTGAAGAACTGATAAAATCTAAAGCTAGGTCTATTGCTTTGGCTTCAGCTGTAAAAATAGATGAACCATCTGGAAGGCGCATGGTTTTGTGCATATCTTTAGAAACATACGCACAGCCAACTTTATCTCCTTCTTTGGAACCATCAGTATAGACTTGCTGGTAATCATTGTAACGTGACTGCAGTACCTGAAAGTTTTGTTTAAGAAGTATTGGATTTGATTCGGATTTTTTTCCATCATGTAAGTCGAACAGAATAGAAGGTTGTTTAATACACCAAGATGGAACTTCGGCGGTTTCATGTTTTTGAATATCTTTAAGGTCGATACCTGAATTTTCTAGCAGTGGTAAAATACGTAATCCAAAAGGTTTGATTGCTGTGGGTTTTGTTTCATACTTATCTACAAATTGAGGTGGAAATGAAATTTTGGATGCCGGGTTAGATGGATTTGCAGCAAGTCTAATATCATACTGAAGAGAAAGTTTCTCTCTGCGCGAGGTTAAAGATGGTTCACCTGCTTCTACATAAAGGCTTAATACGGGAGAAGTACGGAAGGCTCCCATGGCCAGACGAAGGCCTTGGTGATGGATAGTATCCAAGGATTTCAAATAGGACTTTCTGGCAGAACCATAAACAACAGACCCATAATCTAATTTAGATCTTATTAAAGACCGGTAAAGATGTAATAAAGTATACCGATCTGCTCCCCAACTTGTATGAGCTAAAACTTTCAAAAGATTCAAAGCTTTTAAGCATTTCGCTTTAAGATATTTAATATGTGGAATAAAAGATAACTTTTGATCAAATATGACCCCAAGAAATTTGGCTTCTTCAACAACAGGAATTTGTGATCCGTATAAAAACAGGGAAG
Source organism: Lucinisca nassula (assembly GCA_963580285.1). Lineage (NCBI taxonomy): Eukaryota > Metazoa > Mollusca > Bivalvia > Lucinida > Lucinidae > Lucinisca > Lucinisca nassula. The sequence goes on from OY757020.1 coordinate 42,190,103, forward strand.
GATGTTCGTGTTTCTTCCGTAGTTTACAAAAATGAACACACTGCGTTTTTGACTTGGAGAACTTGAAACCATTTTTATCAGTCCATTCTTCTATTCTTTTTAAATTTTGTTGTAACTTTCGTTCAATTGTTTTCATATTTTTTGAACGGTAACATATACAAAAATCATCAACATACAATGAACAATCAGTTTTGTCGTCCAAACATTGTACAATATTGTTTATTTTGATGTTAAATAGCGTAGTTGAAAGAATACTACCCTGTGGGACACCCTGTTCTTGATCATAGAAATCTGACAGGGTAGACCCCACACGCACCTGAAACATGCGCTCCCCTAAAAAGCTTTCAATAAAACTGGGAAGTTTTCCTCTTAAGCCAATGTTATGTAGATCTTTCAATATTCCATAACGCCATGTTGTATCATATGCTTTCTCCAAGTCGAAAAAGACAGCCACTACGTGTTCTTTGTTAATAAAAGCATCTCGTATAAATGTTTCTAGTCTTATTAAATTGTCATTGGTACTACGTTCCGAACGAAAACCCGATTGATATTCTGAAATGAGGTTGTTGGACTCTAAGTACCAGACTAATCTCTTGTTTATCATTCTCTCCAATGTTTTACACAAACAACTTGTCAAAGCTATCGGACGATAATTTGTAGGTTCTGCATGATCTTTCCCTGGTTTCGGAATTGGTACAACTGTAGCTACACGCCAACTCTCAGGACAGACCCCCGTTTCCCAAATATTATTAAAGATATCTAAAAGTGTTGTAAGAGAACTTTTTGGCAGATGCTTAAGCATCTGATAATGAATTTCATCGGGGCCGGTTGCCGTATCATGTGATTTTTCAATGGCTTCAACGAGTTCGGATAAGTTAAAAGGTGTGTTGTATTCTTCGTGATTAAGGGATTTGAAGTTAAGATTTCTTTTCTCTTGGTTCTTTTTGAAATTTCTAAAAGTGTCAGAATAATTACGCGATGATGAATTTCTCAAGAATGTGTGACCAAGAGTATCTGAAATATCTTTTTTTGTTGAAGCTATTGTGTCAAATTCAGTATTTAAATGTGTAAAACTAGAGGATTTTGTTTTTCCTGAAATTTTTCGTACCATATCCCAAACCTTTTTAATTGGGGTTTTGTAGTTCAATTTGGAGACATATTCTCTCCATGACTTTTGTTTTGAAGCTCGGATTGTTCGCCGAGCTTTAGCTCTAAAAACTTTTACGTCGTTTAGCTTTTCTGAAGTGGGACTTTTGCAGAACTTATTTAGAGCCTGTTTACGCTTTTTAATAGCTTCTTTACAGTCATTATTAAACCAAGGCTTGCTTTTCTTAGTATTTGTGGAGGTCTTTGGAATACATTGTTCTGATATATTAATAAGTGTATCTGTGAAATCAGAAACAATGTCGGATGATTCATTTAAGTAATCAACTGTTAACTCTTCTTCACATAAATTATGGAATAATTCCCAGTCGGCTTTATTCATTTTCCACTTCTGGTTAGTCTTCATCTGGTTCGTTTACGCTCTCAATTATAACAGGGAAGTGATCACTTCCGCACTGATCATCATGAACAGACCAGTCATAGTCCAAGAAGAGAGATGGGTGACACAAAGAGAGATCTAAAGAAGACAAATGACCTGTCGCTGGGTGAAGGTAAGTATAAGATTTATCATTCATCAAGCAAAGATCGCTCTTTGCAATAAAATCTTCAACAAGTGCTCCTCTGTTATTGATATCTTTACAGCCCCATAGAATATTGTGACCATTGAAGTCGCCAACTAAAAGATATGGGGATGGAAGCTGACTCAGCAATGAGTCAAGATGTTCGGGCTTTAAAGAAAATGAGGGTGGAATATATAAAGAGCAAATTGTAGTTTCTTTATCCAGAGAAACCGATACTGCTACAGCTTGTAGGTCTGTTTTTAATTTGATCTCTCTTTGTGGTAAACATGATTTAACAAAAATTGAGCTGCCACCAGATGGTTTGTTACCATCAGAATAGATATAGTTGTATGTATTGAAACCCCTGACATCTATGTTGTCATCAGTTTTTAAAAAAGTTTCTTGCAAACAAAACACCGATGGGGTTAGTAGCGAAATAAGTAATAAGAGTTCATTATAATTCGATTTAAGACCTCGACAATTCCATTGTATTATTTTGTGTTTTAAATCCATTTTAAGGAGAGATATTTAAAGACTAGAAACTATTATGGAGGTGCAATTGGTGATATAGATCTGCTACCACCAGCTCGTGGTGTGGCAGACCTCGATCTGTTATTGCCACTTGGTGATGATGGAGTTTCAGTCAACTCCATATCACTGTCACTCAAAGATCCGAATCTGTTCTGAAATTTTATATTGTCTCTTTCCATTTTACGTTGTCTGTCTGTTTGTCTTTGAGACAATTGATGTTTTTTGATCGGATCTTGCGACCCCTTATTAGTTCGACCTGAGTCGGGTTTCTCTTTTACATTCGGCGCTGGCTTCGGTACGGTCGCTGTCGACCGATCCGAAGCAACCTGGATTGCGCCTTTTGATAAATTGGTTGAACTTTGTGGTGCTGGAGTGGATTTACTCCATGCACCAGACTTTTTCAGTTCAGCAATGTATGATTCAGCAGTCTGTGTTGCGGAGCTGGTACATTTTACACCAGCACCCTTTGTGATGCTGGCGAAACTGGTGGTTGGTGTTATGTATCGCTCTTCGACAATCTTCCGCGCTTCCGGGAATGTTATCCCCCTTTGGTATTTGACGGTAAGTATTTCTTTTTCTTTTTTCCACGCCGGACAGTCTCGGGAGAAAACAGCATGTTTGCCATCACAATTTACGCATTTGGGTTCATTTTTGCAGTTGAGGTGATTATCAACATGCTTTTCTTCACCACAATTAGGACAGAGTTGTTTTCTCTGACATCTGCTTTCGTGATGGCCAAAAGCCTGACAAGAGTAACATCTAAGAGGATTTGGGATGTATACCTCTACGTTAATGGAAAGATATGCTACTTTGATTTTCTTGGGTAGAATTGGTGTACTAAAAGTCAACACATAAGTTGCTGTTGGTTTTAGTACACCATTTCTACGGACTTTGATGTTACGAACACCAATAACCCCTTGATCTTTCAGGTTATCAATGATCTCTTCGTCTGAACAAGGACGCAGTTCTGGACTGCGAATCACTCCTTTAGATGAGTTTAGTGTGTTGTGAAGAGATATTTTAACCGAAAGATCAAAGAGTTTTTTGGTGGCGAGCAGGCTTACAACTTGCGGTTTTCTCTCGAGTTCCAAGAGAAGGTCACCTGATTTGAGTGATTTAATACTCTTTGGGTGTCCAGCTATGGCGACAATACTTTTCTCGATAACAAAGGGAGAAAGGCTTGACACAGTTCGTGTATCGTCAAGCGACGTGACGACCAAGAAACGCGGAACATTGTCAAAGTTTGGTTCAGCAGACTGCTGACTTGATTGTTGACTTGACTGCTGACTGGAATTTTGACTGTGTTCATCCGATTCGGATGAATCCTCGTCTTTTTTACGTTTAGGTGCGTTGCGGTTAGGTGCGTGGGTGCGGTTGTGTTTTTTTCCATGAGCCATGAGAAAAAATTCCTAGTTTCGTCCCAAGTGCTCTCCGCCCTCCGTGGAGCCCTACAAGGGAACACCATAATGGAGTGGTTATCCAACTCGCAGGTGTTAGAGATACACGTGAGATATACTCGCATAAACAAAATGCCTACACGATTGATCCGTTTTGCCACCGCCTTCTAGAGATAAAAAGACAGAAAAGGGTAAGGTAAATGGGCATATGGTTGGTATCAGGAAAGATACAAAAAGAGTTGAAGAGAAAGCAAAGTGGTATCTCTAGGGCTCGGCGTGACCAGCCGATTGACCGTGCCGGACCGCACGGCCACCCGTCTACACCGAAAAGCCAGGCCAAAGAGGCGTGTTGGGAACCTGAAGCACCGCCACCTCAGGTAACCCTCAACCTCCAGGATCCCTTCTTCCGGCTTACAGGACGCCACCCACGGCAAACGGGTGGTACTTCCTTTAGCTCTTCCCAGTGGGCACAAAGACCACAGCGGCAATGTGCCCAGTGGGAATTGAGCCCCCAGGGCCACGGCAAGGCAGGAAGTCTAATACCTGGGGGGTGTGCCGTGCGATGACATTTGTTTCTCTGGGCCCTGGTGGGCAGGGACCCCATTTTCTGGCAGTAACAGTAGAAAGAATAGTTAGTCTTTCCAATGTGCCAAAGCTTATACTGCTTTTATATGTTTTTCTTTTGTACGTATATTGTCCTCATACTATACATGTATTTTTTGTAGAATAGAATAAGAACATTACGAAAAATGATGTGACAGTGAGAGGTTTATGATTTGATTATGTTGATTTCGGGAGAAATCGAAAAATTTCACAACGGAAATTTTTCTTCCCGCTACGGGAAATAGTGTTGTAAAATCATTTTTCGAGTGTGTTCTTTTGTTAAGAGTCCTGCTGATTCAGTTCTAAATTTATTTCATTATATAAGGGGTGTTCTTGTTTGTTTGGCACCTGCCTTATTTTTGGGCTAGCGATCCATGTTCGAATCCAGTTGGAGGAATTTATTTTTTGTGGACCAGATATATTTCATTGTGCAGAGTCTTCCATTTTTTGCTGTCACGTTGGCTCTGTATGACTGAAATATTGCTATAAGGGCCGTAAATTTTTGAACAGCATCTGCATTTTTATTAGTAACTATAAACTGTACTTAAAACAGGTGAATTCCTATACAGAATCAGCAGGATACTTGTAAATAGTGCTGCTAGCCTAAGGAAAAATATGTTGAAATTTGATGTTCAGTTTTATGTGATGATCAGCCCCGATTCTTGTCAAAATTCATAATTAGTTGCGAAAAATCAATCTGAACTGATTTCCGGTAAAGAAAAGTCTTCAGACGACAGACTGCATGCATTGTAGTTAACCCAATCACGGTTGGCAACTTTGCTTCCCTCTTTAATTGCACGCCGGTGGGTCAGGCCTCAGATTCTATGACGGCTCCAACGTAAAGGCTTATTGAAAATTAGAGAGATAATGTCGGTTGGTGCCTGATGCTCTGTCTCTGGTCGGGCTCATCGGAGTCTAACTGTTGGTTTTCTTTTGCTCCAGCATTTCAGTGGTTTCTTGCTGTCGAGTCCTCACCGTTGTCTCACCTCTGTGGTTCTTTGATTTTTGTGTTCACGGAGATGTTGCACTGATGAGTTAGGAGGCCTTCATGCGGACTGAACAAATTATTTGTCTAAATCGCGACGGAAGTAAGGGCGAGGATTGTGGCCACGTAAAATCGATTTAAGCCCCCCAGTGGCAATCTTCCACTGACCGTTCCAAGGCGGCTCTTCTGTGGCGATTTATTTATGTTGTTGTTTGTTACTTACTGTGTGTATCACTTGTGTCTTTTGGTTTTGGATGGCCATTTGGTGGGAAAGTAACTGTCCTTATGGCCTTCCTTTGTTTAGGTTTCCATTATGGTCTGGTCGCTTAATGTTTGTATTTCTTTCCCTTTGGTGTCTTTTATGGGTGGAGTAAGTTAATTGTATCAATTCCTGATCTTTGTTTTACTTCTACTTTTCATATAGCTATTTTATTGGATTTTACAAAATGATGCATTATTTTCAAGAAGTTGACTATTTTGGCAACTTTTCAGATTTTGAGATGACCCCCAAATTCCATACAACAGAAATGAGTCTGGGTCAATAAGGATTATCACTAAAAAACCTATCAAATGCCACTGATAGATTTTTACCAATAATTATGTTAATCTTTATGGTAAAAGTCTGAACTATATATTTGAATTGGTTTGGATCAGCATGTGGGTATTTGAGTGAAATTACAGGAATTGGATTGTTTATAGCATTTTTCTTAGTAAATGTATCTGCTGTGCCTTGGCCTGTCTAATTTTAGATCTAAAAATCAAATACCCTTGTTATATTGTTTTAAGTTCTAAAAAACTTACAGACCTTGTTGAAAATAGCTGAAAACAAACATATTGTTATGCAAATTGCATGGAATTTATTGCAATCCATGATTTAAGCTAAAAACTGTTGCTTAGAACTAGGTCAACGACATGGCTGGATGGGTGTGTTCCTTTAAAAAGTACTATATTTCAGACATTAATATATCCATAGATGAATGTTTCTGAGAATTTTGAGAGATTTTTAGCATATGTCTATGCTGATCTCTTATTAATAAACGAGATATCGGATAAATTAAGGGAATGTAATCATGGCAGTGTCTTACCTTTACCATGCAGTGGCCTTTCTTGGAAAGTTTTTAAACTCCTTAGAAAGTTGAAAAACTAAGTAAACTCCATCAAACACCACTTCCATATGGTGTGAATACATTTTGACTTTCATTTGAATGTAAGAAATCCAATCACACAGTTCAGTTTATCTATTTTTCTTAAGAACAACAGTCTGAGGTGAGGGAAGTCAATATGCCATAATTGCATAAATTATGAATCCCATATTTTGATATTTTGGGATAAATGAATCTTTTGTTGGGCTAATATGTAATAATTTGTTAAAGATTACCTGGTTAGGATACTTTTTATGGATATAATGGCATTATTTTATTGTTTTATTGGGATTAGAAATAGGAACTATGTTTGTCTCAAAGATGGCGGATGCATAAACATTAAATGGGTGTGCTAAAGTCTGCAACTGATTCCTAAAAAAACGTCATCAAATTTAGAATTTTCATTCGAGAAAATCCCTGTGTTTTGATTAAATATGTATTATTTTTGGAGAAACTGATTTATGGGGATCTCAAACATAATTTGCAGAAATTAGTTGAGTAAATTTCGAAACTGTTAATAAATACATGGTTAGATAACTTTACTAATCATGTATCCTTTTTTAGGTTATTCATGAAAGAATTAGCCAATAGCATAATCCCATTATGTCATATGATTACATGTGGTATAAAAGGTTGATGCCTGCCAGCTCAATTATTCCGTTGCATTTTCTTGAAGAGTAAAGACCCTTAAAGTTGTATCTGGCAACATTACCTTTTTATTTTGGGCTTGGACTTTAGAAATTCACAGTAAGGATGGTTCTTTTATATATCAAATAATTGAACTAAATTATCATAAGCTATTTTTCTTTAACATAAACTGGAAAAGCTGTTAGAAAATATTTTTAGAGTATTTCTTCATAAAGTTCAGCTTTAAACTTATTTCCAGGTTTTTAGAAGGGAAAGTCTTAGAAGTGTTTACTGATTACAGGTGTTTGGATCTGTAGCTTTTGGGACGTGTGAGTTCCAAACAGTGATATCATTTCTGAGATTTCTTACCCTTTATTTCTAAAGTTTGGGACTTTCTCAAGATTGGAATATCAGCAGGGTTTAAAGCATTGAGTCCTGCGAGAGGCACGTTGAGTGACCTCCAACTTGGGAATTTTATTTTGGACCTTTATAGTTATTAATATTACATTAACAGCTGGACATACTTTGGATAAGGCAAACTATAGATACAGGAATTCGAAACTTTCTCAAGACTGGATTATCATCAGCAGGTTTAAAACGTTGAGTCCTGTGACAGGCACGTTGAGTTACCTCCAACTTGAGAATATATTATCAACAGGTACATCTCGAAACAGTTGTTGCAAAGTGTCAGCTTTGAAATATAAAATACGTGAGGGTTAAAAGTCAACACAGTCAATTAAGATATGTTTCACAGTGAATGGCTGATCACAACCTACACAAGAAGGCTGATCATCACCATTAAAAATGTAAGAATGAGTAACTTTAGTATGGCCGATGCGCAGTCGTGTTAATACTACGTCCTCTTTTCTGGAAAACTGTGGAGGAGAGCATTTTGTACTAACGACAGGTTTAATGGCATGGAGTTTGTTATTTATGGACCGGCCCCATTCGCCTTGCCATTCCGACAAGATGTATCTGTTGATAAATGGTTTAAAATTATTAAAGGGAATTTTAAAAACAGATGGATCAAGATTGAGCGATTCCTTTGCTTTCTTGTCAGCATATTCATTGCCGACAATGCCAATATGGCTCGGAAGCCAACAAAACAAGATTTGGTTTGTTTTAGAAATTTCATGATTTTTTTCGATCAATTTTTGAATTTGAGGATTTTTAGATGATGAATGGTCTAAAGCCTTAAGCACAGAAAGTGAATCAGAAAATATAATTGCTTTTTGAAATGTTGAAGAACTGATAAAATCTAAAGCTAGGTCTATTGCTTTGGCTTCAGCTGTAAAAACAGATGAACCATCTGGAAGGCGCATGGTTTTGTGCGTATCTTTAGAAACATACGCACAACCAACTTTATCTCCTTCTTTGGAACCATCAGTATAGACTTGCTGGTAATCATTGTAACGTGACTGCAGTACCTGAAAGTTTTGTTTGAGAAGTATCGGATTTGATTCGGATTTCTTGCCATCATGTAAGTCGAACAGAATAGAAGGTTTTTTAATACACCAAGATGGAACTTCGGCCGTTTCATGTTTTTGAATATTTTTAAGGTCGATACCTGAATTTTCTAGCAGTGGTAAAATACGTAATCCAAAAGGTTTGATTGCTGTGGGTTTTGTTTCATACTTATCTACAAATTGAGGTGGAAATGAAATTTTGATGCCGGGTTAGATGGATTTGCAGCAAGTCTAATATCATACTGAAGAGAAAGTTTCTCTCTGCGCGAATTTAAAGATGGTTCACCTGCTTCTACATAAAGGCTTAATACGGGAGAAGTACGAAGGCTCCCATAACCAGACGAAGGCCTTGGTGATGGATGGTATCGAAGGATTTTAAATAGGACTTTCTGGCAGAACCATAAACAACAGACCCATAATCTAATTTAGATCTTATTCAAGACCGGTAAAGATGTAATAAAGTATACCGATCTGCTCCCCAACTTGAATGAGCTAAAACTTTCAAAAGATTCAAAGCTTTTAAGCATTTCGCTTTAAGATATTTAATATGGGGGAATAAAAGATAACTTTTGGTCAAATATGACCCCAAGAAATTTGGCTTCTTCAACAACAGGAATTTGTGATCCGTATAAGAACAGGGAAGGATGGTCGTGTTTCTTCCGTAGCTTACAAAAATGAACACACTGCGTTTTCGACTTGGAGAACTTGAAACCATTTTTATCAGTTCATTCTTCTATTCGTTTTAAATTTTGTTGTAACTTTCGTTCGATTGTTTTCATGTTTTTTGAACGGTAACATATACAAAAATCATCAACATACAATGAACAGTCTGTTTTGTCGTCCAAACATTGTACAATATTATTTATTTTGATGTTAAATAGTGTAGTTGAGAGAATACTACCCTGCGGGACACCCTGCTCTTGTGCATAGAGATCTGACAGGGTAGATCCCACGCGAACTTGAAATACACGCTCACCTAAAAACTTTGAATAAAACTGGGAAGTTTTCCCCTTAAGCCGAGGTTATGGAGATCTCTCAATATTCCATAACGCCACGTGGTATCATATGCTTTCTCCAAGTCGAAAAAGACAGCTACTACGTGTTCTTTGTTAATAAAAGCATATCGTATAAATGTTTCTAGTCTTATTAAATTGTCGTTGATACTACGTTCCGAACGAAAACCTGACTGATATTCTGAAATGAGGTTGTTGGACTCTTAAGTACCAGACTAATCTCTTGTTTATCATTCTCTCCAATGTTTTACACAAACAACTTGTCAAAGCTATCGGTCGATAATTCGTAGGTTCTGGATGATCTTTCCCTGGTTTTGGAATTTGTACAACTGTAGCAAAACGCCAGCTCTCAGGACAGACCCCAGTTTCCCAAATATTATTAAAGATATCTAAAAGTGTTGAAAGAGAACTTTTTGGCAGATGCTTAAGCATCTGATAATGAATTTCATCGGGGCCGGTTGCTGTATCGTGTGATTTTTCAATGGCTTCCACTAGTTCGGATAAGTTAAAAGGTTTGTTGTATTCTTCGTGATTGTGGGATTTGAAGTTAAGATTTCTTTTCTCTTGGTCCTTTTGAAAATTTCTAAAAGTGTCAGAATAATTTCGCGGTGATGAATTGCTCAAAAATGTGCTACCAAGAGTATCTGAAATATCTTTTTTAGTTGAAGCTTTTGTGTCAAAACCAGTATTTAAATGTGTAAAACTAGGGAACTTTGTTTTTCCTGAAATTTTTCGTACCATATCCCAAACCTTTTTAATGGGGGTTTTGTAGTTCAATTTGGAGACATATTCTCTCCATGACTTTCGTTTGGAAGCTCGGATTGTTCGCCGAGCTTTAGCTCTAAGAACTTTAACATCGTTTAGCTTTTCTGAAGTGGGACTTTTGCAGAACTTATTTAGAGCCTTTTTGCGCTTTTGAATAGCTTCTTTACAGTCATTATTAAACCAAGGCTTGCTTTTCTTGGTATTTGTGGAGGTCTTTGGAATGCATTGTTCTGATATATTAATTAGTTTATTAGCTCACCGTCACGTAGTGACGAGGTGAGCTTTTGGGATCACTTTTTGTCCGTCGTCCGTCGTGCGTGCGTCCGTCCGTCCGTGCGTGCGTAAACAATTTCTTTAAACGACATCTCCTCCTAAACCACTGATCGGATTTTGACCAAACTTCACAGGAATGATCCTTAGGTGGTCCCCTTTCAAAGTTGTTCAAATGGTTCTGGTCCGTTGCACATCTATGTCACAGGAGCAAAAAATAGATTTTTTTCACCAAAAACTTAAAAAATCTTCTTCTCTGAAACCACAAGGCCCAGGCCTTTGATATTTGGTATGAAGCTTCATCTAGTGGACCCCTACCAAGATTGTTCAAATTATAGTGCTGGGGCCAAAAATGCCCCCGCCCTGGGGCCCTTTGGTTTTACATAGGCTTATATAGGGAAAATCTTTAAAAATATTCTTCTCTGTAACCACAAGGCCCAGGTCTTTGATATTTGGTATGAAGCTTCATCTAGTGGACCCCTACCAAGATTGTTCAAATTATAGTGCTGGGGCCAAAAATGCCCCCGTCCCGGGGCCCTTTGGTTTTACATAGGCTTATATAGGGAAAATTTTTAAAAATCTTCTTCTCTGAAACCACAAGGCCCAGGACTTTGATATTTGGTATGAAGCTTCATCTAGTTGACCCCTACCAAGATTGTTCAAATTTTAGTGCTGGGACAAAAAATGCCCCCGCCACGGGGCCCTTTGGTTTAAATTGGCTTATATAGGGAAAATCTTTAAAAATCTTCTTCTCTGAAACCACAAGGCCCAGGTCTTTGATATTTGGTATGAAGCTTCATCTAGTTGACCCCTACCAAGATTGTTCAAATTACAGTGCTGGGGCCAAAAATGCCCCCGCCCCGGGGCCCTTTGGTTTTACATAGGCTTATATAGGGAAAATCTTTAAAAATCTTCTTCTCTGAAACCACAAGGCCCAGGTCTTTGATATTTGGTATGAAGCTTCATCTAGTGGACCCCTACCAAGATTGTTCAAATTATAGTGCTGGGGCCAAAAATGCCCCCGCCCCGGGGCCCTTTGGTTTTACGTAGGCTTATATAGGGAAAATCTTTAAAAATTTTCTTTTCTGAAACCACACGGCCCAGGTCTTTGATATTTGGTATGAAGCTTCATCTAGTGGACCCCTACCAAGATTGTTCAAATTATAGTGCTGGGGCCAAAAATGCCCCCGCCCCGGGGCCCTTTGGTTTTACATAGGCTTATATAGGGAAAATCTTTAAAAATCTTCTTCTCAGAAACCACAAGGCCCAGGACTTTGATATTTGGTATGAAGCTTCATCTAGTGGACCCCTACCAAGATTGTTCAAATTATAGTGCTGGGACAAAAAATGCCCCCGCCACGGGGCCCTTTGGTTTTACATAGGCTTATATAGGGAAAAACTTTAAAAATCTTCTTCTCTGAAACCACAAGGCCCAGGACTTTGATATTTGGTATGAAGTTTCATCTAGTGGACCCCAACCAAGATTGTTCAAATTATAGTGCTTGGGCAAAAAATGCCCCTGTCCCGGGGCCCTTTGATTTTACATAGGCTTATATAGGCAAAATCTTTAAAAATCTTCTTCTCTGAAACCGTTAGGCCCAGGTCTTTGATATTTGATGTGTAGCTTCATCTAGTGGACCTTTGCCAAGATTGTTCAAATTTTAGCCTTTGTTGATGTTTAGTATGAAGCTTCACCTTTAAGACCTCCCTCAACATTATGCACATTAAAGCCCTGGGGCCAATAATGGCCCTCCCTGGGGCCCACTTGTTACACTGTGGATCAGGTGAGCGATCCAGGGCCATTATGGCCCTCTTGTGTTTTATATTAGGATCACTTTTTGTCTGTCATCCGTGTGTAAACAATTTCTTCAAACAACATCTCCTCCTAAACCAGTGATTTGATTTTGACCAAACTTCACAGGAATGATCCTTAGGTGGTCCCCTTTCAAAGTTGTTCAAATGGTTCCAGTCCGTTGCACATATAGGTCACAAGCGCCAAAAATAGATTTTTTTTACCGAAAACTTAAAAAATCTTCTTCTCTGAAACCTCAAGGCCCAGGTCTTTGATATTTGGTATGAAGCTTCATCTAGTGGACCCCTACCAAGATTGTTCAAATTAAAGTGCTGGGGCCAAAAATACCCCCGCCCTGGGGCCCTTTGGTTTTACATGAGCTTATATAGGAAAATCTTCAAAAATCTTCTTCTCTGAAACCACAAGGCCCAGGTCTTTGATTTTTGGTATGAAGCTTCATCTAGTGGACCCCTACCAAAATTGTTCAAATTATAGTGCTGGGGGCCAAAAATGCCCCCGCCCCGGGGTCCTTTGGTTTTACATGGGCTTATAAAGGGAAAATCTGTAAAAATCTTCATCTCTGAAACCGCAAGGCCCAGGTCTTTGATATTTGGTATGAAGCTTCATCTAGTGGACCCCTACCAAGATTGTTCAAATTATAGTGCTTGGGCCAAAAATGCCTTCGCCCCGGGGCCCTTTAGGGAAAATTTTTAATATTCTACTTCTCTGAAACTGCAAGGCCCAGGTCTTTGCTATTTGGTATTAAGCTTCATCTAGTGGACCCCTACCAAGATTGTTCAAATTATAGTGCTGGGGCTAAAAATGCCCCTGCCCCGGGGCCCTTTGGTTTTACATGGGCTTATATAGGGAAAATCTTTAAAAATCTTCTTCTGTGAAAGCACAAGGCCCAGGTTTTTGATAATCTAGATGAAGCTTCATCTAGTGGACCCCTACCAAGATTGTTCAAATTATAGTGCTGGGGCCAAAAATTCCCCCGCCCCGGGGCCCTTTGGTTTTACAAGGCCTTATATAGGGAAAATCTTTAATAATCTACTTCTCTGAAACTGCAATGTCCATGTCTTTGATATTTGGTATGGAGCTTCATCTAGTGGACAATTATAGCCTTTGTTGATATTTGGTATGAAGCTTCACCTTTTTAGACCACCCTCAACATTATGTACATTATAACCTTTGGGTCAATAATGGCCCTCCCCGGGGCCCACTTGTTACTCTATGGATCAGGTGAGCGATCCAGGGCCATCATGGCCCTCTTGTGTTTTATCTGAAATCAGAAACAATGTCAGATGATTCATTTAAGTGATCAACTGATAACTCTTCTTCACATAAATTACGGAATAATTCCCAGTCGGCTTTATTCATTTTCCATTTCTGGTTACAGTCCTCATCTTGTTCCTTTACGCTCTCAATTATAACAGGGAAGTGATCACTTCCGCACTGATCATCATGAACAGACCAGTCATAGTCCAAGAAGAGAGATGGGTGACACAAAGAGAGATCTAAAGAAGACAAATGACCTGTCGCTGGGTGAAGGTAAGTATATGATTTATCATTCATCAAGCAAAGATCGCTCTTTGCAATAAAATCTTCAACAATTGCTCCTCTGTTATTGATATCTTTACAGCCCCAAAGAATATTGTGACCATTGAAGTCGCCAACTAAAAGATATGTCGATGGAAGTTGACTCAGCAATGAGTCAAGATGTTCGGGCTTTAAAGAAAATGAGGTTGGGATATATAGAGAGTAAATTGTAGTTTCTTTATCCAGATGATGATGATGATGATGATGATTTCGTGTTTAACGACGCGTCAACCCTCTTTGTGGGTCATAAGCGTCAAACGGTTGATGGTTAAACGGCATGAATAATTATGATGATATTAAAAGTAAAAAGTCAGAATGATAATGTATAAAAATCTGAAACAGCTAAATCTTATGAAAAAGTCCAATTTCTTTTAAGAATAAAATAATATTATCAACAGGTACATCTCGAAACAGTTGTTGCAAAGTGTCAGCTTTGAAATATAAAATACGTGAGGGTGAAAAGTCAACACAGTCAATTAAGATATGTTTCACAGTGAATGGCTGATCACAACCTACACAAGAAGGCTGATCATCACCATTAAAAATATAAGAATGAGTAACTCTAGTATGGCCGATGCGCAGTCGTGTTAATACTACGTCCTCTTTTCTGGAAAACTGTGGAGGAGAGCATTTTGTACTAACGACAGGTTTAATGGCATGGAGTTTGTTATTTATTGCACGGTCCCATTCGCCTTGCCATTCCGACAAGATGTATCTGTTGATAAATGGTTTAAAATTGTTAAAAGGAATTTTAAAAACAGATGGATCAAGATTGAGCGATTCCTTTGCTTTCTTGTCAGCATATTCATTGCCGACAATGCCAATATGGCTCGGAAGCCAACAAAACAAGATTTGGTGTGTTTTAGAAATTTCATGATGTTTTTCGATCAATTTTTGAATTTGAGGATTTTTAGATGATGAATGGTCTAAAGCCTTAAGCACAGAAAGTGAATCCGAAAATATAATTGCTTTTTGAATTGTTGAAGAACTGATAAAATCTAAAGCTAGGTCTATTGCTTTGGCTTCAGCTGTAAAAATAGATGAACCATCTGGAAGGCGCATGGTTTTGTGCGTATCTTTAGAAACATACGCACAGCCAACTTTATCTCCTTCTTTGGAACCATCAGTATAGACTTGCTGGTAATCATTGTAACGTGACTGCAGTACCTGAAAGTTTTGTTTGAGAAGTATTGGATTTGATTCGGATTTTTTTCCATCATGTAAGTCGAACAGAATAGAAGGTTGTTTAATACACCAAGATGGAACTTCGGCGGTTTCATGTTTTTGAATATTTTTAAGGTCGATACCTGAATTTTCCAGCAGTGGTAAAATACGTAATCCAAAAGGTTTGATTGCTGTGGGTTTTGTTTCATACTTATCTACAAATTGAGGTCGAAATGAAATTTTGGATGCCGGGTTAGATGGATTTGCAGCAAGTCTGATAGCATACTGAAGAGAAAGTTTCTCTCTGCGCGAGGTTAAAGATGGTTCACCTGCTTCTACATAAAGGCTTAATACGGGAGAAGTACGGAAGGCTCCCATGGCCAGACGAAGGCCTTGGTGATGGATAGTATCCAAGGATTTTAAATAGGACTTTCTGGCAGAACCATAAACAACAGACCCATAATCTAATTTAGATCTTATTAAAGACCGGTAAAGATGTAATAAAGTATACCGATCTGCTCCCCAACTTGTATGAGCTAAAACTTTCAAAAGATTCAATGCTTTTAAGCATTTCGCTTTAAGATATTTAATATGTGGAATAAAAGATAACTTTTGATCAAATATGACCCCAAGAAATTTGGCTTCTTCAACAACAGGAATTTGTGATCCGTATAAAAATAGGGAAGGATGTTCGTGTTTCTTCCGTAGTTTACAAAAATGAACACACTGTGTTTTCGACTTGGAGAACTTGAAACCATTTTTATCAGTCCATTCTTCTATTCTTTTTAAATTTTGTTGTAACTTTCGTTCAATTGTTTTCATATTTTTTGAACGGTAACATATACAAAAATCATCAACATACAATGAACAATCAGTTTTGTCGTCCAAACATTGTACAATATTGTTTATTTTGATGTTAAATAGCGTAGTTGAAAGAATACTACCCTGTGGGACACCCTGTTCTTGATCATAGAAATCTGACAGGGTAGACCCCACACGCACCTGAAACATGCGCTCCCCTAAAAAGCTTTCAATAAAACTGGGAAGTTTTCCTCTTAAGCCAATGTTATGTAGATCTTTCAATATTCCATAACGCCATGTTGTATCATATGCTTTCTCCAAGTCGAAAAAGACAGCCACTACGTGTTCTTTGTTAATAAAAGCATCTCGTATAAATGTTTCTAGTCTTATTAAATTGTCATTGGTACTACGTTCCGAACGAAAGCCCGATTGATATTCTGAAATGAGGTTGTTGGACTCTAAGTACCAGACTAATCTCTTGTTTATCATTCTCTCCAATGTTTTACACAAACAACTTGTCAAAGCTATCGGACGATAATTTGTAGGTTCTGCATGATCTTTCCCTGGTTTCGGAATTGGTACAACTGTAGCTACACGCCAACTCTCAGGACAGACCCCCGTTTCCCAAATATTATTAAAGATATCTAAAAGTGTTGTAAGAGAACTTTTTGGCAGATGCTTAAGCATCTGATAATGAATTTCATCGGGGCCGGTTGCCGTATCATGTGATT
Organism: Lucinisca nassula; assembly: GCA_963580285.1. Lineage (NCBI taxonomy): Eukaryota > Metazoa > Mollusca > Bivalvia > Lucinida > Lucinidae > Lucinisca > Lucinisca nassula. The sequence goes on from OY757020.1 coordinate 42,206,653, forward strand.
TTTCAATGGCTTCAACGAGTTCGGATAAGTTAAATGGTGTGTTGTATTCTTCGTGATTAAGGGATTTGAAGTTAAGTTTTCTTTTCTCCTGGTCCTTTTTGAAATTTCTAAAAGTGTCAGAATAATTACGCGATGATGAATTTCTCAAAAATGTGTGACCAAGAGTATCTGAAATATCTTTTTTTGTTGAAGCTATTGTGTCAAATTCAGTATTTAAATGTGTAAAACTAGAAGACTTTGTTTTTCCTGAAATTTTTCGTACCATATCCCAAACCTTTTTAATGGGGGTTTTATAGTTCAATTTGGAGACATATTCTCTCCATGACTTTCGTTTGGAAGCTCGGATTGTTCGCCGAGCTTTAGCTCTAAAAACTTTTACGTCGTTGAGCTTTTCTGAAGTGGGATTTTTGCAGAACTTATTTAGAGCCTGTTTACGCTTTTTAATAGCTTCTTTACAGTCATTATTAAACCAAGGCTTGCTTTTCTTAGTATTTGTGGAGGTCTTTGGAATGCATTGTTCTGATATGTTAATAAGTGTATCTGTGAAATCAGAAACAATGTCAGATGATTCATTTAAGTGATCAACTGATAACTCTTCTTCACATAAATTATGGAATAATTCCCAGTCGGCTTTATTCATTTTCCATTTCTGGTTACAGTCTTCATCTGGTTCGTTTACGCTCTCTATTATAACAGGAAAGTGATCACTTCCGCACTGATCATCATGAACAGACCAGTCATAGTCCAAGAAGAGAGATGGGTGACACAAAGAGAGATCTAAAGAAGACAAATGACCTGTCGCAGGGTGAAGGTAAGTATAAGATTTATCATTCATCAAGCAAAGATCGTTCTTTGCAATAAAATCTTCGACAAGTGCTCCTCTGTTATTGACATCTTTACAGCCCCATAGAATATTGTGACCATTGAAGTCGCCAACTAAAAGATATGGCGATGGAAGTTGACTCAGCAATGAGTCAAGATGTTCGGTCTTTAAAGAAAAAGAGGGTGGGATATATATAGAGCAAACTGTAGTTTCTTTATCCAGAGAAACCGATACTGCTACAGCTTGAAGGTCGGTTTTTAATTTGATCTCTCTTTGTGGTAAACATGATTTAACAAAAATTGAGCTGCCACCAGATGGTTTGTTACCATCAGAATAGATATAGTTGTATGTATTGAAACCCCTGACATCTATGTTGTCATCAGTTTTTAAAAAAGTTTCTTGCAAACAAAACACCGATGGGGTTAGTAGCGAAATAAGTAATAAGAGTTCATTATAATTTGATTTAAGACCTCGACAATTCCATTGTATTATTTTGTGTTTTAAATCCATTTTAAGGAGAGATATTTAAAGACTAGAAACTATTATGGAGGTGCAATTGGTGATATAGATCTGCTACCACCAGCTCGTGGTGTGGCAGACCTCGATCTGTTATTGCCACTTGGTGATGATGGAGTTTCAGTCAACTCCATATCACTGTCACTCAAAGATCCGAATCTGTTCTGAAATTTTATATTGTCTCTTTCCATTTTACGTTGTCTGTCTGTTTGTCTTTGAGACAATTGATGTTTTTTTATCGGATCTTGCGACCCCTTATTAGTTCGACCTGGGTCGGGTTTCTCTTTTACATTCGGCGCTGGCTTCGGTACGGTCGCTGTCGACCGATCCGAAGCAACCTGGATTGCGCCTTTTGATAAATTGGTTGAACTTTGTGGTGCTGGAGTGGATTTACTCCATGCACCAGACTTTTTCAGTTCAGCAATGTATGATTCAGCAGTCTGTGTTGCGGAGCTGGTACATTTTACACCAGCACCCTTTGTGATGCTGGCGAAACTGGTGGTTGGTGTTATGTATCGCTCTTCGACAATCTTCCGCGCTTCTGGGAATGTTATCCCCCTTTGGTATTTGACGGTAAGTATTTCTTTTTCTTTTTTCCACGCCGGACAGTCTCGGGAGAAAACAGCATGTTTGCCATCACAATTTACGCATTTGGGTTCATTTTTGCAGTTGAGGTGATTATCAACATGCTTTTCTTCACCACAATTAGGACAGAGTTTTTTTCTCTGACATCTGCTTTCGTGATGGCCAAAAGCCTGACAAGAGTAACATCTAAGAGGGTTTGGGATGTATACCTCTACGTTAATGGAAAGATATGCTACTTTGATTTTCTTGGGTAGAATTGGTGTATTAAAAGTCAACACATAAGTTGCTGTTGGTTTTAGTACACCATTTCTACGAACTTGAATGTTACGAACACCAACAACTCCCTGATCCTTAAGGTTATCGACTATCTCTTCATCTGAGCAAGGACGCAGTTCTGGACTGCGAATCACTCCCTTAGATGAATTGAGCGTGTTATGTAAAGCGACTTTAACTTTTAGATCAAAGAGTTTGTTGGTGTTTAGCAGGCTTACCACTTGCTGTTTTTTCTCGACTTCCAAGAGAAGATCACCCGATTTGAGTTGTTTTATACTCTTAGGGTGTCCGGCAATGGAGAGAATACTTTTCTCGATGACAAAGGGGGAAAGGCTAGATACAGTTCGTGTATCGTCAAGTGACGTAACGACCAAGAAACGCGGAACATTGTCAAAATTTGGTTCAGCAGACTGCTGACTAGATTGTTGACTTGACTGCTGACTGGATTGTTGACTGTGTTCATCCGATTCGGATGAATCTTCTTGTTTTTTACGTTTAGGTGCGTTGTGGTTAGGTGATTTGCGGTTAGGTGATTTGCGGTTATGTTTTTTTCCAGGAGCCATAAGAAAAAAATTCTAGTTTCGTCCCAAGTGCTCTCCGCCCTCCGTGGAGCCCTACAAGGGAACACCATACTGGAGTGGTTATCCAACTCGCAGATGTTAGAGATACACGTGAGATATACTCGTATAAACAAAATGCCTACACGATTGATCCGTTAAGCCACCGCCTTCTAGAGATAAAAAGACAGAAAAGGGTAAGGTAAATGGGCATATGGTTGGTATCAGGAAAGATACAAAAAGAGTTGAAGAGAAAGCAAAGCAGTATCTCTAGGGCTCGGCGTGACCAGCCGATTGACCGTGCCGGACCGCACGGCCACCCGTCTACACCGAAAAGCCAGGCCAAAGAGGCGTGTTGGGCACCTGAAGCACCGCCACCTCAGGTAACCCTCAACCTCCAGGATCCCTTCTTCCGGCTTACAGGACGCCACCCACGGCAAACGGGTGGTACTTCCTTTAGCTCTTCCCAGTGGGCACATTGACCACAGCAGCAACGTGCCCAGTGGGAATTGAGCCCCCAGGGCCACGGCAAGGCAGGAAGTCTAATACCTGGGGTTCTTTATCCAGAGAAACCGATACTGCTACAGCTTGTAGGTCTGTTTTTAATTTGATCTCTCTTTGTGGTAAACATGATTTAACAAAAATTGAACTGCCACCAGATGGTTTGTTACCATCAGAATAGATATAGTTGTATGTATTGAAACCCCTGACATCTATGCTGTCATCAGTTTTTAAAAAAAAAAAGTTTCTTGCAAACAAAACACCGATGGGGTTAGTAGCGAAATAAGTAATAAGAGTTCATTATAATTCGATTTAAGACCTCGACAATTCCATTGTATTATTTTGTGTTTTAAATCCATTTTAAGGAGAGATATTTTAAAGACTAGAAACTATTATGGAGGTGCAATTGGTGATATAGATCTGCTACCACCAGCTCGTGGTGTGGCTGACCTCGATCTGTTATTGCCACTTGGTGATGATGGAGTTTCAGCGAACTCCATATCACTGTCACTCAAAGATCCGAATCTGTTCTGAAATTTTATATTGTCTCTTTCCATTTTACGTTGTCTGTCTGTTTGTCTTTGAGACAATTGATGTTTTTTTGATCGAATCTTCCGATCCCTTATTTGTTCGACCTGAGTCGGGTTTCTCTTTTACATTCGGCGCTGGCTTCGGTACGGTCGCTCCCAAACAAAGAAAATAGCACCCAAAAGTACTTCCAAACTATCTTCTTACTTGCCAGTCTTATACCACCATTCTGAAAAGGTTTTGAGTATGATTCTATTTTTATGAATTCATATGGGTCCATTAGATTCTTAAAAGTCCTTTGTTTCTGTCCAGTCCTGTAGCCAAATCATTTTCCCATCTTGTCCCATTATATGATGATTACTTCAGCTGGCATTAGTTAAGTTTAATGTTTGCACTGAGTTAGAAACTATTTTTCCTTATTCTGCATGCTTTTGTAAACTGAGTAATCTTGAAGAATAAATTTAGTAAGCAGCAGAACAGTCTTCCTTTATATTCAAACCCAAGTGTCGAGATCAGCAATCCAAATAATTGTGTTGTCACTAGGTTGGCGGGCAAGAGCGTTAACCTAGGGTTAGTTGAAAGCATTATACAGGTGTATAAGAATAGCTCAGGAAGCATAGAGGGCTTATCAGATTGGGCCTTATCAATCTGTGGTGTCATCCTGACTTTAATAGACGAAGAAGCATAAGCTTCGAGAACCTTCGCCTTTGTAGTAGGAGCAGTTTTACTACAACATATTGGAACCAGTGGGAACTGTTGCATTTGCATCAGGGATTACTTTATAAAGAGGTTGAAAATAGTTCTTGTACACGACTAACCCAACTGACTGCACCAAAAGAAATGAGAGATATGATATTCTCACAGCTACATGAGCAAAGGAATGCTGCCCATTTGGGTAGAGATAGAACAACCGCCGCAATAAAAAGAAGATTCTACTGGCCTGGTATTACTAAAGATATTGCCATGTGGTGTAAGGAATGTCAGATCTGTCAACGCGGAAAGCCTGGTCCTGGAAGGGGCAGGAACGCACATGCACAGTTCAGAGTATTTAGACCAATGTCGGTAATTGGTATAGATATTCTTGGACCTCTAGTATCAACTTATGCAGGAAATCAGTACATCATTGTTGTCAGTTGCTATTATACCAAATGGGTGGAAGCTTTTGCAGTTCCAAATCATACAGCTGCTACAGTTGCTGATAAGTTAGTTCAAGAAGTATTCTTGCGATTTGGTTATCCCATTCAAATTCATAGTGACCAAGGGAAAGAGTTTGAATCCCAGCTGTTCAAACATCTGTGTAATTTGCTTGACATTGAAAAGAGTAGAACTACCCCTATCACCCTAAAAGTGATGGTCTTGTTGAAAGATTTAACAGAACCCTTTTGGCTATGCTGTCCTGTTTTACCGACAGAAATCGAAGGGATTGGGATGGCCATTTGCCTTATGTACTTGCAGCATACAGGGCTACCCCACATAGAAGTACAGGTGTTAGTCCCAATTTATTAATGTTTAATAGAGATATAGATTGTCCCATAGATGTTATGGTAGGGCCTACACCCAATTCCAATGCAGTAGAATGTCCAATTCATTATGTTCAGTGGGTACAGACAGCAATGATGAATGCGTTTCATTTCACACATGAACAGTTAGGAATGGCTGCAAGCAGACAGAAACGTGATTATGATCGTAACCTGAAACCCAGAGAATATCAAAGGAATGGCTGGGTTTGGCGGTTCTATCCTCCATCTGCTTGGTTAAAACTAGGCATGGGGTGGGTTGGACCGTATCTGGTAGTAAAACGTGTCTCTTATTTGACATATGTTATTCAGAAATCTCCTGATGAAAATACCATTGCTGTTCATGTGCATGACATCAAACCCTTTTTCGGGAAAAGACATCCAAGAAGTTGCCTTGACTTACCACCACCAAATGAGAGTGAACAAGTTGATTCACCCATTATGGACAGACACCCGATTGAACGGAGTGGAGAAGCTCCGTTTCAAATTAGAACACGTAGAGAAAGGCCTGTTAGGCCTCGACAGATTTATAGTCCTGGGTAAATCCAGGAATGAAACCAAAATATATATAAAAAAAAACATTAAGATAGTAATATTGTTTCTTACATGGGCAATATTGTAACGGCGTCTGGCTATTATGCAGTATCTCCATGAATTTATTATGTTGTGGTCCATCAATATTGTTTTATCTGTTCGTAAATGGCATTTTTCTATCTGAAAGGGTTCGTAGCTGTATTGTTTGTAAGCCAACTTCGCCGCCATTTTTCCAAGTAAAACTCACTGACAGTTCGTTTTTCCAGCTGTACAATGTAGTTCTAACCTGTATCGAACTATGGCGACTGTTTCTATATTGTCAATAGCCGCTTGCCGTCTGTATTTTATGATTTTATCGCTCTTAAACTATTTTGAAAACTGCCATTCTCGTAACTTCCGGATCCCCTCGGCTTACACTGTTCTACGGTCTCCTTGACGTCGCTAGTCACCTGATCGGTGCTGGTTTCCGTTCCATTATGTTTAGCACTATTGCGGCGCATGAACACACAGAGACCCATCGACTATGAGCTGGAAACTATAAATACCGGAATCAAGGCGCGGAATCTCTGTTGCATCCAGCAACGACTGTCGTCTGTTTAGCCTGGAACTTGATTAAACACACGCCTGACTTCACAGTATAACTTCTACGCCTGACTTCCTGATACTAGCTTGAAAGTCTAGTTTCTGCTTGTTGGCACAATGTGATTTAGAAAACTAGATCAACCCGGTCCGAAAGAGGTTTGTAGCTGACTGCTCACATCAAACCACACCTTTCAAGGCAGAACACCTTTCTATCCTTTTATAGGCAAAGTTGACACAGGATTTTTTTATTCACAAAATACTTATAATTATTCTAAGTTGTTGTATAAGAACTGTTGTGAACCTCTTACCTCGTTAAATAATATATTTTCACAGTTCTTTCTGAGCAGATTTCTCTTACTGCTTGAAAGGCGCGCCCGTGAAGATAGGGGTAAACTACATCAACATTCTACCTGGTTGTACGCCCATCAAAGGCGAACTGTTGTGGCCTGCAGACTGTTGTTTAGTGAATTAACTCAGTAAGTAAGTATTGATAGGATGTTAGTTTTGGGCCTGTCTTAGAGAGCGCCTTTCAAGCTTAACATTCGCATTTCTAGGCCGTTAGTAAGGGAATGCTACTTACACCTTTCATGACATAAACTGCAGTATCTTATATATTTATGGGACTGTGTAATACAGTCGTAACTGTAAAGTAACTGATTCTAACCTATCAATGTTAAGTTTTCCAGATTATATACTACTTAAGAGAATCAGTTGTCCGATTATGACATGAACAACACTCGCCTGCATAGCCTACAATCTGCATACTGTAATGTATTAATGTGCTACTTGAAGTAAATTGTTTATTCTGTTCCTAACTGTGAAACTATGTACTCTATGTGTTAGCATAATTACCATTGACTGCATACACTATTGTTAGGGGTAACACCAATAAATTTATGAAATTGAATCAAAGGCTGGCTGTATATTCTCTTCCCGATAGTTAGTCCGACCCAGGTCGAACCCACATATATTTATTGTGACAGCACCACCGCATCCTGACTAAAGCAATAGCTGTACCGCTTGACCATGTGGTGTTCCGTTACAATTTGGTGTCAGAAGAGGGATATCCAATATAAGCTTGCTGTATTAGAAAATTTTACAGGGATTGTTAGAAACAACACCATATAAGTTTTGTGATAAACTATATTGTTAGCTGCAAGGGTACGCTGGCTGAGGGTTGACAGGCTGGTAAGCTTGTATGAGTTGGAGCCATATTCCCTTGTAGTAAAAAAATCCTGGTGTATGGTCTATTCTACTCGGGAGGTGACTACTGCTACTACCACTCTTAGAACTCTTTGAATCTTGAAATTTTCAATATGGCAAGTGAAAGCAATCTACACTCAAATGCGGAGACATACATAAACACACCCTCTACCGCACAACAAAATATAAACGAGACATATGATGAGGTCAATTCAATTGCGAGCTCTGCTAATTCCTTGCAGATTTATTTGCTCGAGTGAGTGAGTGAGTTTTAGTTTTACGTCCCACCAACAGCTAAGGTCATACGGAGACGGGACCTCGGTTTAAAGACTCATCCGAAAGTCTGGAGAAGCCCGGGATCGATCCTGCGATCCCTGGTTTACAAGGCGAGTAGCGTAACCACTGCACCACTGAGGCTTCTATTTATTTGCTCGAAACTAAACTAGAATCAGAAATTTCGAAAATGGGTAAAATGATGCAAGACACAATTTCCGGCCTGACTGAACACATGAATCAGAAACTTGGTGAAGTGGACAGAAAATTTAACTCTCTACTTGCTGATATTACACCAACTTGTCGCAATACCAATGTTAATTCTTCCGTCTCAAAACCTTCCCAAAACAGCTTAGAAAGTGGTGAACCCCCTTTAACATGTAATTCACAACAAACCTTAGATCGCACCCAATGTAAGATGAAACCACAAACTTATAATGGAGCTACAGATTTTGACGAATTTCTATCTCAGTTCGAGATAACGAGCGAGATAAACGGTTGGCAGTACAGGGAAAAATCTCTGTACCTAGCGAGTTGTTTGACAGGTGATGCCCGCTCTCTCCTGAGCGAGCTAGACTACGATGGTAGACGTGATTGTAACACCCTTGTTGAGAAGCTTGCACACAGGCTTGGCTCAGTTAACAGGTCTGAAATTTATAGAACACAGCTGAAGTCTCGAGCGCGAAACAAGAGTGAATCCATTCCTGAGTTGGCACAAGCTATAAAGAAATTGGTGAGACAGGCATATCCTGGTGTAAACAAAGATGTCATTGAAACTTTGTCAATAGACAATTTTATTGATGCATTATCAGATTCAGATATACGTTTAAGAGTGAGGGAGCTTGGCCCTAAAACCCTTGCTGAGGCTGAAAGGACTGCTTTACGCCTAGAGTCTCATAAAATTGCAGATAGACAGCGCTCGAACTTAGTTGGTCAGATTGACACAAACCTGGAACACAATAAGAATGAAACTCGGTGGAATAACAGTTCTCAGTTCAAAACTCTTCAAAAATCAATAGATTCACTTTCGGGCCATGTAAAAGACCTTACACGACAAAGTCGCCCAATGAGAATCATAAAAAGTTTGTTAAAACCTCTAGGCCTCAAAATAATTCTTTCCCCGTCAAAAATGGTAGAGATAGCAGACTACATCAAAATAATCCTGCTTTGTACCAGGAAATGGTCAACACAGGGGTAATAACACTCACCAAAACACACAGCAAACCCAGTTTGCACGGAATTTTAATGCAAATGACAATGCAACGAGGGGTAGACAAAACAATCAAAGACACGATTTTAGATACAATAGCAGAAATGATCCTACCTCGGCTCTTAATAACCAGGAAAACTGGAATCGGTCGGGCTGGAGGGCCACAACTCGACATCATTAAATAGGCCCGCTGCTACGCCAATAAAGTGTATGGAGGACGGTTATTTTGTTGCTGGTTTTATTCATGACAGACCTCTTGCTTTCCTTGTGGATACTGGCTCATGTTGCACTATACTCAGTAAAACTTTGCTAGAAAGATGGCCACCAGAAATACGCCCCTGTCTGGCGCCTGTAAAATTACACCTTGTGACTGCTACTGGTGAGAGTTCACCATTTTACGGTACGGCTGAAGTACAAATCACATTAGGTAGCCAAAATTTAATGCATGATGTGTTGTTCGCTGATGTCAAGAATGATGGTATCCTTGGCATGGATTTCCTCACTAAACATCGGTGTGATATGTTTCTTAGCAAAAATCACCTTCTTTTGAATGGCGAAAAGATACCTTGTTTCCGCAGCAGTGTGGACGCCTTGCTCACCTGTAGCACAATCGTTATCCTTGTGACAGTAGAAGTACCACCTGAATGTGAAATAATCGTGAAGGGCCGACCTTTGCACAAACTAACTGAGAAGGACACCAAGTTCGCTTGGAGTGAACAATGTCAGAATGCCTTTGACACCATCAAGAACTTACTTACCACTGCCCCCATTCTCAGTTATCCTCTGCTTCAGGGACAACGTTTCCTGCTGGACTGTGACGCTTCGAATGTAGGTGTTGGTGCGGTCTTATCTCATACACAAGATGGGGACGAAAAGGTCATAAGCTACTTTAGTAAGTGTCTTTCAAGATCGGAAAGACAATACTGTACTACAAGGAAAGAGCTGTTAGCTGTTGTTATAGCAGTGAAACATTTCCATCACTATTTGATCGGTCAACGATTCACCGTTAGAACCGATCACGGGTCACTTCAATGGCTCATGAGATTTAAAAATTGTGAAGGTCAAATCGCACGCTGGATTGAGACCTTATCAGCCTTCACCTTTACCGAAGGCAATATTCGGGATGACAAAGTGGTCACCCCGCCCTGCATGGAGAGTGTTCTTCATGATGTTGCTTGCCCTAATGATGGGGGCGACCATGTCGCCACTCTGCCTTATGATGGTACTATCCAGAAACACATACAAAGTGTTTCCTTTGTTGATCAGGACAATGATCCTGAGTTAAATGGGCCCAATATTACTGACGACGATTCACGTGGTAGTGGTGCGCACACTTCCATTTGTTTAGGACCTGGAGCAGCGGAGGTGCTCTCTTCGGAGATGTCACATGGAATGTCCCAGATCGGGGTTCCTCACTTTACGCATGCATCGATTGATTCTGTATGCGATGGGATGGATGCAGAAGCTCGCGAAATTATCAAAAGTCGTCGTGTAAACTATTGTTGTTGATGTAATCGGACAGCATGTTATATGGAAGATTGGTTAGATCATTTTGAAGATGGGACACTGTTTGGGAGCTTGTTTGAGGCTGGGGATAAACCCGATGAGTTGAATGTTGCTCATGCTGGGGTGGCAACAAAAGCAGCGGCTCGTATTGATAAAGCGCTGTGTCTTTGCGAGCCTATGATGAGTACAAGCACCTCGAACTCTTGACAATCCTCAATTAGATAAAGAAGTTAAACACAGCCCATGCCAATTATTTGTTTGTTTGATTTGAGGTTTAACGTCCCCGTCAACACTGTAAAGGTCATTTTGGAGACGTTGCTTCCAATTTTGTGGGACTTTTACCCAACATTGAGATGAAATGACATCTCAAGCCCTGTCGCCCAATGAAACCAATTGGGTTTATTAACATGGACGGTCCACCTCGCACCGCGGTTCCTGGACAGGCTTAGATCCTCTAAGCTGTTTACCAGTACTAGTGTGCTGGCCAGATTCAGCTCTGCGTGGAAGCATCATGCAGCCCATATATTTCTTCAAGCCCCTATGGGCGGGGGCTGTCCCATGCCAATTATGTTTAAATGTTAGTCAGCAAATTGGTGGATCTGGCCAATCCACTTTCACCTGTGGTGACACGATGGAGTGTTATGATATTACACAGGAAAATATTCAATTGAAGCAGGAAGATGATGATGTTCTGAAGCGCTTATTACAATGGAAAAGAGGTGGTGACAAACCTCTCTGGTCTACAGTGGCACCTTTCTGCCGAGAACTTAAAGCTTACTGGCATGACTGGGATACTATAGAAGTGAGGGATGACATTTTATATAAGAAACGTTTCAGAGATGTTGGAAACGATGCAGAATACTTATTTATCATGCCAGCCGTTCTCCGTAAAGAAGTTTTCCGCCAGTTACATGAAAATATCACTGGCGGACACTTAGGCAGACGAAAAACATATGATAAGATAAGAAAAAGGTTTTACTGGTGCAATATGCACAAAGATGTATCATACTGGTGTAGGACGTGCTCAACCATTGGGTCTAGAAAAATGCCCCACAGGCATGCAAAAGCACATATGAGGCAATATAATGTTGGATATCCAATGGAACGCATTGGATTGGATATCTGTGGTCCTTATCCAGTCTCGAAGAAAGGACACAGATATCTGATGGTTGTTTCCTGCTATTTCACAAAATGGGTAGATGCCATACCTTTAAAAACACAAGAAGCAAAATATGTTGCTTCGAAATTAGTAAACAGATTCGTATCTATATTTGGTGTGCCGCTGCAATTGCATACTGACTTAGGATCAAACTTTGAGTCTAAAATCTTCCAGGAGGTATGCAAACTTCTGGGTATAGATAAGACAAGGACCACTGTTCGACGGCCCCAGTCTGATGGCATGGTAGAGAGAGCTAATCGCTCAATACAAAACATGATCTCATCATATATCTCTGACACCCAAAAGGACTGGGATGAACACATACCATTACTGATGCTAGCATATAGGTCCTCTATTCATGAAACCACTTGATTATCTCCTGCAATGATGATGTTTGGCAGAGAATTGACATAACCTGTAGACATGACTTTAGGTAGACCAATTAGGGACGAGCGGCTCTGTGCAACAGAGCATGCATACCAGCTTGAACAGAGACTCCTTGATATTCATGATTTCGCTCGGAAACACTTGAATATTTCGAGCGAAAGCATGAAAAGGAGGTATGATGTGAAGGCATATAAAATACAGTATGAAGTAGGCGATGCAGTTTGGAACTATAATCCTAAACGTAAAGTAGGCTTTAATCCAAAACTTCAAAGGCCATGGAAAGGACCAATGGTTGTTGTTGAACGCCTGAATGAGGTCCTGTTCCGGATTCAGTCTGGACCAAAGTACAAACCATGGGTTGTTCATCATGACAAACTGAAACCTTACCTAGGGGAGGACAGGCCAGACTGGTTTGACAATAAGTAAACGTAAACACACACACATATAACTGTAATTGGGTGAAAACAAAATAACGTAAAAAATCAGAATTAAGATACCTTATTGCAAATATGAATCAAAAGATTGTCCAATTCAAATATTAAATAACATATAAACATATTTTTCTTTTTATCAATAACCTGTGCCAACTAGCTTGTTCTTTATTCCACTCCTTTTGCTCTGTACTTATGTGTGTGTAAATTGTGTACCTTTCTATACATATACATTTACTCATGTATGTATATGTAAGTACGTCTGAGTATGACACTACATGCACTGTCAACAGAATGCTGGTGTTCATTTGTAAACGAAATGGCTGTAACTTCATGCTTCATAAGATCAAAAGGGCAATTTTAAACTTGAACATGAACGTCTGATATTTAAATAAGCTCAATGCTGCTTCTATCAATGTTTTGACAGTTGTTTACACAAAATATTTATATATTAAATAAGTTCTCCGGAGATGACAGTTGTTCTGTATGGCTTGTACGCTTGATAGTTTCTATTTGCCTGACTGTTGATGAGCTTGTACATTAGCTGATAATGTTTGTAGTACCAGATACACACTGCAACAGAAAAAGAAAGCCTGACTAAAGTTTAGACTAGATCCCTTTATAAGTGCTAGAATAACTAGTTGCTGACATAAATTGCGATTCAATAGACTGGAACGTGATCATTAATGTGTCTGAAACAGTGTTCGATAGAGTTCTAGTTAAGCCAGTGCTAGAGGGTGCAGGATGTCTTGTACTTGACACAAAAACACTCAATGAAACCGAGTCTGCTGCTTTTGTTTATTTGGTGTATTCTTTGCTTCCGAGGGATCGGACTGTCCAGGGCTTGATTGATGTTGAACCGATAGCAGATGTAGTGCATGAATGGGATTGACTGTTGATGCCAGCCCCATTCATGTGCTTTAAATACAAATAAATGGTAACAGTGGGGTACCAAAAGACGTTGCAGAATGTTGGTTAGGGGCTCAAAGATGGTGACCTTTATATTTTTCAGGGATACAGCTTTCTGTGTCTCCTTTGCAAAAGGGTACCAAAGTACTTCAAGACCCGGTATGATGTAAGACGTCATTTACAGGACCAACATTCTGGGGTTGCCTTCCAGTGTAAGCTTTGCGGCTACTTGTACAACCGACGAAATATGAGCCATGGTTGCAACGCTAGAGAGGCTGATATGGAGTACACCCTCAGAGAAACTGGTGACTTTGGTGAGGAAGCACGACAAGTCCTCTTGAAGTTCATCGAGGAGAAGCAGGAGGCAAGCTGGCGTTATGTTGAAGTTGGTGATGAACCAGAGAGCCCCATTCCACCCCTTATGTCAGTTGTTACTAAAGTAAATGAGAAAGGTCGTATTCCAAAACCCAGAAAGAAGAAAGAAATCCTGTCACCTGAATCCTTGGGAGAGCCTGAACCCATCTGCTTGGAGGAACCGCCACGGAAAGTGCTAAGGGTGGAGACCATCACCAGCGGTCACTGCAGTGTCCTTCTTCAAGATATGGCCTGCAGTCCATCTCTCTCCAGTGTGTCCAGCCCAAATACATCTGAAATGGACCAAAGTAATCATATTGAAATCGAAACAATTGTTGAAAGGCGTACAACAGATACAGACAAAACAAATCAAAAGGAAAGGAAAAATAGTATAGAATCAGTAAAAGTCAAAGAAAGTCTGAAAGAAAAGGATAAGAAGGAAAGTGGAAAAGTAACTGAAATAAAAACCAAGGAAATAAAAATAAGCACAAAGTGACAGAGACACTAATGGGAAAAAGTTGCGAAAAGGTGGAAAAGCAAAAGGAAAAAGAGAAGAAGAAAACACATAATGAAACAAAAGAGATGAGAAACAATGAAAAAGAATCTGAGAAAACCAAGAAAGTAGACAAAAAGAAAGAAGGTGAGAAAGTAACTGAAACAGAAAATAAAAGAAATGGTGATAAAAATGAAGTGACAGAGACACTAAGGGACAGTAGTTATAAAGAGGTGGATAAGGCAAAAAATAAAGATAAGAAAGCAAATAATGAGGGAAACGAAATGAGAAATAATGAAAAAGAAACCGAGAATACGAGAATACAAAAATAGATAAAAAGAAAGGAAGTGAGAAAGTACATGAAACAGAAAATAAAAGAAACGGAGACAAGAATGAAGTGACAGAGACACTAAGGGAAAGTAATTATAAAGAGGTGGGTCAGACAAAGAATAAAGAAAAGAAAGCAATAAGTGAGGCAAAAGAAACGAGCTATAATGATAAAGAAACTGAGAAAACCAAGAAGATGGACAAACATAAAAACGGTGCAAAGAGAGACAAATGCGTCAAAAACATTGAAATTAGAAAAGAAAAGTTCGGAAACGGAACCAAACAAGAAGAATAAAAGCAGAGACAATCAAGATAGTGTTAAAGGTAATACTAAAAATGAAAAGAGAGAAAGTGCTAATAACGACAGTGATAACAAAAATGCAAAAGAATCGGAAATAAGTAGTGGAAAGAAAACCAAAGACATTCAAAGTGCGAAAAACCATGAAAGACACAGTGAGAACAAAGCAGCTTCAAATGACAAAATGGATGAGAACAAAAGTGCTTAACCAAATAAAACAATGAAGGAAAGTGTGAGTGAAGAAAATGTGCAGACTGCTGATAAGTCTAATGAAGATGCAAATAATGAAGAGATGAACCTAAGCCATAATCAAAAACAGAAAACAAAAATCAGTTTAAATGAGTATAAATCTAGAAAACAAAATGATAGTCAGAAAGAGAATACAAATGAAGAGAAGAGTTCTACAAATGAAGAGAAGAGTTCTACAAATGAAGAAAATAACGATTTCAATCTAGATCAGGTAATGACTGACATCTCAAATACTTTCGGAATGCCACAATGTAAATCTCCTTATGACAATCAATATGGAATATGTGGAGATGAGTTTGATGAAACTGCTCTTGCAGTGGCAAATATCCCGGACCAAAGTGTTGAGGAAGTAGTTGAACATGCAAACAATGTAGTAAGTGAAATAGCATATAATGTGATAGAACTTGATGTAATGGAAAAAGAAATAGACGAGTCATATAACATTGTAAGAGGAGAATTTGTTGTAGAGAGGTGTGATGATAAAATAAGTCGAAAACGGAAAGCTGAAGCCATAGGAAATGAAGTACAAAATGAAGGTGTAAGTGACGTAGAATATCAAGCCAGTGATGAGACAGAAGAATGGAGGGAAAGACAGTTACGATGGGAAAATAAGAGAAGAAGGAAAGCTAAGGAAAGGGATGAAAGGAAGGCATCGTTAAAAAGGATGCATGAACACAGGGTAATTTTGAATGTTGGGGGAACAAGGTTCTTCACTTGTAAGGAGACACTAATGAGAGACCCTGATTCAGCCTTCACGTTACTATTTGAAGAAGATCCACCATTATGTCCCCATGGAAACAATTTTTTATTGACCGTGATCCGGCTCACTTCAGACTTATTCTAAATTACTTAAGGAGTGGTTGTTCATTTCCAAATGATACCTTCTTACCTAGAGACCGGAGATATTTATCAGAAATAAAATCTGAATGTGAATTCTATAACCTTAAAGGCTTGAAGAGGATGGTAAAAATGCGACTGGAGCACCTGTCAGACACGAATTTTAATGAATGATACTAATGCTGTAGTTCATATCCATATGTGAACTTTTGGGCCTGTTGAAGATCTATTTCCAACTACAAACCAGATGAACAAGATGAGAGCAGCTCCAAGATGAAGATACCGCGTCTTAAAATTAAGAATCGCGTTTACTAACTATTAATTTGTAATTTTTGCGCTTTAAATAATCAAACTTGGAGATTTCAAATAATGGACAATATTCTAAGATGCTTTGAAGCAGAAAAGTATTATTTAAGTAACATGAATATAGAAAGTAGAAGTAAAACAAAGATCAGGAATTGATACAATTAACTTACTCCATCCATAAAAGACACCAAAGGGAAAGAAATACAAACATTAAGCGACCAGACCATAATGGAAACCTAAACAAAGGAAGGCCATATGGACAGTTACTTTCCCACAAAATGGCCATATGACCATCCAAAATTAAAAGACACAAGTGATACACACAGCAAGCAACAAACAACAACATAAATAAATCGCCACAGAAAAGCCGCCTTGGAACGGTCAGTGGAAGATTTCCACTGGGGGGCTTAAATCGATTTTACGTGGCCACAATCCTCGCCCTTACTTCCGTCGCGATTTAGACAAATAATTTGTTCAGTCCGCATGAAGGCCTCCTAACTCATCAGTGCAACATCTCCGTGAACACAGAAATCAAAGAACCACAGAGGTGAGGCAACGGTGAGGACTCGACAGCAAGAAACCACTGAAATGCTGGAGCAAAAGAAAACCAACAGTTAGACTCCGATGAGCCCGACCAGAGACAGAGCATCAGGCACCAACCAACATTATCTCTTTAATTTTCAATAAGCCTTTACGTTGGAGCCGTCATAGAGACAATAGCATCGCGAACATCAACAATGGAAACAACAAAAAGAAGACCCTGGAATAAGTTAGATAAGATAGTTAGTTGTTAAGATAGTTAATTAAGTCTTTAGTTTCTACTTCAAATGCATTTCTTAACACTTTTTGGCATGATTTGAAACTTTGAAATATGAGTACCTGAACTTCTTTAATTCCTTTTTTTGAACATCAGCCTCTCATCTTGGTATTGCCCAGCATTCCTCAAACTGTTAGTATAAGGAGTATTAGTGGAATAGTATCTAAATATTGAAGCAACTAATCACTGTGAAAATTTTATGAAATCTGAATCAACCATTCTTACTGTAAATCATAACAAGCATGTGTATCTGAGGTCGCAATAGAAACAGGATGCATTTGTATGTAAATGTTAAGTTTCACATTTCTCTTCCGGTTCAGGTTAAGATTTGCTTCTTTCATAACTGAATGTTGTTGCAACATTATTGTCACAAAGATATTTACCATAATGTAACATACACCCACCCTCTTTGTAACACTGTGCTACTGGTGATCCTTGGTCTGTACTATATTAAGGATCATGATTTTGTGTACAGTGTTGCAACTAGGCTGTGGTGTATTCTGCAACATCAAGGAAATTGACAATATTAACCCTTTGGCAGTACATTCAGGTTCTGAACGGATATGACTATAGGACAATCTTAAACAACTTAAAGGTGATAGCAATGATTAGGAATCGAAACAATTACATCTCATCTATCTTTCAAGACACTGAAGGATTACCCCTATTTCAGAATTCTTACAATAACTTGGGGCCAGATTGCTTCCCACATGGATGGAAAAAGTAAGTTTATCTTATAGTTATTTTATATTATTATATGGTATGCTATCACGTACATTTATGCGGTTTAATGTAAATCACTGAAGGCATTATTAACTGTGTTGCCAGTGTCAGAAACATAGTTATTTACACTTGTAAGTTCCGAAGACTCTTCATGTATTTATTATCATATTTGACATTAGGGACACACACCTATTCATTATGATAAACCAATGTTCAAACTAATATTAATGACTGGTTCAAGATGTTTGTGACTGAGATATGAAGGTCCCACACTGTCAGTTACATGCATATTGAGGTTTTATGTATCTTAGTAATGACTTAAGTAAAGTAGAAGTAAAACAAAGATCGGGAATTGATACAATTAACTTACTCCATCCATAAAAGACACCAAAGGGAAAGAAATACAAACATTAAGCGACCAGACCATAATGGAAACCTAAACAAAGGAAGGCCATATGGACAGTTACTTTCCCACAAAATGGCCATATGGCCATCCAAAATTAAAAGACACAAGTGATACACACAGTAAGTAACAAACAACAACATAAATAAATCGCCACAGAAGAGCCGCCTTGGAACGGTCAGTGGAAGATTTCCATTGGGGGGCTTAAATCGATTTTACGTGGCCACAATCCTCGCCCTTACTTCCGTCGCGATTTAGACAAATAATTTGTTCAGTCCGCATGAAGGCCTCCTAACTCATCAGTGCAACATCTCCGTGAACACAGAAATCAAAGAACCACAGAGGTGAGACAACGGTGAGGACTCGACAGCAAGAAACCACTGAAATGCTGGAGCAAAAGAAAACCAACAGTTAGACTCCGATGAGCCCGACCAGAGACAGAGCATCAGGCACCAACCAACATTATCTCTTTAGTTTTCAATAAGCCTTTACGTTGGAGCCGTCATAGAATCTGAGGCCTGACCCACCGGCGTGCAATTAAAGAGGGAAGGAAAGTTGCCAACCGTGATTGGGTTAACTACCATGCATGCAGTCTGTCGTATAATATCCATGTTGTACCCAATCTTTTTATATCGAAGAATAATTTTACGAAATTGGGTGCTGAAGTCATTGCGGATATATATTTTTCTGAATTTATATACTAAGTCACCATAAAATTCGGGTTCCGATAGACCTTGTTGCAGAAGAGATTTAAGTCCAATATTGAATTTTGAAATTAAATCAGAATGGCGTCTATAAAATTTTGAAAAGGCTTTGCGTAGTTTATGGTACCGATAACCCTGATTAAGTTGCTGTGGGTATTTTTTTTGTAAACTGCTGGTGATGTCCCTGTGTCAAATTCATGTACTCTTTTTAATGTTAAAAAAAAAAAACTTTGAGCAAAAGAAATAAATAGGCATTGGTTTGCATGTATAGTTCTGGGGTGCTGTAGGTGCAAACATGAACTATGTGTCATTCCACAAAGTGATTACCTAAATTATTAAGGCACTCATAAAACGTGGTATTTGCTGGTTTATATTTGTTGTAAATTTTGACACAGGTTATGATAGGCATGATGCACCTCAAATACCAAGTACCTATAGTTGCATTTAGTTTTTTCAATCAATCAATCAATGCATTGATTTTGAGTGGATTTTTGTGTCATAGGAATTCACTTGGAAACTCTGTAGGGTGGGTTGGAACAAGCAATTGTGTAAAAATAATAATAATAATAATAATAATAATAAAAAAAAAATAAATAAATATTATAGTGAAATTGAAATTGCATACAGACTGTTCTCACATAACTTTATGTGAATTAAGGAATACCCGTAATCTGTCTGCATTTGATATTTAACCACATTTTGTTGATTCTAATGTTTTATTTTTTTTTTTATCTAGAATTGTTGTGAAAACCCAAAGTTGTTTGGTTACTGGAATACTTTGTATAAGCTATATCCTGTAACCCGGCAAAGTATATAAATGCATTTCAATATATTTGTTGATTTGAAAGCCAATGTCTGCTTAGAGACATAAATATTTCTTACGAGGGTTCACTGACCCTGATTTTTGTCCAGTCAATTAGAAAGTCTGGGTTGGTGAATCTGAAGAAGGCTATTGAGTTTCTGGCCTTAGAGTCAACAGTGTTTAATGGCATGTACATGCCTTCAGTTGAGATGCATAAAAAGTGTCCGAATGCATAATGGTGTGTGAGTTTAATTAATAGATAATCTTATTTAGCTTCAGGCTTTTACATTTATGTGATGGCTATGCTTTAATGACTTATATATATGTGTGTGGCTGTCAGTTGATGTGACCGGTGCAGTTTAGCTGGGCTTGGTCAAGGCAATTGCTAGTCATAAACGTTGTATACTTCAGAGAGCTGGGGCTTTGTTTGGACTTCAATCTGCTTCCTAACCATTTATTAGACTAATACCTCTATGGTGCATTCTTTCAGTGGTACATGCACATTTTGCATTACTGCCATTTCTATCTCAGGGACTATCTAGATAGAAGTGGGTGTGCCCTCCGATTTAAGCTTTATCTGCAGAGCCACCTACCTTGGGTTCTGTTGTGATCCATGTCGGGTGACTTTTGCACTTAGGTTGTTAACTTCTCTCCTTAAATATGCCTGTAACAAAGTTGAATTTTTAGTGAAATACCTAAATTGATAAGGTTCTTGCTAAGGCTTTAGCTACAAACATATATACGAAAACCATTGCTTTAAGTCCTGAAGTTCAACTAATTTTGTCGTTTCGTGCTGGCAGAGATACCTTAACGTGTGTTGAAGTGTGTAAATGATTAGTATGTATGATCATCAGATAATTAAATCTGACCTTAGTGGAAATCTTCCACTGACCGTTCCAAGGCGGCTCTTCTGTGGCGATTTATTTATGTTGTTGTTTGTTACTTGCTGTGTGTATCACTAGTGTCTTTTGGTTTTGGATGGTCATATGGCCATTTTGTGGGAAAGTAACTGTCCTTATGGCCTTCCTTTGTTTTGGTTTCCATTATGGTCTGGTCGCTTAATGTTTGTATTTCTTTCCCTTTGGTGTCTTTTATGGGTGGAGTAAGTTAATTGTATCAATTCCTGATCTTTGTTTTACTTCTATTTGTCTGATGTGTGTGCATACTGATCTTGTATTGCAAGCGGGAACATTATAAATTATTGATGAAAAAAAAAAATTAAATGGCAATTGTTTGACGTTAAGGACTTGATATGTATATATTTTAGCTTGATGGTTAAGACATGATATGCATATGTGTTGTTTCGTCCCTACTTATAATGTGTTTACAATTTGGTATAGTTACGCATTAATTATTTCCTGATCTAATTCTGGATGAAAAGAATAGTCAATTTTCCGAGCTAAAAAAAAAAATCAATTGTTTTTCCCTACCTGAATTTTTTTTATAGCAGTTGCGTGACTGCAGTAGCCTGTATGTATTACAGAGTGCTGTTGTTACGTACTTGCTGTAGGTCTCGGAACATTTCTCGAGAATTCTATTTTCATGAAGCCAATATTTTCTATTCTTTCTGTCCAGTTGCTGAAAGGAATTGACTTATATGTAGGTGTGAAGCTGTTATCCCTATTTTCCTGTATGACATGATCATTTCGCATGTACATTTATCAGAGGTTTGGTTTTCTAGGTAAACTCTAACCCAACTTTGGCTCAACTTATACTGACCTGCCTTGATTTTTGATGAGCTTGGAAGAGTTACACTTTTCTGGCTTGTTTAACATCAGGTGGTTTCAATTATTACCAGACACCAATAAGTTTCTTGGGTCTGTTATCTTCTCTGGAAGGTGATCTGTGAAAGTAAGAAAACCAGGCTTCTAGGTGTGTTTGATGCATGATGAAACTATATAGGATAATTGCCATTTAAATGGATAATTATCATGTGTCTTAACATATGCACTTTGTTTTATATGTTTAGTATCAATAACATTGATAACTTTGCCACATTATCTGATCAATAACGGAATGTTATTAATGTAGACTGTGACAATTATAGCCAGCAGCCTCCTTCACTTATTTTGCATTGAACATTATGCTACTGCGACTACTTTCCAAGCTGTACATGTACTTACATTACAACCCACATGGGGTCCATGCCTTTTCTGGGTAGGGGGCTGTTGTAACGGCGTCTGGCTATTATGCAGTATTTCCATGAATTTATTATGTTGTGGTCCATCAATATTGTTTTATCTGTTCGTAAATGGCATTTTTCTATCTGAAAGGGTTCGTAGCTGTATTGTTTGTAAGCCAACTTCGCCGCCATTTTTCCAAGTAAAACCGACTGTTTCCATATTGTCAATAGCCGCTTGCCGTCTGTATTTTATGATTTTATCGCTCTTAAACTATTTTGAAAACTGCCATTCTCGTAACTTCCGGATCCCCTCGGCTTACACTGTTCTACGGTCTCCTTGACGTCGCTAGTCACCTGATCGGTGCTGGTTTCCGTTCCATTATGTTCAGCACTATTGCGGCGCATGAACACACAGAGACCCATCGACTGAGCTGGAAACTATAAATACCGGAATCAAGGCGCGGAATCTCTGTTGCATCCAGCAACGACTGTCGTCTGTTTAGCCTGGAACTTGATTAGACACACGCCTGACTTCACAGTATAACTTCTACGCCTGACTTCCTGACACTAGCTTGAAAGTCTAGTTTCTGCTTGTTGGCACAATGCCATTTAGAAAACTAGATCAACCCGGTCCGAAAGAGGTTTGTAGCTGACTGCTCCCATCAAACCATTCTACGCCATTCAAGGCAGAACACCTTTCTATCCTTTTATAGGCGAAGTTGACACAGGATTTTTTTATTCACAAAATACTTATAATTATTCTAAGTTGTTGTATAAGAACTGTTGTGAACCTCTTACCTCGTTAAATAATATATTTTCACAGTTTTTTCTGAGCAGACTTCTCTTACTGCTTGAAAGGTGCGCCCTTGAAGATAGGGGTAAACTACATCAACATTCTATCTGGTTGTACGCCCATCAAAGGCGAACTGTTGTGGCCTGCAGACTGTCAAACTGTTGTTTAGTGAATTAACTCAGTGAAGTAAGTATTGATAGGATGTTAGTTTTGGGCCTGTCTTAGAGAGCGCCTTTCAAGCTTAACATTCGCATTTCTAGGCCGTTAGTAAGGGAATGCTACTTACACCTTTCATGACATAAACTGCAGTATCTTATATATTTATGGGACTGTGTAATACAGTCGTAACTGTAAAGTAACTGATTCTAACCTATCAATGTTAAGTTTTCCAGATTATATACTACTTAAGAGAATTAGTTGTCCGATTATGACATGAACAACACTCGCCTGCATATCCTACCATCTGCATACTCTAATGTATTAATGTGCTACTTGAAGTAAATTGTTTATTCCGTTCCTAACTGTGAAACTATGTACTCTATGTGTTAGCATAATTACCATTGACTGCATACACTATTGTTAGGGGTAACACCAATAAATTTAAGAAATTGAATCAAAGGCTGGCTGTATATTCTCTTCCCGGTAGTTAGTCCGACCCAGGTCGAACCCACATATATTTATTGTGACAGCACCACCGCATCCTGACTAAAGCAATAGCTGTACCGCTTGACCAGGTTGTGTTCCGTTACAATATTGCATAAAAAAACAATAAAAATTAGATAGATTTCCACATTATGCACACTTTCACGCTGCACTTTTTTAGATTTATTAAACACTGTGGTTTTCCGAATATTATGTAATCATGCTAAACAAAGTCTGCATTTTTACTGCAGATGCCATATTTACTATTATTGGTGTAAAATGCCAATAAAAATAAGAATTTATCTTAAGCATGATTAAATGGATATTCTATAAAAATTTGTATATACATAAACATATCTATAGACATGATAATTATGTTGATCATGTAAATATGTGATTAAATATTATCATGTTAATAATACATTGTAAATAGAATTAATAAAAATAAATAAATAAGGGAAACTGCAGTACAATTTTCAATTAAACTGAAGAAGGTTCTGGAGGGGTCATGGTCTTATTCCAGTTATGGCAATTCCACCAAGTTCAATCATCTTCCCAGACGGGGGCATGCTTTGCCCTGTTGAGGGTTGCCCCACCCAGTTCTTCAAGAAGTACAAGGCCTACATGACCCACTGGAACAAATTCCATGAGCCACAGGTTACATTGTGGAGATGCAATGCCTGTGGGAAGGATTTTGGAAGAAAGACAGATGCGCAGCAGCACCTACGTAAGACACATCGTTTGTCTATAATGCCATGGAAAAAGGTCAACAACTTATTTATTCACCCTGGAGGTATATCTAGACCCAGGCCGTCAACCACCAACAACAGACGGGAAGTACAAGCTGAAGTGAGAAGACAGCAGGTAGCAGAGTGGCAGGAGTCCCATCCTGCCACGTTTGGTAACCGGGAACAAGCTCATCTACTTCCCGAAGAGGCTGAGGAGCTGAATTATGAGGATGACTTGTAAACGCTAGGCTCTCTGAAAATCATCTCTCTCTCTCTCCCCCTATGGACCACGGCTATGGACCGCGACTATGGACCACGGCTATGGACCGCGACTATGGACCACGAGGACATGGTTGGGAGATAGATCTTCAAGCATAAAATATTTTTTTCTGAAATTTATTGTAAATCAGCTGAATATTTTTGTTTTAGTTAAAAGCTGAATTTATTTTAGGCGTCATAACTGTTTTGAACTTTCATTTCTTGAAAAAAAAATTAACTAGTATTTTTTTTTTCCAAAAGGGGGAGTAATGTAGTAGGGTGGACTTGTTTATATACCTTTTTCTCACAGATAATACGTTAAATTATTAATATTTTCTCACATTTTCTGCAGCATGTTAATACATCTGTTTGCAGACTTCCATACTGCTTGCTGATTTGTAAGCTATTTCCGGATTGGTTCACTTTCGGGATTTCTTTATACTCTATCCAATGATAGTATTGTTTTTATACAGGGTATTCCCCAGTTTAGTAGCGTTGACCTTACAGATCTTGTCTATTTTTAGACTGTAAAGGCTGGTAATAAGAATGTTACCTGATAATTGCTAATTATTGTCTTAAACTAGCTTATTTTCCAGTTTTCTGCATTATTTTGCATCTACTGTGAGCAAGCATTAGTGAAATTATATTTTCACTTGATATTTTCATTTGAAAAGTAGAAGTAAAACAAAGATCAGGAATTGATACAATTAACTTACTCCATCCATAAAAGACACCAAAGGGAAAGAAATACAAACATTAAGCGACCAGACCATAATGAAAACCTAAACAAAGGAAGGCCATAAGGACAGTTACTTTCCCACAAAATGGCCATATGGCCATCCAAAATTAAAAGACACATGTGATACACACAGTAAGTAACAAACAACAACATAAATAAATCGCCACAGAAGAGCCGCCTTGGAACTGTCAGTGGAAGATTTCCACTGGGGGGGGGGGGGGGGCTTAAATCGATTTTACGTGGCCACAATCCTCGCCCTTACTTCCGTCGCGATTTAGACAAATAATTTGTTCAGTCCGCATGAAGGCCTCCTAACTCATCAGTGCAACATCTCCGTGAACACAGAAATCAAAGAACCACAGAGGTGAGACAACGGTGAGGACTCGACAGCAAGAAACCACTGAAATGCTGGAGCAAAAGAAAACCAACAGTTAGACTCCGATGAGCCCGACCAGAGACAGAGCCTTATTCAGCTTTCAGTAGTTTTGTAAAATCAAGCTTTTTCAGCTAGAATACTGCACTTCCAAATTACCATGTTAAAGTTTCAATGTCCGAAATATAAAACCCTTGCTTGTTTGTACAGTCATGAGCCACTGGTCAGGGTTTCTCTCTGAAACTTTTACAGACTACACCGACTGGTAAGTGATATTTTGTTCTTGGTCTGGCTCAACGAGCTGGAGGCATTTTTTTTTTCTTGTCTTGTCCAACGGACGAGAATTCTGTCAAGTTTTTCTCTTGATTTCTAAATTCTGAAACTTTATACTGTGAAACTTTTAGGCTCATTTTTCACTTAGGAAACCTTTCTTTAGTTATTTATCTCAGCTGATCTCTCTCTTCTGTAAAATACTTGTACAATTTTTTCCACAACAGCTATTCGTCAACCCCACGGTGTTCCGTTCGAACTGGACGGAAATGGAAAAAAGTGGCTCACTAAAAGAGAAGTTTTTTTCTTGGATATCTGTTTGGTTTCTTGTCTGATTCATAACAGACAAGCGTAAACCAGCAACATTTTATTGCTGGTTACCCTAGATTGTGATTTGTTTGTCTTGTAGATTGTAAAAATTGCTGACATTCTTTCCCGCCATTACCTCACTAGTGGGTGGGGTAACGTAA
Organism: Lucinisca nassula; assembly: GCA_963580285.1. Classification (NCBI taxonomy): domain Eukaryota; kingdom Metazoa; phylum Mollusca; class Bivalvia; order Lucinida; family Lucinidae; genus Lucinisca; species Lucinisca nassula. The sequence goes on from OY757020.1 coordinate 42,232,855, forward strand.
ACTAAAGTTCTTAGGATCAAAATTAGGTCGCTTGTCACATTCATTTGTCTGGAGAGCCTGTGTGTTGTCAGATATCTGAGTGTGCTGAGCTGTATATAATTGGACCAGTATACTGATTAGTCCTTTGCAGCTGTCAGTGTGCTTGCTGTGACAAACTCAGAATCAGGATTGTTGCTTGACACCCCATAATAAATCATTAGAAATCATCAAATCACTACCCGGTATATTAAAATGAAGGTCTCCCTGTTTCCCATGGTCTTAATTCTTGGGTTCACTCTTTGGAAAACAACTTATAGAATGCATCCTGATGATGGAAATCAGGAGTGCAAGATTACAATTAAGGAGAGTAGTAGTAGAATTTCCCAGTACTTGGCATTTACAAGGAAGAATGGGAACAGAAGGTGTTCGGAGGGCTTGCGAAACTTCAAGTCCTCGCGCGGTACAAACTTTGCTTTACTTCTAATCTTGGCCGGAGACATTGAAACTAACCCCGGCCCAAGGTTTCGCTGCGGACTCTGCAAAAAATATTGCAAAGGTTCCGAGAAATGGATAGAATGTGAGGACTGTAACAAGCGCTTTCACTCCTCATGTTCTGATTTGGATAACAGTCAATTTTTAGAAATTGAATCTGGAGCTGGAACTTGGTATTACAAAGACTGCAAAGCTGACTGTGGTCTTTGCAGTGGTGCTGTCCTTAATGGCCACAAAGCCGTTCAGTGTGATCAATGTGAAATGTGGATACACACTGACTGTTCCTTCATTTCAGATGCAGAATATGGCACATTGGTAAATTCAAGCTGCCACTGGATATGTCCAAAATGTGAGGTCTGTAACTTTTCAGACTCCTTCTTTGATGAATATGTAGAACTGAGCAAGCCAAACAGGTTTGAACCTCTGTCAGAGGATAAGAGAGGCAAATCTTCGACTGCTGATGAAACTAAGTCAAATTTTGTGAAAGGTTTGAAACTTTGCAGTATAAACATAAATGGAATTAGAGGGAAAATTCTTGAACTTTTAGCTTTCCTCGATACATCTCAACCTCATATTGTTGCTATTCAGGAAACAAAGATTGACAGTTCAATTACTACATCTGAGCTTTTCCCTAAAAATTGTCAGTACTGTGTGTACAGAAAAGATAGGAACTCTCATGGCGGTGGGGTGATGTTGCTCATTCATAGAGACATCCCTCACATGCCTTTCATGGAACTTGAAAATGACACCGAATCGGTCTGGGTTAAGGTTTTTGCAAATAAAACTTCCCACTTCGTAGCAAGTTGGTATCGACCACCAAATGGTACAATCGAAAACTTCCAGTTGTTTAAAGACCAACTGGATTGCATTAAATTGCAGCATAAGGGTAAAAAACTCCCAGCTGTACATGTTCTAGGTGACCTCAACTTCAGAGACATTGCTTGGCCCGACAGGCTCAACAAACAAGGCACAATGCTGAGTCAGTCGGAAGGACAAATATTAATTGACATTATGAACGATCATGGTCTTGAACAAATTGTTAACTTCCCCACTCGTGATAAGAACACATTGGATCTGATCCTTACAACTTTGCCAGGACAATTCGAAGACATTCATTCCCCAGATAAACTAAGTGACCACGATGTTGTCTCCGGATATTTAAAATTCACATCCCACCAATGAAGAAACCTCGGAGGAAGGTGTACTCATATCAGAAAGGTGACTATGAAACTATGAGGAAGGATGCACTCAGATTTGCAAAGGAGAATTACTTCAATGGTCATTCAGATGCTCGGTCTGTACAGGAGAATTTTGATTTGATAACTTCTTTCATTCATACTTCGGCCGAAAATCATATCCCCTCAAAAACTAGTAGGTCAGTATCTTCAATTCCCTGGATCACTCCAGAGATAAGAAGGAAAATTCGCAGAAGGAATAAGATTCATGCAAAGGGCAAAAAAGACGGGAAGTGGTAAACTCCGGACAAAATTTGAAAACTTGAGACGTGAAATCAAGACTGATATAAAAAAAAACCAGCATGATTTGTATGTGAATAACTTGGTAGGTGATGTAAAGGCAAATCCCAGAGACTTCTACAGATATATTAATAGCCAGAAGAAAGACAGGCAAGGTATCCCGCCCCTTAATAAAAGAGGAGGGGACGGGGTTGCTAAATAAGACTCTGAAAGGGCAGAGGAACTAGTTGGTCAATTCAATGATGCGTTTAATAAAACTGAGTTCACGGAGGTTCCATTGACTGGAAGATCGGCCCCATTCATGAATAATATTGTTGTGACAGCTGCAGGAGTGATCAAATTACTTCAAGGCTTAAACCCCAGTAAGGCCTTAGGACCTGATGAGCTTCATCCTAGAGTCCTGAAGGAACTAGCCAATGAGTTGGGTCCAGTTTTTGCACACTTGTTTCAGCAGTCTCTTGATACGGGTGAAATCCCCAAAGAATGGCTCTTAGCAAACATCTGTCCACTCTTCAAAAAAGGAGATAGGGCTCTTGCCCGTAGTTATCGCCCTGTGTCTCTGACTTGTGTTCTGTGTAAATTGCTGGAACATATAGTCTGCTCAAACATCATGGCCCACTTGGACGAACATAAACTTTTGTCAGACAGACAACATGCATTTAGGAAAAGGCATAGTTGTGAAACTTAGCTAAGCACAGTTATTAATGATTGGGCAAAAAATTGGACAAAGGGGGACAAGTGGACACATTTATTCTAGACTTCGAGAAGGCTTTTGACACCCCTCCCCATGAACTACTTAAATCTAAGTTATTTGGTTATGGAATTGGGGGAAAGACCCTCAAATGCATAGATTCCTTTCTTTGCTACAGAAAACAGCGGGTTGTTGTTAATGGTGAATCCTCGGAGTGGGCTCCAGTTTTGTCTGGAGTCCCACAAGGGACCGTTCTTGGTCCACTTTTGTTCTCCCTGTACATCAATGATATTTCCACTGACATTGACTCAGGAATAAGACTGTTCGCAGATGACTGTGTTTGTTACCGGGAAATTAGAGATACAGATGACTCATTGAAACTTCAGGCTGACATAGATAGATTAGGATGTTGGGCACGTAAATGGGGCATGAGATTGCAGCCAGTTAAATGCAATATTATGCAGATAACTAGGAAGAGATCTAATAAAGTTGAGGCTTCTTACACCTTAGAGGGAACGGTCCTCGAGAATGTGGATTCCATTAAATACCTTGGAGTGACAATCTCACACAGCTTGAGATGGAATACTCATATTAGCAACATGTGTACTAAGGCAAATAGAACGCTTGGTTTCCTGAGGCGAAATCTTCATCAGTGCCCCCAGGATGTAAAAGAGGCAGCATATAAAGGTCTTGTTCGCCCAATCTTGGAATATGGTAGTTGTATCTGGGACCCAAGTGGAGTGGTCCTTAACGATGAAATTGAGAAAGTTCAGAATAGAGCTGCTAGATTTGTAGCAGGCAATTACTGCTTTGAAACTGGGAGCATGACTGGAATACTTGGAAAATTAAAATGGGAGTCTCTCAAAAAAAAGGAGAAAAGACAGTAGGCTAATCCTTTTATACAAAGGTCTAAAGGGTGATGCCAGCATTCCAACAGATGACCTTGTTCCCCCAGCTAGACACTGTAGAAATCACCATTCGTTAGCGTTTCAGACCCTTAGCGCAAGAACTGACATTTATAAAGAGTCGTTCTTCCCCAGAACCATTAGAGATTGGAATGCCCTTCCCGATTCGATTATTTCGACAGCTGAAGGTGCTGATGATTGTGTAGCTAAATTTACCTCTTTGGTTAGAGCTAGGGACTAACTTCCCACATCACAGGTCCTGGTGTATGAATGTCATTTGACGTGTCACCAGTAACAATTCTGATTCTCACATCCGCATTTGAGCATTTGAAAATCTAGTGTAGAGAAAAAGAATAAAAGTAGTCTACCTTCAAGGTTGTGTTTATTTCCCAGGTCAAGAGCTTGAACCTTACTATACGATCGCGTCGCGGGTCCTCATTGGTTTTGCAACCAGAGAGAATCCGCGTCTGCTACACATGCTAATAAACCCTATTGGTGTCATTGGACGTCAGGGCCTGATCTATCTATCTATCTCTATCTTCTTATACTGAGTCGGTCATATTTGGCCATTACCTCAGTTGGGTGCGTAGGTAAATTTAGAATTTAGCTTAAAAAAAAAAAAAAAAAGAGAAGTCACTGGATGAGTCCTTAAAACTATTTACAATCTGAATAACAGAGGTATACTAAAACGCATACCTATGAGTCTCAATCTTACACTGTATGGGCTTTGAACTCCTCTGCAGTCTTAGCATTCAATGTCGGGTAAAAGTCACACAAAATTGAAAGCAACGTCTCCAAAATGACCTTTACAGTGTTGACGGGGCCGTTAAACCTCAAATCAAACAATGCGTTGAAGCATCATGCAGCCCATATATTTCTTCAAGCCCCGATGGGCGGGGGCCGACAGGTACGGCAGTTGCCAGTTTCTTGCGAAAGAATGTGCAATGTACTGGTTACTGCATAAGTGCCCATGAAAATGGGTGGATAGGTAAAATGACCTTAATATTGTTGACTGGGCGTAAAAGTCCAATACAAACAAACATAATACCGTCATTCTCCCAGCTGGGAGGATTTCTTTTGAGGATTTTAAAATTTTAACTTAACACGGTATGCTAATGCATACCCACTCATCAGGGTCACTGAGGCGCTTGCCTAATGAAAATTCGTACAATTTCGTCGATTATACGGAAAAGCACGAGATTTAATTTCACGCTATCGATCTCAGCCTGCCGAGGCAAAGCGCTGCAACAAATATGCTCATTCTAGGAATATGTCAGGGCTTAGACCATTTACATAAACAAATGCTGTAATAAGAAGCCTGTACCAGTGTTTTAGCTGTTTTGTCCAGAACAGGCGCCTGATCGCAAATGGCCAATATTTCGCGTCACCAATTATATCCTGTATAATTGTCCATTTTTCATAAATCTCTCTCTTTTTAGACACTGCAGGTGTTTTACTTTCAGCCATATTTTTTAAAGAAGATTATATTTGCTTCATGCAGAAACAGAAACCTGTACCGCTTCAAAGCGTGCGGGTGTGGACCTTGGAGACGTATAGGCCTATACTTGTTTGAAAGCCGGTTACGTCCATGCCTTTTTATGAAGCGACTTACTTCCACAAAAATCATCAAAGCAGTATATGAAGTGCATGCATTATGGAAAAAAAAATAAACAAAAACTGCGATTAAACGTTAAATATATTATGCGTTCTTATTATATGCAGTCAATGGTTATGCAATACGCTGGTATCAGCACTTCTACATTGCGCATAACTCTGCCAATTGTTTTTTGGGTGGAAATCGATAGATAGTCTCCCTTGCATCATTGCATGACTAGCTATGGACACTGCTGCATTTTATTCCGTCAAAGAATATTCGTAAGTTTTACCAAATATAATGCATTTAATTTTATGCAGATAATACCCTTTGTGTGTGTGTGTGGGGGGGGGGGGGGGGGGGGCTTACAGTTGGGTGGGTGTGCGGGGGAATGGGCTAACTGGTGATCACGTAATACTATTAACGGAATGAACAGCCGGTTTCAGTCGACAGGCATTTTTATTCTAGTGCAGTATCGTATGTTGTATGCATTTTATTCCTTAAAGCACATATTTTATTGGACCAGCCTGGGTAGCTGAGTCCGATGCGCGTCAGACTGGTGATCAGCACATGACGAAAACACGCCTATACAAATGCATTGCAAACTTTACCACTGGAAAAGTGAAAGTTCTAAGATGAACAATTGTGATATTTTAATTATTTCTGCAGAAAATATAGATTGTGGATACTCGTTAGAAACGCCTCATGGAGGCAGTTATAACGAGTACCCACAATCTATATTTTACAGTGAAAATAAGGTTTACCCTGTAAACCCCACTTTTGCTATATAAAAGTTGGGTTCAAGGGGCTCAAAATCATATAGGCGTGTCTTCATCATAAGGACGCGGGTTCTATACCTGCCGCGGTCGGAAACATTATTTCGTGGAGATTGATCATGAAATCTTTTCTATGGTCATTCTTTGGCCCTTCCGCTGATTCAAGAAGGGCAGTTGTCATTTTCTGGCGAAAGAATGTGCACTGTACTGGTTAACCGCTTACGTATATCATGCCTGCAAGGAAAATTGTGGATAAGTAAACTGATCGGCTCAAAAATGGCCTAAATAGTGTGGAATGGATTTTAATCTCCAATACAAACAAACAAATCATATTTCATTGGCAGCATTATCCGGAATAAATAGCATCGACAGTTAATACAGTTTATTCCGTAAAGCACACATTTTATTGACAGCATTTTACGGAATAAACTGCATTTACAGTTAAATGGAGAACCACAATAATAGTTCCCTGCCAGGCGGTGACCTAAATAGTGTAGACTGGGCCGTTTAACTCCAATACAAAAAAAACAACATTTTATTGGTAGCCGTTTACGGAATAAATAGCATTGACAGTTAATACAGTTTATTCCGTAAAGCACACATTTTATTGACAGCATTTTACGGAATAAACTGAATTTACAGTTAAATGGAGAACCACAATAATAGTTCCCTGCCAGGCGGTGACCTAAATAGTGTTGACTGGGCCGTTTAACTCCAATACAAAACATATTTTATTGGAAGCATTAACCGGAATAAATAGCATTGACAGTTCATACAGTTTATTCCGTAAAGCACACATTTTATTGACAGCATTTTACGAAATAAACTGCATTTACAGTTATATGGAGAACCACAATAATAGTTCCCTGCCAGGCGGTGACCTAAATAGTGTAGACTGGGCCGTTTAACTCCAATACCAAAAAAAAAAAAAAAACACATATTTTATTGGTAGCCGTTTACGGAATAAATAGCATTAACAGTTAATACAGTTTATTCCGTAAAGCACACATTTTATTGACAGCATTTCACGGAATAAACTGCATTTACAGTTAAATGGAGAACCACAATAATAGTTCCCTGCCAGGCGGTGACCTAAATAGTGTTGACTGGGCCGTTTAACTCCAATACCAAAAAAAAAACATATTTTATTGGAAGCATTAACCGGAATAAATAGCATTGACAGTTAATACAGTTTATTCCGTAAAGCACACATTTTATTGACAGCATTTTACGGAATAAACTGCACTTACAGTTAATTGGAGAACCACAATAATAGTTCCCTGCCAGGCGGTGACCTAAATAGTGTTGACTGGGCCGTTTAACTCCAATAAAAAAAAAACATATTTAATTGGTAGCCGTTTACGGAATAAAATGCATTTACAGTTAATACAGTTTATTCCGTAAAGCACATATTTTATTGGCAGCATTTTACGGAATAAAATGCACTTACAGTTTTTGTTTGTTTGATTTGAGGTTTAACGTCCCCGTCAACACTGTAAAGGTCATTTTGGAAACGTTGCTTCCAATTTTGTGGGACTTTTACCCGACATTGAAATGAAATGACATCTCAAGCCCTGCCGCCCAAGAAACCAATAGGGTTCATAAGCATGGACGGGCCGACTCGCATCGCTTTGCCTGGGCAGGCTTAGATCCTCTAAGTGGTTTACCAGTACTCATGTGCGGGTCGGTTTCAGCTCTGCGTTGAAGCATCATGCAGCCCATATATTTCTTCAAGCCCTGATGGGCGGGGCCGACACTTACAGTTTGATGGAAAACCACAATAATAGTTTCCTGTCAGGCGGTGACTTTAATAGTGTTGACTGGCCCGTTAAACTCCAATACAAACAAACAAAACATATTTTATTGGAAGCATTAACCGGAATAACTAGCATTAACAGTTAATACAGTTTATTCCGTAAAGCACACATTTTATTGACAGCATTTTACGGAATAAACTGCATTTACAGTTAAATGGAGAACCACAATAATAGTTCCCTGCCAGGCGGTGACCTAAATGGTGTTGACTGGGTCGTTAAACTCCAATAGAAAAAAAAACATATTTTATTGGTAGCCGTTTACGGAAAAAATAGCATTGACAGTTAATACAGTTTATTCCGTAAAGCACATATTTTATTGGCAGCATTTTACGGAATAAACTGCATTTACAGTTAAATGGAGAACCACAATAACAGTTCCCTGCCAGGCGGTACATACATGAATCAAATAGTATTATGGAAGAAGTCAGTGCTATATATACTACCGTTATCCTCCCAGGGAGGATGACGGTAGTATATATATATCCTCCCAGCGCCGTTGCACCAGCGTTACTTCAAGCAACGGGCATTTTCTTGAACCGTGCATTTTAAGACACTCCCCCCCCCCCCCCAAAAAAAAACATTGCCGAGCCCCATTTTGCTGCATTATAGTCCCCCGAAGAAAACCCTCTTCCCGGGGAAACTTCCCCTTGCAATGCATTGAAACAACAAGTCTGGAAGAAATCATGGCTATATATATACTACCGTTATCCTCCCAGGGAGGATGACGGTAGTATATATATACTACCGTTATCCTCCCAGCGCTGTTGCACCAGCGTTACTTCAAGAAACGGGCATTTCTTGAACCGTGCATTTTAAGACACTTCCCCCAAGAGTTTTCCAAGCCCCATTTTCCTGGGAGGATAACGGTAGTATATATATAGCCACGATTTCTTCCAGACTCGTTGTTTCGATGCATTGCAAGGGGAAGTTTCCCCTGGAAGAGGGTTTTCTTCGGGGGACCATGATGCAGGAAAATGGGGCTCGGAAAACTTTTGGGGGAAGTGTCAAGAAAATGCCCGTTTCTTGAAGTAAAGCTGGTGCAACAGCGCTGGGAGGATAACGGTAGTATATATATACTACCGTCATCCTCCCTGGGAGGTTAACGGTAGTATATATATAGCCACGATTTCTTCCAGACTCGTTCTTTCGATGCATTGCAAGGGGAAGTTTCCCCGGGAAGAGGGTTTTCTTCGGGGGACTATAATGCAGCAAAATGGGGCTTGGCAATGTTTTTTGGGGGGAAGTGGGGCTCGGCAATGTTTTTTTTTGGGTGGGGGGGGGGGAAGTGTCTTAAAATGCACGGTTAAAGAAAATGCCCGTTTCTTGATGTAACGCTGGTGCAACGGCGCTGGGAGGATAACGGTAGTATATATATACTACCGTCATCCTCCCTGGGAGGATAACGGTAGTATATATATAGCCACGATTTCTTCCAGACTCGTTGTTTCGATGCATTGCAAGGGGAAGTTTCCCCGGAAAGAGGGGGTTTTCTTCCGGGGATTATTATGTAGTAAAATGGGGCTCGGCAAGGTTTACGGGAGAAGTCTGTCAAAATGCACAAATTCAAGAAAATGCTCCTTGAAGTAAGGCCGATGCAACGGTGCTGGGAGGATTATATCCACGATTTTTCATTATTGTTTTAATTTCGCATTTCGATAACACACCCATGCGACATAGTGGATTTTATCACATCCCCGAAATTGCTACTATTCCCATGAAAATCTGTGATATTTTTTCTTGCTTATATTGCAAAACTAGGTCGTAGGTGTTCGTTAGAACCGCCTCATTGAGGCGTTTCTAACGAGTACCCACAATCTACCTTGGAGCAGAAATAAAATGATGTATACCCCTCTAAAGCCCATTTTCTCTATATCAAACAGGGTTAAGAGTGGTCATGATTTCACGGACTTGTTTACCTGATGGTAAGGGAAAGTTGCCCCAAAAAGATGCATTTCTTGGGCAAACAATAATTCACCGAAATGGGTCCGGGAAATGTCCCCAAACATGGATTGCAATGGCAAATTACTTGTAATTTGATATATACGGAGTGGACACTTATTTTTTTTTTTTAGTCACACTATGATGACTGCTATATAATTGGTGGCCGTTCTACACCTGAAGCTCTAGAATCACCTTATATGGTTAGAATAGCAGAAGGCGGGTGGAGCTTTCCACATCGTTGGATACTTTGGAATATTTTATTATGTTTAGAGGTATAGATATTACAATTCAATGAATACAGAATACATTTTCCCTCTTCATAGTGTGTGTGTGTGCGTGTGAATTCGGGTTTAACGTCGCTTTCAACAATTTTTCAGTCATATCACGACGGTGCCCTCTTCATAGTGAAAACTTTATACTTGCCTACCCTAAAGCCGCTTCAGGATAGTCTGGACCACCCATATAAAACTTTACCACGTTGGCAGTGTTCAGAATACGCCTTGAAAATGTGGTCCGGAGAAGATGATTCTGAAAGTGGTTCATGGAATATGTCAAGTGGTGGCGCTCGTAGTAGGGCATCGTGTAGTGAGGATTCTAGCAGTGGAATGCGGCGGCGCAAACCGGGAAATTTCAAGAGGAAGCAAGATGACATCGGAAACATTTCATTCGCAGATTTCGGTAATCCATGGATTTTTTTTCACGTGTTTTTGAGTGAAGAACGTGTCGCCCATAGCTGGTGTAGAGCGAATGGATTGCTTGCAAAATCATTGCCGTGCCATATATGTGGTGCAGAAACTGAACTCCGGTACAGAGCAAATTACGTGGCTAGTGAGTCTTTCAGATGTACCAAGAATTATAGCCATGAAAGACAGACAAGGACATACTCATTCTTTGAGGGAGCCAAACTACCTGTTAACGACAATATGCTTTTTTTTGAAAAGTTACATTGAGGGCAACTCTCTGAAACAATGTGCAACATTTGCAGGCATGAGTTATGGCAGTACTGCAGTAGACTGGGCAACGTACGTTAGAGACATGTTCAAAGATTACTTCAAGAGAAATATCGAAACCCAACTTCTGTCCGGTGAAATAGAAATCGATGAGTCTCTATTTGGGCGCAGAGTAAAATACCACTGCGGAAACCCTAATGTGGGCGTGAAGGTCTGGGTATTCGGGCTGATAGAACGCTCTAGTTACACTATCATTCTGTACCCAGTTAATTACAGAACAGAGGCTACCCTAGTGCCCCTTATTCAAAGACATGTCGCGCAAGGTTCAACTGTTTATCGTGATGGTTGGTCCGCCTATTGTGAACTAAACAATTTAGGGTACAAACACTTCACTGTGCTACATAAGTATGCATTTAAGAAAATATATGTGGATGTGGAGACCAAAGAAGAAGTCGTCCATACGAACAGAATAGAGGGGGCGTGGAAGCACGCAAAAGACCACTTTAGACGTATGTCTGGGACCAAATCAGCCCAGTTCGAAGGCCACCTCGCAGAGGTAATGTGGCGAAGCCGAGCCAAAGGCAACATATATGAGTCGTTCTTTGAGATGCTAAAGACTATCTATGGTCTGGACGGCCCTCCTGTATTTGCGTACTCCCGGAATGAACCTTTATTCGACACGTGGGATAGTGTTGTCCAGAATTCCGCTGAGAAAGAAATGATAATGCCTGCTGTCACAGAGATGCAGAGTCAGAGAGTGAGAGCTCCAGTGCTAGTCAAATTCCAAGTCTCCCAAGTATACTTCAGAGCAGTTCATCACTTTCGCAACAGCGTCAACAGGAGACTCTGCCGGTCGTAGAAGTCAGTTCTGACGATTCTTTCATTCCACCAAACCGCCCCGTGTCTCAACTACTTCGACCAGAAACTCAAATAATTTTGTCAGACTTATTTTCTGCAACCAGCATCTCGTCGGGATCCGACAACGAACAGGATAAAACCATTGTAGAAGACCCGTCGCCTGTGGTTCGACCAAAAAGGTCAGCCAGGTTAATGCAGCGCAAGGCCAGACTAGGAGGCCTTCATGCGGACTGAACAAATTATTTGTCTAAATCGCGACGGAAGTAAGGGCGAGGATTGTGGCCACGTAAAATCGATTTAAGGTATATGCAAATGTCAACCAGACACGTGAGCTAAAATTTACGGTTGTTTATAATGTCGACAAGTTTCTAGAAAAGCAACACATAATGTTCCAAATTATATGAATAATCATAAAATATGCTTATTAAAAAGTGTATTTCTGTTTTTAGAAGAAAAAATAATAAATTACTTTATTAGAAAATTACCTTTCAAAATGGTCAATTTTTGAACATCGGTTTCTCCATTGTCCTTCCTCGGAAACATTCAGTTTTTACATTAACCTAAAGTATATTCCATGTCCTAGCAAGGACGAGAAGTAGTTTTTCCAAAAACTTCCACAATAACGATATATCCATTCTTTTAAACACCCATCATTTTGACAGCCATTACTGTATACATGGTTGGTAAATTCTCCAGGTAAAACAGGGGTATAAACATGCTAATCGTGGGTAAAAATATCCTGCACAACGGATTTTATTCTAACTATTTTTATGCCTAGATCATGATTTCCTTTATTCTTCCGTTAAGTTGGTAAATATTATTATGCATTAAATAAATACAAGAGGGGAAAATTGTTTGATTTGTCCAAAAGCCATAATAACGATTTGACAGAATTTTTATTATCGCTACGCTTATTAACCCCAGTGCTAAATTTAATCCGTGCGTCATACTGTGTACATGGATGACAATGTATAGTGAACTCTACATGTTGATAGGGGTTCTATCGGCATGGATATAATGTTATAATGCCAGTTTTTGAAAAAATCACGTCTCGTCGTTGCTAGTACACACACTAAAGTATATTTTGGTGTAAAAATGGTATGTTTCTAATGAAGGACAATGGAGAAACATACGTTCAAAAATGGACCATTTTTAAATGTAATTTTCTTACAAAGTGAATATTTATTTTTTTCTTCCAACAACAAAAATACATTTTTTAATATGCATGTTTTATATTTATTCTTTTAATTTGGAACATCATTGGTTGGTTTTCTAGAAATATGTCAACATGCCAAACACCCGTGAATTTTAGCCCACGTGCCAGGAAGACATTTTCATAGTCCTTAAGCCCCCCAGTGGAAATCTTCCACTGCCCGTTCCAAGGCGGCTCTTCTGTGGCGATTTATTTATGTTGTTGTTTGTTACTTACTGTGTGTATCACTTGTGTCTTTTAATTTTGGATGGCCATATGGCCATTTTGTGGGAAAGTAACTGTCCATATGGCCTTCCTTTGTTTAGGTTTCCATTATGGTCTGGTCGCTTAATGTTTGTATTTCTTTCCCTTTGGTGTCTTTTATGGATGGAGTAAGTTAATTGTATCAATTCCTGATCTTTGTTTTACTTCTACTTTGAAAAAGACTGATTCGTCCTCTGCACCATCAAGTCCTATTCCAGGCCCTTCAAGAACGAGACCAAAACGTGCTGCTACCACAGTTCAAACCGAAAGACGACTTCGGAGAAACAGATGGCGTCGAAGACCTGTTCAACAAAAACCCTTAAGAAAACTAGTAAAAAGGAACATGTCTGTCACCCAGCAGGCTTTGAACAAAAGACCCTTCCAACAGATCGTAGAAAACGTAGGGAAAAGTCTAAGACGGCTGCCGGTGGAGGAACATATGCATCGAAGGAGGACTTTGAATGGAATTTCCCTCCTTCAGACGATGATTTTCAGTAAAGTATTAACGCTGACGGCCCCCGCCAATCGGGGCTTGAAGAAATAGATGGGCTGCATGATGCTTCCACGCATAGCTGAGTCCGACCGCACACGAGTACTGGTAAACCGCTTAGAGGATCTAAGCCTGCCCAGGCAAAGCGGTGTGAGTCGCACCGCCCATGCTAATAAACACTATTTGTTTCATTGGGCGACAGGGCTTGGGATGTCATTTCATCTCAATGTCGGGTAAAAGTCCCACAAAATTGGAAGCAACGTCTCCAAAATGACCTATACAGTGTTGACGGGGAGGTTAAACCTCAAACGAAACAAACAACTAACGCTGACAGTATAAACTCTGTAAATAGTCATTTGGTTTTTTCCGTTGTCAACTGTGAAATATCTAACGGTTTTGGTTAAAAAAATGGTTTTCAATGGCGCAACGGTAGGGTACCGAAGATTGAAAATATTTTCCGAAAGTAAGGAATTGTAACTCGAGTCAGAGGGAACTGACAGTGTTATTCTGTGTGGACTTACATGCAAAGATGCAAAAGGGAAAGCCCATTAAAAATGGGAAAGCGACCCCATCTTCCTGAAGACCTAACTAATGACCACGTACATCATAGAACTGAACATGAACGCGCCACCCCCCAAAATGCCTACGTCATATTAATAGACGTGACTTTGTTCGACTGACAGCTGGTAGCATCCATTAGGTAAGTTTTTAAAGTTTCTCAAATACAGGTGAACCATCAAGAAAACACGCCTATATAAATGCTGACCCCTCGAACCCCACTTTTAGGCCCTATGTAGCAAAACGGGGTTTTCAGGAGTATACATCATTTTTCTTATTTCTGCTCTGAAACAAACATTGTGGGTACTCGTTAGAACCGACTCGGTGAGCTGGTTCTATCCAGTACCCACAATATATATTTTGAGCAGAAATAAGAAAAATATCACAATTTTTTATCTTAAAATTTCCGCGTTTTTTTTTTTCCTTTTTTTCGTCGGTAAAGCTTACAATGCATTTGTATAGGCGTCTTTTCCTAATGATTCCAGTTTTCTTTCGACGAATGATGATGATGATGATGATTTCGTGTTTAACGACGCGTCAACCCTCTTTGTGGGTCATAAGCGTCTAACGGTTGATGGTTAAACGGCATGAATAATTATGATGATATTAAAAGTAAAAAGTCAGAATAATAATGTATAAAAATCTGAAACAGTTAAATCTTATGAAAAAGTCCAATTTCTTTTAAGAATAAAATAATATTATCAACAGGTACATCTCGAAACAGTTGTTGCAAAGTGTCAGCTTTGAAATATAAAATACGTGAGGGTGAAAAGTCAACACAGTCAATTAAGATATGTTTCACAGTGAATGGCTGATCACAACCTACACAAGAAGGCTGATCATCACCATTAAAAATATAAGAATGAGTAACTCTAGTATGGCCGATGCGCAGTCGTGTTAATACTACGTCCTCTTTTCTGGAAAACTGTGGAGGAGAGCATTTTGTACTAACGACAGGTTTAATGGCATGGAGTTTGTTATTTATTGCACGGTCCCATTCGCCTTGCCATTCCGACAAGATGTATCTGTTGATAAATGGTTTAAAATTGTTAAAAGGAATTTTAAAAACAGATGGATCAAGATTGAGCGATTCCTTTGCTTTCTTGTCAGCATATTCATTGCCGACAATGCCAATATGGCTCGGAAGCCAACAAAACAAGATTTGGTGTGTTTTAGAAATTTTATGATGTTTTTCGATCAATTTTTGAATTTGAGGATTTTTAGATGATGAATGGTCTAAAGCCTTAAGCACAGAAAGTGAATCCGAAAATATAATTGCTTTTTGAATTGTTGAAGAACTGATAAAATCTAAAGCTAGGTCTATTGCTTTGGCTTCAGCTGTAAAAATAGATGAACCATCTGGAAGGCGCATGGTTTTGTGCGTATCTTTAGAAACATACGCACAGCCAACTTTATCTCCTTCTTTGGAACCATCAGTATAGACTTGCTGGTAATCATTGTAACGTGACTGCAGTACCTGAAAGTTTTGTTTGAGAAGTATTGGATTTGATTCGGATTTTTTTCCATCATGTAAGTCGAACAGAATAGAAGGTTGTTTAATACACCAAGATGGAACTTCGGCGGTTTCATGTTTTTGAATATTTTTAAGGTCGATACCTGAATTTTCCAGCAGTGGTAAAATACGTAATCCAAAAGGTTTGATTGCTGTGGGTTTTGTTTCATACTTATCTACAAATTGAGGTCGAAATGAAATTTTGGATGCCGGGTTAGATGGATTTGCAGCAAGTCTGATAGCATACTGAAGAGAAAGTTTCTCTCTGCGCGAGGTTAAAGATGGTTCACCTGCTTCTACATAAAGGCTTAATACGGGAGAAGTACGGAAGGCTCCCATGGCCAGACGAAGGCCTTGGTGATGGATAGTATCCAAGGATTTTAAATAGGACTTTCTGGCAGAACCATAAACAACAGACCCATAATCTAATTTAGATCTTATTAAAGACCGGTAAAGATGTAATAAAGTATACCGATCTGCTCCCCAACTTGTATGAGCTAAAACTTTCAAAAGATTCAAAGCTTTTAAGCATTTCGCTTTAAGATATTTAATATGTGGAATAAAAGATAACTTTTGATCAAATATGACCCCAAGAAATTTGGCTTCTTCAACAACAGGAATTTGTGATCCGTATAAAAACAGGGAAGGATGTTCGTGTTTCTTCCGTAGTTTACAAAAATGAACACACTGCGTTTTCGACTTGGAGAACTTGAAACCATTTTTATCAGTCCATTCTTCTATTCTTTTTAAATTTTGTTGTAACTTTCGTTCAATTGTTTTCATATTTTTTGAACGGTAACATATACAAAAATCATCAACATACAATGAACAATCAGTTTTGTCGTCCAAACATTGTACAATATTGTTTATTTTGATGTTAAATAGCGTAGTTGAAAGAATACTACCCTGTGGGACACCCTGTTCTTGATCATAGAAATCTGACAGGGTAGACCCCACACGCACCTGAAACATGCGCTCCCCTAAAAAGCTTTCAATAAAACTGGGAAGTTTTCCTCTTAAGCCAATGTTATGTAGATCTTTCAATATTCCATAACGCCATGTTGTATCATATGCTTTCTCCAAGTCGAAAAAGACAGCCACTACGTGTTCTTTGTTAATAAAAGCATCTCGTATAAATGTTTCTAGTCTTATTAAATTGTCATTGGTACTACGTTCCGAACGAAAGCCCGATTGATATTCTGAAATGAGGTTGTTGGACTCTAAGTACCAGACTAATCTCTTGTTTATCATTCTCTCCAATGTTTTACACAAACAACTTGTCAAAGCTATCGGACGATAATTTGTAGGTTCTGCATGATCTTTCCCTGGTTTCGGAATTGGTACAACTGTAGCTACACGCCAACTCTCAGGACAGACCCCCGTTTCCCAAATATTATTAAAGATATCTAAAAGTGTTGTAAGAGAACTTTTTGGCAGATGCTTAAGCATCTGATAATGAATTTCATCGGGGCCGGTTGCCGTATCATGTGATTTTTCAATGGCTTCAACGAGTTCGGATAAGTTAAATGGTGTGTTGTATTCTTCGTGATTAAGGGATTTGAAGTTAAGTTTTCTTTTCTCCTGGTCCTTTTTGACATTTCTAAAAGTGTCAGAATAATTACGCGATGATGAATTTCTCAAAAATGTGTGACCAAGAGTATCTGAAATATCTTTTTTTGTTGAAGCTATTGTGTCAAATTCAGTATTTAAATGTGTAAAACTAGAGGACTTTGTTTTTCCTGAAATTTTTCGTACCATATCCCAAACCTTTTTAATGGGGGTTTTATAGTTCAATTTGGAGACATATTCTCTCCATGACTTTCGTTTGGAAGCTCGGATTGTTCGCCGAGCTTTAGCTCTAAAAACTTTTACGTCGTTGAGCTTTTCTGAAGTGGGATTTTTGCAGAACTTATTTAGAGCCTGTTTACGCTTTTTAATAGCTTCTTTACAGTCATTATTAAACCAAGGCTTGCTTTTCTTAGTATTTGTGGAGGTCTTTGGAATGCATTGTTCTGATATGTTAATAAGTGTATCTGTGAAATCAGAAACAATGTCAGATGATTCATTTAAGTGATCAACTGATAACTCTTCTTCACATAAATTATGGAATAATTCCCAGTCGGCTTTATTCATTTTCCATTTCTGGTTACAGTCTTCATCTGGTTCGTTTACGCTCTCTATTATAACAGGAAAGTGATCACTTCCGCACTGATCATCATGAACAGACCAGTCATAGTCCAAGAAGAGAGATGGGTGACACAAAGAGAGATCTAAAGAAGACAAATGACCTGTCGCAGGGTGAAGGTAAGTATAAGATTTATCATTCATCAAGCAAAGATCGTTCTTTGCAATAAAATCTTCGACAAGTGCTCCTCTGTTATTGACATCTTTACAGCCCCATAGAATATTGTGACCATTGAAGTCGCCAACTAAAAGATATGGCGATGGAAGTTGACTCAGCAATGAGTCAAGATGTTCGGGCTTTAAAGAAAATGAGGGTGGGATATATAGAGAGCAAACTGTAGTTTCTTTATCCAGAGAAACCGATACTGCTACAGCTTGAAGGTCGGTTTTTAATTTGATCTCTCTTTGTGGTAAACATGATTTAACAAAAATTGAGCTGCCACCAGATGGTTTGTTACCATCAGAATAGATATAGTTGTATGTATTGAAACCCCTGACATCTATGTTGTCATCAGTTTTTAAAAAAGTTTCTTGCAAACAAAACACCGATGGGGTTAGTAGCGAAATAAGTAATAAGAGTTCATTATAATTTGATTTAAGACCTCGACAATTCCATTGTATTATTTTGTGTTTTAAATCCATTTTAAGGAGAGATATTTAAAGACTAGAAACTATTATGGAGGTGCAATTGGTGATATAGATCTGCTACCACCAGCTCGTGGTGTGGCAGACCTCGATCTGTTATTGCCACTTGGTGATGATGGAGTTTCAGTCAACTCCATATCACTGTCACTCAAAGATCCGAATCTGTTCTGAAATTTTATATTGTCTCTTTCCATTTTACGTTGTCTGTCTGTTTGTCTTTGAGACAATTGATGTTTTTTTATCGGATCTTGCGACCCCTTATTAGTTCGACCTGGGTCGGGTTTCTCTTTTACATTCGGCGCTGGCTTCGGTACGGTCGCTGTCGACCGATCCGAAGCAACCTGGATTGCGCCTTTTGATAAATTGGTTGAACTTTGTGGTGCTGGAGTGGATTTACTCCATGCACCAGACTTTTTCAGTTCAGCAATGTATGATTCAGCAGTCTGTGTTGCGGAGCTGGTACATTTTACACCAGCACCCTTTGTGATGCTGGCGAAACTGGTAGTTGGTGTTATGTATCGCTCTTCGACAATCTTCCGCGCTTCTGGGAATGTTATCCCCCTTTGGTATTTGACGGTAAGTATTTCTTTTTCTTTTTTCCACGCCGGACAGTCTCGGGAGAAAACAGCATGTTTGCCATCACAATTTACGCATTTGGGTTCATTTTTGCAGTTGAGGTGATTATCAACATGCTTTTCTTCACCACAATTAGGACAGAGTTTTTTTCTCTGACATCTGCTTTCGTGATGGCCAAAAGCCTGACAAGAGTAACATCTAAGAGGGTTTGGGATGTATACCTCTACGTTAATGGAAAGATATGCTACTTTGATTTTCTTGGGTAGAATTGGTGTATTAAAAGTCAACACATAAGTTGCTGTTGGTTTTAGTACACCATTTCTACGAACTTGAATGTTACGAACACCAACAACTCCCTGATCCTTAAGGTTATCGACTATCTCTTCATCTGAGCAAGGACGCAGTTCTGGACTGCGAATCACTCCTTTAGATGAATTGAGCGTGTTATGTAAAGCGACTTTAACTTTTAGATCAAAGAGTTTGTTGGTGTTTAGCAGGCTTACCACTTGCTGTTTTTTCTCGACTTCTAAGAGAAGATCACCCGATTTGAGTTGTTTTATACTCTTAGGGTGTCCGGCAATGGAGAGAATACTTTTCTCGATGACGAAGGGGGAAAGGCTAGATACAGTTCGTGTATCGTCAAGTGACGTAACGACCAAGAAACGCGGAACACTGTCAAAATTTGGTTCAGCAGACTGCTGACTAGATTGTTGACTTGACTGCTGACTGGATTGTTGACTGTGTTCATCCGATTCGGATGAATCTTCTTGTTTTTTACGTTTAGGTGCGTTGTGGTTAGGTGATTTGCGGTTAGGTGATTTGCGGTTATGTTTTTTTCCAGGAGCCATAAGAAAAAAATTCTAGTTTCGTCCCAAGTGCTCTCCGCCCTCCGTGGAGCCCTACAAGGGAACACCATACTGGAGTGGTTATCCAACTCGCAGATGTTAGAGATACACGTGAGATATACTCGTATAAACAAAATGCCTACACGATTGATCCGTTAAGCCACCGCCTTCTAGAGATAAAAAGACAGAAAAGGGTAAGGTAAATGGGCATATGGTTGGTATCAGGAAAGATACAAAAAGAGTTGAAGAGAAAGCAAAGCGGTATCTCTAGGGCTCGGCGTGACCAGCCGATTGACCGTGCCGGACCGCACGGCCACCCGTCTACACCGAAAAGCCAGGCCAAAGAGGCGTGTTGGGCACCTGAAGCACCGCCACCTCAGGTAACCCTCAACCTCCAGGATCCCTTCTTCCGGTTTACAGGACGCCACCCACGGCAAACGGGTGGTACTTCCTTTAGCTCTTCCCAGTGGGCACATTGACCACAGCAGCAACGTGCCCAGTGGGAATTGAGCCCCCAGGGCCACGGCAAGGCAGGAAGTCTAATACCTGGGGGTTCTTTCGACGAAAAGTCGAATTTTGATGCTTGGCATCAACATCGTTATTACAGGGCCTTGAAGGTTTTTTAACGGCGTGCATGCCACATTCACCTCACAACGTTTTGCAATATTCGTCTTATTTGTACCAGAAAACAGGATTTTGACATTTGATTGAAACTGTCTCGTGAAATGTAAATCCCTTTTTCCGCCAAAAAATATAAATATTTGTTGTTTGCTGAATTACTTTCAGACAGTGGCAAAGGTTAATTTACACTAGTATGGCTTGCTCCTCTGCGATTGTTTGTTTGACTGGTAAATAATGATGTAAAATCTATTAATCTGGTATTATCTACATTTGTGCGCACACTATAAAAATTTTCACTGTGCGGTCTCTTTATCCACTGTATGGGGGTTCAAGTGTCCAGCAGCCCGTTTGAAGGCGGCTACTCGTTTCACATACATGTATATCCTATTGATAAACACATGTATCCTATCGATAAATTCCCTAGAATAAAGTTCTAACGACCCCAACTTTTCCTGCTCTATATTCTCATAATCCACAATTTTTGAGGCGTCTAAAGTCAGCTGGGTTTTAAAGTTGTTGAACATGTTCCAATGAAAGTATAACACTTGGTGAGAGTTTCTGTATGTACGCGTTCCTCACTGCTTCAAAGAAAGTACATTCTCCTAAGAAATGCTGCATTGCATACACAGCTTGCATGAGATTTCCTGCTTTGTGGGCGGTAACAAAAATTGGGTCGGGTATAAAAGCCAAGGCCGCGCCGGGCCGGGCCGAGCCGCCGAGCCAAAAAATGCCGATCCGAAGATTTTATTTTTCGAAATTGTAACCGAAGAAGAAATGTTAGTGGTAAATTTTAATATGATAATGTAAATTGTATCGAATGTGATACTCAACATAATTTTTGTTCTTATTGGTGCCCTAATTTTTGTTTTATTGTCATTTTGCAAATTTTTAGGGGTATAAAAGCCAAGGCGGTTTTATCGTACGTTTTGATCGAATTTGAATGAAATAGACATTAATGTGTGAAAAAATGTACATGACAACCCCAAAAAAGTATTTTCTACACCCTTTAATGTAATAATTCCAGTCAATTCCTTTTAGTATCTGTAATAACCGTATTTTTGGTGGTTTTATGTAGGCCACGTCGTAATGAACCGCAACGGACGACAATGTCAGATATAAATGATAAGGGCAATAAATATACTTTCTGAATGGTAGGAACTAAAGATAAAGCTTTATGGAACTCATCATACTTCTTAATCATGTTTTAGACATATTAATTATGTTTTTATACTTACCTATTGTATTATTATTACTTATTAATATGCTTCCGTCAGTAAGTGATTAGTGCATTAATTGACTCATCTAATTGTTTTAGACCTCAGCCTGTCACTTTAAAAAGAAAGGGTTGCAACAAAATAGTACAATTTGCATACCTGCAGATAACTCGCCAAAAGACAAAGATAACGCCTCGGCGAAGACTAAACGCATTTGGCGTGTATTGCCCAATAATAAATTTTCCTATCCACACTTTCCCAGAGCAGGCTTATACGTAAGTGGTTAACCAGTATAGTGCACATTCTTTTGCCAAAAACTGACAACTACCCTTCTTGAATCAGTGGAAGGGAGAGAATGAAAATATTTGATGTTCAATCTCCACGAAAGAATGTTGCCGACCTCAGCAGGTATCGAACCCGCATCCTCCTGATCATCAGTCAGTAAACAGCTCCTACTGGCAGTAAACAGAAAAAAGGACCCTGCAGGCACACAACTTTGAATCAATTTTATTTCAACGTATAACAGTGCCGTTTTAACGACGTCGAATCAACGTTGTAAAACCCTGAAGTCCGTGACCAATCATTAAAACAACGTCGCATATACAAGCTTTGTCCACTGGGATAACAGTCTGATGTCACTGAACATGGGTCGTCATTCGATTCGGATCATTTCGGTCCTTGTGTGCCTCCCTTTCGGTCCTTTTCGGTCGTTTCCTGTAATAAGGTAATTCTAAATATAGAAACAAAAATAAAATAAGAAATTCGATCAATTAAGGTGATTCTGGTGAGTATATTTAATTTTATCACGAACACATAATAAGTATAATCAAATTCAAATATCATAAGGCCAAAAAGAAGTAATTTAACCGATGAATTTGAAAGAAATTCGGAATTGTCAATACTCTTTCGCCGCCTTGGCTTTTATACCCCTGGATTTCGGAAAACAGTTAATAAAAGATAAATAAGCAATGTAGATACGTGAAACTACTTGTAGTTATAACATATCTAATTTATAATAATTTAATCCCACATTCACCAAAATATATATCTAACTTGTATCTAGAGACTAAAAATAAAATTTTCGGTAGGCTCGGCCCGGCCTGACTGACAGACTGAACTGGTTTTTAAGGTAACCGGGCGCTATAAGCACATAGGGGCTACCCCTAGAACGTGTCCAGGATTAGTTTTCCCACTTTCTGAAAGGCTTTCGCATGGAGTTGTGCACTAATTCCGGTGTACTCCTCTCGCCTCAGTCGCCGTGCAATAAAGGTGAAAGTGGTCTGTAAGTTACCGTGGTTTTTGACATAGTTTCCAAATAGTTGTGGGCTGTCAATCGCGGCTATGGAACCTGGTCAATTCCGACCTGCAAATTGTGTTCCATAGCCATTGCCCGTCTGGCCGTGGTAGAGGTGAAAGGCAAGGAGGCTAAGTTTTAGTGCTTCTGGGCTGCGAATCGCGGCAGTGGTCAGCGGAATACGAATCGTGCTGATCTGCCAGTGCCCTTCCCTTAGTAAAATAGAAGCACTTTAATTTTGAATTTTGAACGCCAGGTCGAAAGTGGGCATGAAGCAACAGAGAAATCAATGCCAATTTCGGCTGCAAATCGCGATTTCTCTGTTTCGCCCGAGCAAACTAGGTCATGTTGCTCTCTCTTAGGGCCGCGTGATTGGCGTCGGACTGGCTACACATGAAGTAGCCTTGCAATACCCATGGTAAACAGGGTTTTTTCGGACATGCGGCCCTAAGTTCACGATCTCGGTCCGGTGCAGGTTTAGGAGGGATACGCCCTCCTAACTACCACTCCCTCCGTCATCGCCGTATCTAGGAATAGCTTGTGGACCTTCGGGGTTTTCTTCTTGTTCAGGGGGGTCTCTTCGGTGCGTTTTTCAATGGAATTGTAGATGTGCTCGTCGTAGTACTTTGAGGTGGGTCCCTTGTAAATTATGAAGATGGACGTATCTTTAGTCTTGAAGGCATATACGGCAAGGTCCACGTTGATCGTTTCGTTGGGTCTTTTCAGGCGGTGCAGTTCTAGGATGGTGGTGGGGGAGTCGGAAGTAGCTGCCATCCAGGCTCTACCCAGGTGGTATTTCTCATGCCATGGTTGTTGTGGGTTGGGTGGCAGCTTCTCGAAGTCTTTTTCTTCCGATGTCCAGATCCTCCCTCTTCTAGTGGGTTGGGCTGGTGACGAGCGTCGTTGTGCTTTAGGCGGGGGTGGTCTCTCTGTGGGTGATGGAACGGTGGTCGCTGGCTGTGGACTTTCTTCGGGCTGGGGATGAGCTGGTGCTGGCGATGACGGCGTTGGCGGGAGCGTCGGTAGCTGGATGGTGGGTGCGGCGGGCGCTGGTGCGGCGTCGGTTGTTGGCTGGCGCTGAAAAGTAATCGTCGCTGGTGCGGTTGTCACGATCTCTTCTCTTGGAGGCGCTGCTTGCCAGGTCTGTGGCCGGATCTGTGTTGCTGGTTTCCTGGGTCTTTCAGGAGCTGGAAGGCTCAAGTCCCAGGTGAGGGAGACAGCTACCCTCTGCGGCTCAAGTTCTGTGTGTACTTGAGGCACGCCATGAAGTCGACAGGACTTCAAGAAGACTACCAGAGGTTCTGGTAGTCGGTATTCCTTCATAGGATAAGACATGTTGACTGAGTGAATACTCGATGACCCGGCCCGGCGCGGCCTTGGCTTTTATACCCGACCCAAAAATTGCGCATGCGCATTTTAATCAAGCGTCTCATTGATCCTGATTACGTTTTTTCGCTGTAAAAACATGCAAAGGAAGCTCAAAACTTATCCTCCCAGCTGGGAGAATGACGGTATTATGCCCAAACAAGATATAAAAACTTGATACAAGCAATGATATCGCCGAACGTTTTTAATATATTACTTTTGTAGCGGTGTGTTTATAACATCTGTCGTGAGCTGCCCAGATTATCTAATTACATGACGTGCTGCAAACTGTAATATGCAGTACGTCGGTCAAACTAACCGAATGCTTAAAACCAGATTGAACGAGCATTATCGTAGAATGAGTAAGCCCAAGAAAACTGACACTTTCTTGCACTGTCACTTTCGACGTACAGGTCATTCTGTAAATAACATTGTTATACAACCAGTGGAAAAACTTTACTACGATGCAAATTCTACATCTAGATTCAAAATTATCAAAAGACATGAGGCTGAACTGAAATGGATTAAAGCTTTACATATCCCTTTTCCACTGGGATTTAATGACAACATTTATCACGAGGGTAATATTTCCAGAATGCCGGACTTTGATATTTTCTCCCTTTTCTCCCCCAGGTATTAGACTTCCTGCCTTGCCGTGGCCCTAGGGGCTCAATTCCCATTAGGCCCATTGCCGCTGTGGTCTCTGTGCCCACTTGGAAGAGCTAAAGGAAGTACCACCCGTTTGCCGTGGGTGGCGTCCTGTAAGCCGGAAGAAGGGATCCTGGAGGTTAAGGGTTACCCGAGGTGGCGGTGCTTCAGGTACCCAACACGCCTCTTTGGCCTGGCTTTTTGGTGTAGACGGGTGGCCGTGTGGTCCGGCACGGTCAATCGGCTGGTCGCGCCGAGCCCTAGAGATACCGCTTTGCTTTCTCTTCAATTCTTTTTGTATCTTTCCTGATAATGCCCCCGCCCATAGGGGCTTGAAGAAATTTATGGGCTGCATGATGCTTCCACGCAGACCTGAATCTGGCCCGCACACTAGTACTGGTAAACCTCTTAGAGGATCTAAGCCTGTCCAGGAACCGCGGTGCGAGGCGGACTGTCCATGCTAATAAACCCTATTGGTTTCATTGGGCGACAGGGCTTGAGATGTCATTTAATCTCAATGTCGGGTAAAAGTCCCACAAAATTGGTAGCAACGTCTCCAAAATGACCTTTACTGTGTTGACGGGGACGTTAAACGTCAAATCAAACAAACAAATCTTTCCTTATACCAACCATATGCCCATTTACCTTACCCTTTTCTGTCTTTTTATACCCCTACAAATGAAATTGGGGGTGGGGGGGGGGGTATATAGGAGTGAGCTTGTCGGTCAGTCTGTTGGTCGGTCTGTTGACTTGGTTTCCAGATGATAACTCAAAAAGCGCTTCACCGATTTTTATAATTTTTGGTACACTGATGTAACATCATAAAATACAGGTCAAGTTCGATTTCCACTACAATTCGTCAATTTTCGACATAGTTATGGCCCTTTTCAAGTGAAAAAAATGCAAAATGCCGCTGTTGTACTATCAAGGCAGTTTTTGTGGGGGTATTCATCACCTTTAGTGATGGCTCTAGTTATCTCTAGAAGCCGGTGGCCAAACGGACCAATCGTGTAGGCATTTTGTTTATGCGAGTATATCTCACGTGTATCTCTAACACCTGTGAGTCGGATAACCACTCCATTATGGTGTTCCCTTGTAGGGCTCCAAGGAGGGCTGAGAGCACTTGGGATGAAACTAGGATATTCTCCTCATGTCGAATAATTAAAAAAACTAACCGCAACACGAAAAAACGTCAACGGAACGAAGAGTCAGATGACTAGTGATACGATTCAACCGTCTGTTGTTCCAAACCCTTCTAATGCCCCGCGTTTTCTGGTAATTACATCATTGGACCATTCACGCACTGTGTCAAGCTTGTCTCCTTTTGTGATCGAGAAAAGCATACAATCCATAGCTGGACATCCAAAGAGTATTAAAAAGCTCAGATCCGTTGATCTCTTGGAAAGCGAGAAAGAACAACATGTTAAAAACCTGCTCAGCACCAAAAAGTTATTTGATCTTAATGTCAAGATCTCGTTACACAACACACTTAATTCATCTAAGGGTGTCATTCGCAGCCCGGAACTACGTCCATACAGCGAACAAGAGATTCTTGACAATCTCAGAGATCAAAGCGTTATTGGTGTTCGTAACATCCAAGTTCGTAGAAGTGGTGTGCTTAAATCGACAAGCACGCACTTATGTTTTAACATTTAACACACCAGTTCTACCACAGAAAATAAAAGTAGCATATCTTTCTGTCAACGTAGAGGTATACATTCCGAACCCTCTCAGATGTTACAACTGTCAGGTGTTTGGCCACCACGAAAGCAAATGTCAGAAAAAATCCCTCTGTGCCAATTGTGGTGAAGACAAACATGTCGATAACCATCAACAATGTAAGAATGAGGCCAAATGCGTCAATTGTGGTGAACAACATGCTGTTTTTTCTCGAGACTGTCCAGCTTGGAAAAAATTAAAAAGAAATACAGTTAGGTACCAACAATCGTTATCTTTCCCAGAAGCTCGGAAAATTGTTGAAGAGCGACATCAAACACCAGTTACGCCAGCATCACAAAGGGTGCTGGTGTAAAATGTACCAGCTCCGGAACACAGACTGTTGAATCATGTATAGCTGAACTGAAAAAATCTGGTGCATGGAGTAAAGTAGAAGTAAAACAAAGATCAGGAATTGATACAATTGACTTACTCCACCCATAAAAGACACCAAAGGGAAAGAAATACAAACATTAAGCGACCAGACCATAATGGAAACCTAAACAAAGGAATGCCATAAGGACAGTTACTTTCCCACAAAATGGCCATATGGCCATCCAAAATTAAAAGACACAAGTGATACACACAGTAAGTAACAAACAACAACATAAATAAATCGCCACAGAAGAGCCGCCTTGGAACGGTCAGTGGAAGATTTCCACTGGGGGGCTTAAATCGATTTTACGTGGCCACAATCCTCGCCCTTACTTCCGTCGCGATTTAGATAAATAATTTGTTCAGTCCGCATGAAGGCCTCCTAACTCATCAGTGCAACATCTGCGTGAACACAAAAATCAAAGAACCACAGAGGTGAGACAACGGTGAGGACTCGACAGCAAGAAACCACTGAAATGCTGGAGCAAAAGAAAACCAACAGTTAGACTCCGATGAGCCCGACCAGAGACAGAGCATCAGGCACCAACCAACATTATCTCTCTAATTCTCAATAAGCTTTTACGTTGGAGCCGTCATAGAATCTGAGGCCTGACCCACCGGCGTGCAATTAAAGAGGGAAGCAAAGTTGCCAACCGTGATTTCGTTAACTACCATGCATGCAGTCTGTCGTATAATATCCATGTTGTACCCAATCTTTTTATATCGAAGAATGATTTTACGAAATTGGGTGCTGAAGTCATTGCGGTTATATATTTTTCTGAATTTATATACTAAGTCACCATAAAATTCGCTGACGAAGACAAGTGGGAACACACGATAGTGTGTTCTAAGCATTTTTTCGGAGGTAATTTAGCGACAAGTTTTCTTCTAAAAAATATTTAATATTCACTTTTACTTCAAAAATATCAGTAATAAAGTGTGAACTTTGCTCAAACATCTGTCAAATGAGTGTCATTTTTTTACCCCACCCACATGCTTATCCATTTGGTCTCCTAGAATTTGCTATCTAAACACTGTAATAACATAAATAACTTAAATGTCCTGCATGTGGGATATTCAAATTTTTATCCTGCTTGCTGCACGGATGAAACCCGCCTCATAAACTCCGGAACAGAGGCCAGTGTGTTAACTGAGATACCACCTGGGTCTTGATGAAAAAAAAATCATATGCTGTTGAGAACATCAGCGCTGGCCCCCGCCCATCGGGGTTTGAAGAAATATATGGGCTGCATGATGCTTTCACGCAGAGCTTAAACCGACCCGTACATGAGTACTGGTAAATTGCTTAGAGGATCTAAGCCTGTCCAGGCAAATTGGTGCGAGTTTGCCCGTCCATGCTTATAAAACCCTGTTGGTTTC
The DNA here is from genome assembly GCA_963580285.1 of Lucinisca nassula. Taxonomy (NCBI): domain Eukaryota; kingdom Metazoa; phylum Mollusca; class Bivalvia; order Lucinida; family Lucinidae; genus Lucinisca; species Lucinisca nassula. The sequence continues at coordinate 42,261,213 of OY757020.1, forward strand.
ATTGGGCGACAGGGCTGGATATGTCATTTCATCGCAATGTCGGGTACAAGTCCCACAAAATTTGAAGCAACGTCTCCAGAACTGCATGTTGATTCCGTACGTAGTATCTCGATCGACACACATGGTTTTGCATTTCAATAGACATAGTAAATGTCAATCGGCACTGTTTGTTGATAGACCATGGTGCCTGACTGAACTGTTTGAATAACATGTTGACATGATGAAAAAAAAAAGAAATTTAATCCATTTTCAGGTGTAAAAGCCTACCTGCATGAGTCCATCATGGCTTCCATCTTTGGAATTGGGTCAGGAAGCCAAAACACCAGCACCAGATAAAGCCGGCGAGGGGTACAAAAAGCCAGCCAAAGAAAACATGAGAGATGTTTCTGATGCTGTATCGTCACTACTGTCTCTGAAGAAGCGACGTATTGAATTTTCCTCGACATCAAGTGAGAGTTCATCCCCAGATACAAGTGACATAACTCACCTACTTGAAACCACAGAAAGTGAAAATGACCACCAAATTCAGGACACATCGCAACCCCCAGATGAACAGTGCAAAAATGTTCAGACAGACCTAACACTTGAAGGATTGCAACAAATTGAGACTGACAATCGATTGCGAATGCTCGAAGCAAATGGGAAAGCAGCTGTTGAAAACAGGATTTATCATTTCCAGACTTACGTTGATGATCCGGATAAAGTGCCTTTTTATACAGGATTGCCAAATTTGGGGGTATTAAAAGTTGTGTTTGACATGTTCAAAAGTCAGATGAGTAGTAGCAGTAAGACATTAACTAAGGAGGAAGAATTTTTTATCTGTCTAGTGAAACTGAGGATGAATTACCTTTTTAAAGATATCGCTTATCATTTGAATGTTTCCGTGGCCACTGTTCAGAAGAGTTTTCATAGCACGCTGGAGGTACTTTTTGCCAGACTTCAGTTTCTTGTAAAGTGGCCAACAAGAGAAAATTTAAGAATGTCAATGCCTCAGTGCTTCCAGAGAGATTTTGGACAGAAGGTGGTTGTGATAATGGAATGCTTCGAACTTTTCACAGAGAGGCCAAGTAGTGCAACAAATAATGTGTATACTTATTCCAATTACAAACATCACAAAACTATTAAGTATTTAATTGGAATTGCGCCCCAAGGAGTAGTGACTTTCATTTCTGAAGGATGGGGTGGCTGAACCTCAGATAAACAGCTCACAGAACAATGTGGTGTGTTGAACAATTTATTACCTGGAGACATAGTCATGGTTGACCGTGGCTGCAACATTGACGAGAGTGTAAGATTTTACCAGGCTGAACTGTCAATCCCGAGCTTTACTCGTGGGAAATCACAACTACACCCCATTGACGGTAAGAAGACAAGAAAAATTGCATCAGTTCGGATTCACGTGGAGCGCGTCTTTGGATTGCTTTTGAGAAAATTTAGAATTTTTGAAGGCATTATTCCCCTTGAGTTCATAAAACTGAAATCTAGTGACAGCATACCAACTATCGAGTGAGTGAGTGTTCGAGTTTTACGTCCCACCAACAGCTAAGGTCATACGGAGACGGGACCTCGGTTTTAAGACTCATCCGAAAGTCTGGAGAAGCCCGGGATCGATCCTGCGACCCCTGGTTTACAAGGCGAGTAGCGTAACCACTACACCACGGAGGCTTCTACCAACTATCGACAAAATAGTCATGTTGTGTTGTTGTTTGACTTACTTTTGTCCATCGGTGGTGCCTTTTGACTAAGGTATATTAACCCATTTAGTACCAGAAACCCCTAAACGGGTACCCTTGCAAACAGTGCAGGCCCAGATCAGACGCGGCGTCTGATCAGGCCCTACACTGTTTGCAAAACGTTCAGACAGTTTCCAATAGATTTTGAAGAAAACACAACATGACACCCCTAAATTTTGAAATGTACTCCTGCTATATTTATTATTTATTTATTTATTTATTTACACAATGTTTTGAGAGGGTGACACAATTAGCTGTAAAGCTATTCTACCTTGCGGCCCTCTATAAAACAACTATTTACAAACTTACATAGTCTAAAAATAAATAAGATGCACTATAAAACATCATAAGACAAATCAAAGTGCACAATATAAATAGGATTGAACATGAATACTCGTGTTAAAAATGATCATCCATCCTAATTAAAGATTCTGCACTTAATATATGTTATGAGAGCGTATGAAACGTCTATGGTAAAAACAAAAGCAAAGTTAATTAAAATGCATGTCGCAAAATTAATTAAAATGCATGCTGTAAACATAAGAATATAAAATGACACGAAACCACGTGGAACAATTTCAGAGAGTTACAAAATAAACACTGAACATATAAAAGTCCTGCTTCAGGCTTATAAAAACAGACATCCCAGCAGCTGTTCCGTGCACAAAACATGCTAATTTGGATGCACGGCGGAGCAGGGATCGAGTGGCGGAAACCAATGTCCAAACAGCAAGGCCCCTGCTCACACAATCGCATCACGCACGAGTTATGCCAGGAACAGCAGCAGAAGGCCTGTCTGCTAAAAGACCTCTAAAATGCCAGTCCTAGATAAAAGAATTGCAATACTTTATATGTCAGTAAAATTTAAAACCTATTACGTGGTTTTAAGATTTTTTTTAAAGCTATTTAGGGAACCAGCGTCTCTAACAGACCGAGGAAGAGCATTCCATAGCCTAGGAGCCGAACAAGAAAATGAGCCATTGTATATAGATGTGCGTGATTTTGGTACATACAAGGAACCGTTGTCCGAAGAGCGTAGATTAATGGAGTGTACTTCTGACACTGGTTTAAGTAGCTTAGATATGTATTCCGGAGTGAGATTATTTAGTGCCCTGTATGTAAGTACCGCTGTATTGTATTTAATTCTGTCTGGTACCGATGACCAACCGAGTTCCTTGAACATCTGTACAGAAGGTGTATTAAAATCTGCACGTAATAAATATATATAAGGAGGAAGATTCTATTTGTTACGCGGGGCAAACATAAGGCAGGAAAAACTCAGGGAGATGTTTGACTTTGGGCGCTATCAAATCTGCGATGCACATAGGATAGCGTCCAGGGGCAAAGATCTCGATCTAGTTAAACTAACTTTTAATAAGGAAACGCCAACCTTTGAGATTACCAGTACAGCAGATATCACCTATCCACTGCTGCCATGCTATTTGCAATACCTGCGCTGCCAAAAGTGTCAGAAATATGGCCACTCAGAAAAAAATTGCCGAAACAAAAAAACCATATTCCCGCACTGTGCTGGGGTCCATAAACATAATGAGTGCAAAACAAAGCATAATAAAAAGTGCGCAAATTGCGGATTAGCCGGCCATGGAGCAGCATGGCGCGGGTGCACATTCTTTCTTAACTACAAGGCGCAAATCGATCAAATAAACGGTCAAATAGCCAGAGATTGGGAACAAGCAAAATCCAAATCTCAATCATTTAACACCGCACAAGAAATCAGGAGCTCGGGTGCGGCTTACACCGCACCACCCAGTGCGGCTTATACCGCACCCCCTGCACAAGCCCCTGAAAACCAAAAAGACAACAATAAAGAGACCTACACAAAAATGGAGGTCGAAACTCTCATCGCCGCAGCAATAAAAAAGGCCACGAGCTCAATCCTGCATGAGCTCAACAAACAAAAACTGCTAAGCATCAAGGCTCTGATGAGGTCAAAGACCTCATCATCGAAAACGCCACCACACACAGAGTGGAGACCTACAACATGAATACGTCGGGCACCACAGGGGAAACCGCTGCAAACAATGAGAACCCCCATCACCATCAGAATCAACGGAAAATAAACAAACCAGCGCCGCACCCACACCCGCACAAAACAGGCGGAAAGCGAAAATCACAAGGAGAAAACACAACAAGCGCGAGACACAGGAACTCATTAGGAAAAACGCGGATTACAGCTCCACTGATCCTGGACGAAGGATCAAGGGTGGACGTAAAAACACAAGACACTAAAACAAAAAAAAAAACTCTTACTGCCTAATTATGGACCCCAGCACCATTGCGAAAATCCGTGTGTTGCAATGGAACGCCCGTAGTCTGTCTGGCAGGGAAAATGGAACAAAACTCGGGGCTTTAGGGAATTATCTAGAAACTTTAGGCTACACACCGGAGGTAATAACTATCCAAGAAACTTTCTCAAAAAAAAAAAGATAGTAAACCAACAAAAATTCCAGGATACAAAACTCCGGTCAGTTTCAGTAGGGAAAAGGGGGAGCGCGGGGGAGGGCTAGCCACCTTTATCAAAACAGGATTAGATTCGGAAGAAAACAAATTTAGACACACAAAAAAAGAAATAGAGGTGGTGATCGTCAGAATTTTTGGACAAAAAGAAAACATAGACATAGTAAACTTCTATGCACCACCTAAAGCAGTAGTAACGTCTGACGATTATGATGAAATTTACAAAAAATTAGGGAAAAAATCAATTTTTCTAGGGGATTTCAATGCCAGACACGAACTATGGGAGACAAACCACAATCCCACATATGAAAAACGACGAGGCCTAGAACTGGTCGATTTCATAAACAGCACTGATTACGTAATCCTTAATACAGGGTGTGGCACACGACTCAACGTCGAGCGCGGTAGCACGAGCGCCATAGACTTAACACTGGTTAGCGCATCACTATGCCAATCTAGTGAGTGGCAAGTGGGAGACGACACGATGGGAAGCGACCACTTCCCCATCCTGACGTCGCTCAACTTCACTCACAAATGCGTAACGCAACGGCCTGCCCGACGTTGGAATTTAGACAAAGCAGACTGGGACCTCTTTAGGCAGAAACTTAAACACATCAACATATCCCTCGAAGGCACGAATATCGATAAAAACAATGAGGATTTTGTTTCGGAAATAATGGCGGCATGTGAAAAATCAATACCAAAAAACACAACCAAAAAATAAGCAAAAAAACACCTTACCTTGGTGGGATGAAAATTGTAGCAAGGCAGTAAAAAAGAAAAACAAAATATATTATAAATATAGGAAAAACAAAACAGCCGCCCTTTTGGAGGAATACAGACGTGTAAGAGAGGAAACAAAATATATCTTAACACAAAAAAAAACAACAAGCCTGGAGGGATTTTGTATCCACCCTAACATACAAAACAAATGCTAAGAAAATTTGGGACACAATAAAAAGGTTTAATGGAAAACCCCTAAAGCCGGTAGAGGTTCTAAAACAAGGAAACAACAGATTTCATGAAAACGAAGAAAAAGTAGAAATCTTAGCACAACACTACCGGAAAGTCTGCAGTAATGAAAATTTAGACCCAAACTTTAGGCGCATTAGGGAAACGCAGGACCCAATGATTGAGCAGGCCGTTCAGGACGCCGATCGCGCTGGCCAGTGCCGTGCATACAATGCGAACTTCTCCCACAGGGAGCTGCAAAGCGCGCTAAATAAGAAAAAGAGCACCGCCCCCGGGGCCGACACCGTTCACTACGACATGTTAAAAAATCTACCAGAAAAGGGAAAAAATCAGCTGCTCGCATTAATAAACAAATCTTGGAACGAGGGGACCCTCCCTACACAATGGAAGGAGAGTACCATCGTTCCAATATTAAAACCGGACAAGGACCCCCATGAGCCGAAATCGTATAGGCCGATTTCACTCACATCAACTATATGTAAAATCATGGAAACCATGGTAGCATCTAGACTAACAGCACACATTGAGAAAAATAAACTCTTAGCAGACGAACAATCAGGTTTTAGGAAACATAGATCTACCATTGACCAAATCACCAGACTAGAATCCGCCATCCGAAAGGCAAATTTAATCAAACACTCACTGGTAGCGGTTTTCTTGGATTTAGAAAAAGCTTTCGACCTTCTGTGGACTAGGGGGGTCCTTCTAAAACTAAACAAATTCGAAATTCATGGAAAAATGTTAACCTGGATCAGAGACTTTTTGACTGATAGAAAAATGAACGTAAAAATAGGTAACGATGTATCCGGTTTTTATGAATGCGAGAATGGTTCCCCCCAGGGGTCGGTGCTATCTCCTATCCTCTTCAACCTACTAATGAACACACTGCAGGAAACACTTCAAGCATTACCGCTGGAAATATCCATGTTCGCAGATGACGGCTTAGTATGGAAAACTGCGAGAAAACCAAAAAGTGCCATTCCTGCACTACAAAAAGCGCTACATGCCATACATGATTGGGCTACAAACTGGGGTTTCAAATTATCAACTGAAAAAACAACAGTGGTGGTTTTCAATAGAAATTTCGCAGACACAAAGGGCATGCCCAGGCTGGCATATGACGGGCAGGAAATAAAGTACGCCAGTCATGCCAGATTCCTGGGCATGTACTTTGATAGCAATCTAACATGGAGACTGCACATTGAAAATCTGGTGTCCAGGTCCCAGCGGGACCTAAATGTGCTCAGGGCGGTCTCTGGGGCAAACTTTGGAGCGGACAAGAAAACTCTGATCAAAATGTACACAGCACTCATAAGAAGCAAAATTGATTATGGCTGCCAAGCATACGCGTCTGCGCCCTCAGAATCGCTACTGGGGCATACAGGGGAACGCGGAACCTGGACCTGGAGATTGAATGCAGCGTCATGCCCCTGCACCTGCGGAGGGATGAACTGCAGCTCAAGTACTGGGCCCGCTCAAGCAGTCTTAGGGAAAGTCTCCCCATAAACCAAATGATCGCCGACACGCCTAATCATGTTAACAGAGATAGGTTAAGAGGAAAGATCCCCTATATTATCAAAGTCCAGGACCTAATTAAAAACCATGACCTCGAACAGGTCAAAACAGCAGAAAAAACATATCCGGAAGTTTTTAATTTAAGAAGCCTACGCGCAAAAACAACACTAACGGGTGTCATAAAGAAAACTGAAAATGCAATGAGATCGCAGAATCACACATCAATGAAAACTATAAGCAAGCGCTTAAAATTTTCACTGATGGAAGCAAAGATGCTGACAAAAAAGAAACTGGGTGCGCTTTCACAATACCAGAATTAAATTTCGACCAAAAATTCAAACTTAACCAGCACCTCACAGTCTACTCTGCAGAACTTATAGCCATACAGAAAGCTTTGGAATGGATACAGGAAGAAAAACCCGATAGTGTTGTTATACTAACGGACTCATTAAGCTCAATACAAAGCATAAACTCTGGAAACAGCACTACAAGACCGGATATACTGCAGGACATTCATGTCCTAATACACAAAATACTAAAACAAGGCATCACCCTGAACATAGATTGGATCCCCTCTATACGGCAACGTGCAGGGGAATGAGCGCGCAGACACGCGGGCCAAAGAAGCTCTGACCCGGGGGAAGGAACTTGACTACCTCCCCACCCCACAAGAAGTCTACACAATCATTAAGGCTAGCATCAAAAAGGAATGGGCGCGCGTATGGCAGGGACAACACGGATTCAGACACTCGATCTGCCAGTCCTTGACCCCGAAAATAGTTCAATACAGCGACAGCCGAAAGCTCGATCGCATATATACACGACTAAGACTTGGGGTCAACGGACTAAATGCACACAACATCTTCTATAACGCGGCCGATCCATTATGCGGGCACTGTGGCGGGGTGGAGAGTGTTCAACACTACCTCGCAGAGTGCCCCGCACACGGCCCCGCTAGGAGGGAACTAAAGGGAGAACTGACAGCACTAGGATACCAAGGGGAGATAAACGCGATTTCTTTGCTCAATCTAATGTCACAGGAAATGAGGGACGCGGTTTTCAATTTCTTTGAGAAAACAAACTACCTGGACAAAATATAGGGGAAGGCTAAGGGCGCAGACTAAATTTATTGCACTATTACGAGAGACACACCCCGTACGTGGTTACACACTAACATGCCTGAAACCAAAACCGTTACAGACCCGATTTCAGAAACAATAAATGATTTAACCGCACCTGAGACGCTACCAACCAAAAAGGAGCGTAGTGATCAAAGGGCGGCCGTCTCACGGCGAAAAGGGGAACAAAGTCAACGGTAGGCACTGTGGTTTGCGGCCTCGGCTTTGCACTTAGGAGTGCCTAACGGTGACAGCGATCCCTGGACCACTGTGAGAAGACCATAACAGAACGGGGCATGGACCCACCACAAGGAAACTCCATAGCCCCGACCCACCCTTCAAAGGAGTGTGGCAAGCGAGAGGTTAAGATGAGGTGTAGCGTTGTGGTTGCGGCCCACTGGCTTTGCACTTATGAGCGCTGCACCAAACTCCTAGCTGATCGGGAGCCACACTGCCCGAAATAGGATCACACGAGAACACGCCGGAACTGGGCATGGATCCACCACAAGGAAAATCCATCGCCTGGCCTCTCCGGAGGGGGGAAGGCAAACGGGAAATCAGGACGAGATGTAACGCTGGGGTTTGCGGTCTTAGGACTTTGGCACTGAGCAGCGTTGCGTCAAAATCCTGGCTGATCGAGAGCCACACAACCCAAAGGAGAACGGCACACCAACACACTAGCAAACAAAATGCTCTCCTTCCGGAATGCACATAGATTAGTGGGACAGAAATAAGAAACAATAGGCCTTATCACATCTCTTTGTTTTTCTTTTTTTCGCTTTCGAATAAAGGATGTACATTATAAGGTTACCCAAACGGAATGATCTGGGGGCCACAAAAGGACCCTTTTATAAACACCTGACTAGCAGAAAAATCACAGGAAGGCTCTCTCTAAGCACACATGGTATTGCTTCTGTCCCTCCCTTGACAAATGAATACGGTCCCTAAAATAGTGCCTGTGGAGGCGGCCATCGCTGTCCCAACTTTGCCTTCGGAAAATATGAAACGCTGTCCCACAAGTCAACACCATAGCTCACCACGCGCATACCACCATGGCCGAAAAACCGAACCTCGCCTGGTACATCAAACAGCCCTCGGAACTGCCCTTGTCGTTTAACATAAGAATCACAAAAAAAAAAAAAAAAACAGCAAATCGCGCCATGACCGTAATTAAAACGGACGGTCAAGACGACCATATATTTAGACAGATAAGGGAAATAAACTAACTAACTAGGGCATGACTTAGCGCGACCCTGAAGGAGGGCATCAACACACAACCACCCACGCAAAACTAAAACAACATACATCCACCCACGCAATGCTAAATTAGGTAGATAAAGCGATAGTTGTAGAATAGTTGTAGAGTAGGAATCCCGTAGAGAGGATAGTATAGGAATAGAGAGATCAAAGACCTGGAGATAGAAGAAGAAGAAGAAGAGTTTATTTCCTAAAAAGCGATTTCAAACATTGTTAACTGTAAATATGACACATAAAAACAAGATCGCATAGGAGTGCTCGACTGCGCACATGCGCAGGCGGACGCTTGTATGCGACCTACATGATTATATGATTTTGTTCTAACTGCATTGCTAACGAGATCGGAAAACCCCCGCCCATAGGGGCTTGAAGAAATATATGGGCTGCATGTTGCTTCCACGCAGAGCTGAATCCGGCCTGCTCACTAGTACTGGTAAACCGCCTAGAGGATCTAAGCCTGTCCAGGAACCGCGGTACGAGGCGGACCGTCCATGCTAATAAACCCTATTTGTTTCATTGGGCGACAGGGCTTGAGATGTCATTTCATCTCAATGTCGGGTAAAAGTCCCACAAATTTGGAAGCAACGTCTCCAAAATGTTGTTGACGGGAACGTTGAAACTCCTATCAAACAAACTAATTATCGAGATCGGCACACGATATCTCGGGCCCTCAAACGACTAGGTAGGAATACAATTCCTCCTATGGTGCCTTCCTTCACGTAGGATGCGAAAATGACATGTAAACATGGCGACTCAGAATGACCCACTTACGGTCCCACAGAATATGACATCCTACGTGGAGGAGGGCACCACATTTTCCTAACCTTAACAAAAAATGCAGAAAAGGGGATTGACCTACTTCCACATCCTCATCGATAGAGGCCACCCACAAACTAAAATAAACACGAACTTGGGCCCGAGACCGCGGAGGCCGTCACACTATACTATATGTTGTATGTACAGAATAAACAAAAATCACAAAATATAATCTACAAGCACAACCTTACAGGTACAAAAACTGTCCTAACCGGCATAAGAGAGCGGGTGGGCTTGCCCCAAAACGGACAACACCATCTTTAAAGCACAAGAAAAACAAACACGACAGGTCCATGGCGGGGCGAACACATCCGCCCGCATATATACTCAATAAGCTAGGGGCACAGACCAAATAATGTAAAAATGTACATACGTTACAAAAATATGCAAAAATCAAACAAAACAAAAACAAAAAAAAAAAAAAAATACCAATATCAAAATTGATACAAAAAGCGTAGACGACATCCATAGACATGGTGCTGGCGTGAGGGTGTAGATGCGGCTGAAGCTACAAGCTAGAAGAAAGAAATGGATGGACTCTACAATTTTGTGGTGCAAATAAGCACCACAAAATGGCTAAAAAACTTTGTCTCGAATCCCCTGATTGAATATAAGGTGCATAACACGTAACATGGAAACGTGTATAGCAATCTTTAGAAACGTCCTCCAAATCGCAATGAAACTTTCAAACAAAATTAACTGCTAAACGATCCCCTTAATGATAAGTTCAAACTCGGAGCCTACCCTGTTACACAAAACAACCAACACCCCTTTGCGACAAACCGCAAAAACCCAAGGCACAGCACTGCTATAACTTAAACGCAGTGCAATCACATAGCCAAACCTTTAGAATGGAGTTCCAAACTACTACAACTAAACTATGTTGCACAAAAACAAAGGCTCACATTGAAACTGTGCAACATATCCACAGCCCTTGAAATATGAAGCACGCCTAGCCCAGAAACTCCTACATTTAAAGATGCCCTTTAGCGACAGGACACATGCACTCCTGAAGCAAATGGGAAGACAAAATGTAAGCCCCACCGAGACCTGGAAAGGTCACGGCACCGTTTCACAAACCTCTCAGGTCGGAGCTCGGCGATTGGCTACAGGGCAAGGGGATGCCCGTGGGCTCAGAGACACCTGAGACGTGAGACGACAAACATGGACGGACGGGGCTGGAGCCGAGCGATGGTCTCCCTGTTCATCGGCAACGGGGAATAGGGGTACCACCGAACGGCTACGGTGTAGTGCCAGCATGGATTCGTTCCCTGGGACCCCACCAGCTGACGACCCGCAACACGGGGAAACTGGAAAACAACAACAACTATTTGTTACGAAAAGATTAAACAGACAAATGTCCAGCAAAGATCATTCCAAAATGATCATGTGATTAAGGTGACAGAAATACAGTTGAGCCAAAGTATGACAAAATAAACAAAATGATTTAGCAAAAACTCCGGTCAATCTTGACATTTGCCCAGAGTCTTTGTTGTGTGTTTTATAGGTTTCACTGGTCAGTTTGTTGATTTTGTATGCTCTGGCAGTCCGAATAGATTCTGCACTGTAAACATCCTCTGATCTCAAATTATAACTTAGTGTCCGCTTAGAGCCATGGAAGTACATTAATTTGCATAGTTATATTATTCTACTGCTTAACAAATAAAAAAAGAAAAGCGTTTTCAAATTTATTGATACATATATTAATTAATATTAACCAAGATCATGGAAACAATGTGAAGCCTACGTTAACCATTTTTGTACTACCGGAAGCCCCTGATCGGGATACTGGCAAACATTGAAGGCCCAGATCGGACACCGTCGGATCAGGGTCTACACTGTATGCAAAAATTTCAACAATTTCGAAAATAATTTTCCACGAAAGCACAACCTGCCATCCTTTAATTTTTAAATGAACTCCTGCTATACATATGTAGGAAGATTGATTCCATTTGGTACAAAATAGGTTAAGTAAAAGAGCACTAATTTCAGTTGATGTTAATAATGTTGTGGGTACTTGTTAGAACTGCCTCATAGAGGCAATTCTAACAAATACCTAAGGCTGGCACGATTAATTAGTTAATCGATTAATCAATCGATAAATTTTCTAAAATGTTTATCGGTACTGATTTTCTCATAATCGATTATTTGATAAGTATAATTTTCTACCCAAAGTCGTGTCTAAAATAGCTGAATAAGTGGCAAACAGTCCAGACCCTGATGAGACTGCGGCGTCTCATCTGGGTCTGCATTGTTTGCTAAGGCCTTTCTGTCGAAATACAAATGATATTGTATAACATCTGGTAAGAGTCAAAGCCAGAAAGGTAAAATTGTGATAAAATCTTCAGCGATTACTAATGGATCACAATGACACGCGTGATTATCATTTCAGCTCCGATTAGTCAGCCCTACAAATACCCACAAAATTTGACAAGCTATGTCGAAGATTTTCTCCTTATAACCATTCATTCAATTTTCGCATTAAGCCAAAAATAAACAACATTTTTTGTGAATGGATGCATTTTGTGTTAATTATGTTGCGGGTACTTGTTTGTACTGCCTCACAGAGGCAATTCTAACAACTACTCAGTGAAGAGTCGGATGCGCGTCTGACTGGTGCTCAGTAGGACATGGATTCGATACCTGCTGGGTTCAGCAATTTTCTTTCGTGAAGACTGATCATGCAATCTTTTCTGTGGGTGTTCTCTCCCTTCCGCTGATTCAAGAAGGGCAGTTGTCAGTTTCTGGCGAAGGAATATGCACTGTACAGGTTAACTGCTTACGTACATGTATAAGCCTGCCCAGGAAAGGTGTGGATAGGTTAACTGAGCGGCTCAAGAATGACATAGTGTATACTGGGTCGTTAAACTACAATACAAACATAAAAACTCATCTGCCTAGGTAGCTGTTGGATGCGCTTCTGACTGGTAATCAGGAGGAAGCAGGTCTCAAGAAGGGCAGTTGTCTGTTTGTTTCTGGCGAAAGAATGTGCACTGTACTGGTAAACCGTTTACGTATAAGCATGTCCGCTGCCCAGGAAAGGTGTGGATAGGTTAACTGAACGGCTCAAATATGACCTACATAGTGTTGGCTGGGCCATTAAAACTCAAAATTACCAATTCAAACAACATCATTTAGCACATTATATTATAACAACGTTTAAAGTAGGTGCACGAGTGCACTTACAGTGCTAACAAGGTTGTGGATACCTACAACATGCGACAAGTAATATTTACATTTTCATATAAAAAGCACTGATATTAATATGGTAAATGGATGCATTTCTGTTAAATACATTGTGGTAACTAACTTGTTAGAACTGCCTCATACCTGTACTGTACGATAAAGACATACCAACATGTGACAAGATGTATTTTCATGTCAAGTTAAAAAATATAAGGCTGAAGTCACTGAACCATGAAATAAAGGTCACACTGACCTAGATATTTTTAGGTCAATCATCGAGTCACATAAAACTAATATACCAGGTGTGACATTTGTACATTAAATACTATTCAAGATAATAGGCAAAAGTCGCTGAACCATGAAATATAGGTCACACTGACCTACAAATATTTTGCGGTCAATCATCTGGTTGCATTGAAGCAATGTCCCAGGTATAACATTGCTCCATCAGAATAGTATTCAATGTAATAATAGACAAAATAACTGAACCATGAAATATAGGTCACACTGACCTAGATATACTTTGAGGTAAATCATCATGACCTTCACCCTTTTACACTTGAATCTCAGAAGACTCTCCCAGGTATCCAAGTTGAAAATATGAACGCTTTGTGATGAGTATAACTATAAACATTTCAAAAACTTAACAGTAGCACATACATGTAGGTGATCTAGATTTTGACCCGTTCCAAGCATTTGAAAAACTTTTAACGCAGTGTGACGGGAATGCGCAGGCATATGAACAAGGTGACAACACTAGCATTCCACGGGCCCCGATAGCTCATTTGGTAGAGTGTCCGCTCCGGGGAACGGGAGGTCACGGGTTCGATCCCGGGCCGTGACATACCAAAGTCGTTAAAAATGGTACTAGCTGCTCCTCGCTTGGCACTCAGATTTACGGGGTAGAGCTAGGACTGGTCGACCCAGTGTCAGGATAATGCGACTGGGTGTGGTATCATGTAATGTGTCTGGGACATGATACTTCAGTGAGGCAGCACTATAAAAGTGAGCATTGAGCTCCCTGTCGCAATCAGACACCGTCGTGATATGACTGAAAAATTGTTGAAAGCGACGTTTAACCCGAATTCACACACACACACACACACACACACACACACACACACACACACACAAGCTCTCCATATACATCGTGCAGGCGAGCTAAAAAGCACTGACTCATGCAAATAATATGGACCCAGATCAGACTGCTCATGATCTAGGTCCACACTGCTTGCAAAAATGGGTTTTAAAGTAGTTGACAAAACAGCTGAAGCCATTTGAAACAAGTTTCATTGGGTGCATTCTTCGCAAAGCCAGGGGTTCTCATGTTCAGTTGGATAAGGTTTAAGTCCATGATATTATCATGGCTGCCTGTACAGATGAAAATATGGTCCGCTTGCGTCGTCAGCTGAATCATATGCAAACGTTTTTTTATTTATATTTTGCATACAGGCAAATAGTGTGGACCCAGACCAGAGTGCTCCTTTAGTAGCAGTCTGATCTGGGCCCACATTGCTCTCAAAAATGTTTTTGAAGTATCCAGCAGAAGACAAAGCATTGGTCAAGTTCTTCACATGTTCTTCACATGTTTATTTACGGCAGTCTTCACAAAACCATTTTCCTTTTGGTGCTCGTTTCAGTTTTATGCATACCATATGGTACCACTTTTTTGCGGCCCCCGTCCATAGGGGCTTGAAGAAATATATGGGCTGCATGATGCTTCCACGCAGAGCTGAATCCGGCCCGCACACTAGTACTGGTAAACCGCTTAGAGGATCTAAGCCTGTCCAGGAACTGCGGTGCGAGGCGGACTGTCCATGCTAATGAACCCTATTGGTTTCATTGGCCGACAGGACTTGAGAATCTCGTCATTAGATCTCAATGTCTGGTAAAAGTTCCACAAGATTGGAAGCAACGTCTCCAAAATGACCTTTACAGTGTTGACGGGGACGTTAAACCTCAAATCAAACAAACAAAACCACTGTTTTTTGCAGTTTTCATCTTCGCACATAATCATTTTCCTTCCATCCTTACCACCGCAGACACAGTACTTTGCAACAATAACTCTCTCGTCTTTATCGTTTGAATCTGCCACAGCAGCGCTTGATGTAGTTGCTGGGAGAACAGGTTGAAGGACCTGCTTCTCGGTGAAGTATCTGCCAAGAAGTTCTGGCATCATACACTTCGAATGAAACTCCTTTGCTTTCATTGACATTTCTGTCCACAGATCACTGTCTCTGTAAATTCGAACAAAATGACTGCTACTTGGGCTCCATACATAGAAGTCACAATGCTGTCTGTTACTAACATAGAGGCTCATTTGCACCTGGTAGTAATAGGGATGTTTTTTTCTTTAATGCAATTGCACGATCATTGTTTTCAAGCCATGCAACCTCAATTGATCCACTGTCCTTGCAGGAATAGGGACACTTAATCTCTAAGCATCCTTCACCACAGCAGTCACAAGATGTCAGTCCATCAGGGCTAGCTCTAAATTGAGGATAGGCTTCACTCAGAATGAGTCCGCTTTCGCGACAGATGAAGTATTGGTGATTAACTGACAACCTTGCCACATAGTCTTTTCGTGCAGTCACTTCTTTTGGTTTTCCCCACTCAGTGGCTGCACTTGTAAATATTTTCCTATATTCTTCTGAGTTGCACAGTTTTTTCAACATAGGATATAGATGGTTTTTAAGTATTTGTATGGCACACAACATAGACATTTGAAACGGTCACTCTTCCAATTCGATATTTGTACCAAAATGGCGAATCACTCTGTTTTCTTGTCTGACCTTCAAGAAAGTTGATTTCAGCATCAGTCACCATTATGTCCATTGTGTCACATTTTTTCACTAAGTCTTCATAGGTTAAAGTAGCATTTGCATTGTGGTACAACTTTCCTAAATCCACTGGCCATGTATTCAGCTGGGTCTTGGGAATGAAGTTTTGAGAAAATTTATCACTTAATGACAGAACCGCAGACGTTGGTAAACAATTATGAAGATTATCCAAAAACCGACCTTCCTCCTGTTTTGTTGGTGATGGAATAATGTCAAGAAAATCAGTTTCCTCAATGTCATTTTGGGGCTGTTGGGAGTCTTGAGTCTGTCAATGACATTTTCCTTTTCTTAGCAGCAGACTGCAAATCCATTTCTTTAAGTCTTTTATATGGCACATCAAATCTAGCACTAGCAGGAAAAATCCAATATGCAGGGGAGTCGGTAACAGAAGCCTCTCGTCTGGCTTTGGTTGCTGATTCTAATGTAGATAAGACCGCTGCTATATGGCTACAACATTCATCCAGTCCTGCCATACACGTACAGTGGGCCGAGTAAACACTCCCATCTGACCGCATAATAATAATAGAAGCCTCCGTGGTGCAGTGGTTACGCTACTCGCCTTGTAAACCAGGGATAGCAGGATCGATCCCGGGCTTCTCCAGACTTTCGGATGAGTCTTTAAACCGAGGTCCCGTCTCCGTATGACCTTAGCTGTTGGTGGGACGTAAAACTAAAACTCACTCACTGACCGCATAATAATCCATACGTCAAGAGGTTTCTCTCTGATTCTCATTGAATGTCTTACCTGAAATGGATAGATTAGTTTTTCATTTCAGCTACTGTTCTTATTCTATTATATATGTGTTTTATGTTTCATATTACCATACTGATCCGAAGTATTGGGACAGATCGGCCGAAGATAACAGTGAAGACGCAGATCAGACTTCCTGACAAAGCAGTCTTATCATGGCCTACAATTTTTGCCATTCAATCTGCACTTATTGGACTCCTTGCTGAACTGTGAAACAAATTTGCTAAAATTTTAGGAGAATTACAGCAGAATTACAGCAAGTCCACAAGGTGTACAATTTTTTAGTTTTTTTACAATAAATTTGCGGCTCCATTTAATTTTGTTTGTTTGCATTTGCGGTTTAACGTCCCAGTCAAGACTGTACAGGTCATTTGGAGACGCTTCCAATTTGTGGGACTTTAACCTGACATTGAGATGCAATGACATCTCAAGTCCTGTCGCCCAATGAAACCAATAGGGTTTATAAGCATAAACGATCCAACTCGCACCCCCTTGCCTGGACAGGCTTAGATTTCTAGGTGGTTTACCAATTTCGTGTGCGGTCGGTTTCAGCTCTGCATGGAAGCATCATGCAGCCAATCTATTTATACCCCCGGCATACGCAGTATGCCATGGGGGTATTTAGTTTTCGTATTTTCTGTATGTGTGTGTGTGTTAGTGTGTGTGTCTGTTAACAATTTCGTGTCCGCTCCATAACTTTTGAACCGCTAGACATATTTTCATGAAACTTCACATAAATGTTAAACACCATGAGACGACGTGCAGAACACATGAACCGTAACTCTTGCTTTTCTACTTTCAGAGTTATTGCCCTTTGTATGTTTTAACTTGCATTTTCGTGTCCGCTCCATAACTTTTCAACCGCTTGATATATTTTCATGAAACTTCACATAAATGTTAAACACCATGAGACGACGTGCAGAACACATGAACCGTAACTCTTACTTTTCTACTTTCAGAGTTATTGCCCTTCGTATGTTTTAACTTGCATTTTCGTGTGCGCTCCATAACTTTTCAACCGCTTGATATATTTTCATGAAACTTCACATAAACGTTAAACACCATGAAACGACGTGCAGAACACATGAACCGTAACTCTTGCTTTTCTACTTTCAGTTATTGCCCTTTGTATGTTTTAACTTGCATTTTCGTGTCCGCTCCATAACTTTTCAACCGCTTGATATATTTTCATGAAACTTCACATAAATGTTAAACACCATGAGACGACGTGCAGAACACATGAACCGTAACTCTTGCTTTTCTACTTTCAGAGTTATTGCCCTTTGTATGTTTTAACTTGCATTTTCGTGTCCGCTCCATAACTTTTCAACCGCTTGATATATTTTCATGAAACTTCACATAAATGTTGAACACCTTGAGACGATGTGCAGAACACATGAACCGTAACTCTTGCTTATCTACTTTCAGAGTTATTGCCCTTTGTATGTTTTAACTTGCATTTTCGTGTCCGCTCCATAACTTTTCAACCGCTTGATATATTTTCATGAAACTTCACATAAATGTTAAACAGTATGAGACGACGTGTAGAACACATGAACCGTAACTCTTGCTTTTCTACTTCCAGAGTTATTGCCCTTTGGATGTTTTAACTTGCATTTTCGTGTCCGCTCCATAACTTTTCAACCGCTTGATATACTTTCATGAAACTTCACATAAATGTTAAACACCATGAGACGACGTGCAGAACACATGAACCCTAACTCTTGCTTTCCTTCTTTCAGAGTTATTGCCCTTTGAATGTTATAACTTGCATTTTCGTGTCCGCTCCATAACTTTTAAACTGCTTGACATATTTTCATGAAACTTCACATAAATGTTGAACACCATGAGACGATGTGCAGAACACATGAACCGTAACTCTTGCTTTCCTACTTTCAGAGTTATTGCCCTTTAAATGTTACGAGTTTTACCATACACTTGTGTCCGCTCTGTAACTTTAAAACCATTTGAGATAATTTCATGAAACTTCAAACAAAAGTAAAGCAAGATAATAGGATGGGCAGAACACAAGAACCATAACTCTTGTTTGCAAACATTACAAATTATTTCCCTTTGAAGATTGTAAATTATGTGTCTGCTAACATCTTCGTGTCTTCTCCATTACTTTTAAATGGCTTGACATATTTTCATGAAACTCCACACTATTGTTGAACACCATGAGACGACGTGCAGAACACATGAACCATAACTCTTTCTTTCCTACTTTCAGAGTTATTGCCCTTTGAATCTTGAAAATGGCCATTCTATGGAATATGGCCTGTATATGCAAAGAAGCTTTTGACAATGCTATTTTCAGCTGAGGTGATGGCACTGGCCGGGGGTATACGTGCCCCACTGGGCACTTTTGTCTTGTTCTTCAAGCCCTGATTGGTGGGGGCCAGGACCCATTTTATGCATTTATAATATAATGCAGGTGTACACAATGTATGTGCCAATCTCTTTGTAACTTGGTTTGTTGTAATACTAGTTATTATAAAACTTCTCAGTGAAACAGATGAGGAATGTACAGGGTACATGTATTTATAATTGTTATTTCTCTACAAAACGTAGGTACACATTAGAATCGCATCACTAAGGTGATTCCAATGAGTACCCACAACATGTACTACGGAAACCTTTAGAAGATTTCTCAATATCTCCAAATACCATCATTATCTGTTTCACTGATTCTTTTATTTAGGATGTTTGCAGTTTAGATCTATAAATTGGTGTCTCTATAATGTTAGATCCATAAATTGGCTTCTCTATAATGTATACATGTACATGCATTTCATATACAGATTTGTCTTCTTTGCATAAAAATAAAATTCTATCGGTTGATAATTTATTGTGTGACTTTGTTGCCCCTAGCCCAGCTGATAGAATATTAAAAGCACAAAGATGCTTCATTATACCAGGGCCGTTGGCAGGCTAAAGCAAAAACAAGTCTTGTTTGGTTGCTGGAAACCCTACTTTTTTGCAGAAAGTTGGGTGGGCTGATCAGAATCGGCGGATGCCCACTGCTGTGTGTACTCATTAGAATCGCCTCATCGAGGCGATTCTAATGAGTACACACAGCATACATTTGCAAGATAAAAGACTAAAATCTCCTTAATTATCCCCCACCATTTCTTATCTTGAGGATTTCACACCGTGAACGGAGTCTTTGCAGATGTCCCCAAAAAACTAGAGTAGCCCCATTTTGGAGAAGCCCCATTTTTAGAGAGATCTAATTCAAGGTAATGTTGGTTGGTGCCTGATGCTCTGTCTCTGGTCGGGCCCATCGGAGTCTAACTGTTGGTTTTCTTTTGCTCCAGCATTTCAGTGGTTTCTTGCTGTCGAGTCCTCACCGTTGTCTCACCTCTGTGGTTCTTTGATTTTTTGTGTTCACCGAGATGTAGCACTGATGAGTTAGGAGGCCTTCATGCGGACTGAACAAATTATTGGTCTAAATCGCGACGGAAGTAAGGGCGAGGATTGTGGCCCCACAAGGCGGTTCTTCTGTGGCGATTTATTTATGTTGTTGTTTGTTACTTACTGTGTGTATCACTTGTGTCTTTTTATTTTGGATGGCCATATGGCCATTTTGTGGGAAAGTCACTGTCCTTATGGCATTCCTTTGTTTAGGTTTCCATTATGGTCTGGTCGCTTAGGGTTTGTGTTTCTTCCCCTTTGGTGTCTTTGATGGGTGGAGTAAGTTAATTGTATCGATTCCTGATCTTTGTTTTACTTCTACTTTATATATAAAGTGGCTGGGGATAAAATCTTGGATGAGTTTGAAAACCTGCCAAGTCGGCCCAAATATAAGAGTTACGTCCCTTTGATTGCTAAAACTTCCTATTTTTGACATTGTCATCACTGTAGCCCCTTCAGTTTTGATCAGATCTTTCTGAAACGTATATTTAAAGTGGCTGGGGAAGTGACTTAAGTCGGCCCATTAATCATTGATTGCTGAAAATGCCTATTCTCAGCTTACCTTGGCCGAAGGCTCCAGGCGAGCTTATAGTATATACAGTTTGTTGTCCATCGTCCGTTCATCCACTACTTTGACCAGTTATATCTCTGCAGGCTGATGTTTGTTTGATTGGAGGTTTAACGTCCCCTTCAACACTGTAAAGGTCATTTTGGAGACGTTGCTTCCAATTTTGTGGGACATTTACCCAACATTGAGATGAAATGACATCTCAAGCCCTGTCGCCCAATGAAACCAGTAGGGCTTATAAGCATGGACGGGTCGACTCGGACCGCTTTGCCTGGGCAAGCTTAGATCATCTAAGCATTTTACCAGTACTAGTGTATGGTCGGTTTCAGCTCTGCGTTGAAGAATCATACAGCCCATCTATTTCTTCAAGCCCCGATGGGCCGCTCTGCAGGCTGATCTCAACCATTTCTCATCTGTAGCATGCCTGTGGTGGGGCATCGATAACATAAGTTTTTTTCGAAATCGAACAAAAACTTTGGTTGCTATGGCAACCACCGTAGCACCTTCAGTTTTGATCGGATCTGTCTGAAACATACATGTAAGGTTGCTGGTTTTTGACCTTGTCATCACCATAGCCCCTTCATTTTATATCGGATCTTCTTGAAAGTTACATATAAGCAAGTCGGGGATAAAAGCTTTAACGAGTTTGATAACTGGTGAGGACAGCCTATTTATCATAGTTACATTCTACTTGATTGCAGAAAATGCTTACGGTATCGTGAACTTGTCCTCGCATAAATCCTTCAGTAAAGGTTGGCACTTCCTGAAACTTTGAATCTGTTAGCTCGGGAGCGACATAGGACTATCTATGTCCTCTTATTTTACTATGAAACAACCATGACAAGCTTCATCACCTTAAAATGAAGACCGTTCAATGCAGGATTCAAACTGAACAGCTGAAATCAGAAACCAGACGTACTATAAAAAAAAGAACCATGACAAGCTTCATCATCTTAATTTCAGCCTTGATCAGCAGGGTGTTTCAGATGCCACAAGATACACAGCATCCCAGTCCCAAGACATCCATCCACCCTGCCACCCTTGGTGGGCTATTGCAGTGTCGGGATAGCAAACCCTTCTCTTCTCAAAACCATGGCAAGGACATCTTGACCAATGCATAGCTGCAGATGTGCCACTTCCACATCTGTGGCTTAATAAGCCAGCACATGACAAAACACAGGGTAGCCTGTGCCACCAGTCAAAACTGATACCTCAATATCCTGCCACTTCTTGGTAACCAGTAAGAACTCTGGCAAGACTATGTGCAGTCATATTTGATTCCTTACTGGTTACCTACAGTGAAGACGCGGATCAGACTGTATGGTTGTGCAGCCTGATCAAAGTCTTCAGTGGTATTGACCAGGGAAGGCTCAATAAACCTGTGCATCTGCACAGACTTATCATAATAGAAGTAGAGGCAATGACCAGGAATCGATACAATTAACCACAGCTCCCATCAGAGACACCAAAGGGAAACACGAAACAACAGACCCCAATGGAAACACCAATAGCGGAAAGCCAAAAGGACAGTTACTTTCCCACAAAATGGTCAATAGGCTATCCAAAATAAAATAATATAAGCCACACAAACACCCAAAGACAAACCATAACAAAAACAAACCGCGACAGAAGAACCGCCTTGGAACGGTCAGCGAAAACGAATTCCACTGGGGTGCTTTAATCGATTTTACGTGGCCGCAATCCTCGCCCTTATTTCTGTCGCGATAAGTTTCAGAAAGATCCGATCAAAACTGAAGGCGGAACGGTCCGTCGCGATTAAGACAATTAATTTGTTCAGCGGCATGAAGGCCTCCTAACTCATCAGTGCAAAATCTCCGTGAACACAATAATAAAAAAAAACACAGAGATGAAACAACGGTGAGGACTCGACAGCAAGAAACCACTGAAATGCTGGAGCAAAAGAAAACCAACAGTTGGACTCCGATGGGCCCGACCAGAGAGAGCATCAGGTACCAACCAACATAAGCCTTTACGCTGGAACCGTCATAGAATCTGAGGCCTGACTCACCGACGTTAAAGAGGGAAGCAAAGTTGCCAACCGTGATCGGATTTACTACCATGTATGCAGTATGTCGTATAACATTTATGTTGTACCCAGTCTTTTTATATCGAAGAATGATTTTACGAAATTTGGTGCTGAAGTCATTGCGGTTATATATTTTTCTGAGTTTATATACTAAGTTACCATAAAATTCGGGTTCCGATAGACTTGTTGCAGAAGAGTCTGCAAAGTCTGCACTGGTCGCACATGCACCCCTCGCCATGCACTGGACCAAAAAGCTCGAGATCAAATGCTGACTCTGGCACTGCTGAATGACCACAATGCACAGCAACCAGTCCTGAGGAGTGTACTGCTTTGCCAATGACCAATTTCCGCCTCTTCCTGACCAATCTTCGACTCTTCCTGCACTCCGGCACCACAAAGTTCAACCAGTTTATCAAATGGCGCAATCCAGGTTGCTTCGGATCGGTCGACAGCGACCGTACCGAAGCCAGCGCCGCATGTAAAAGAGAAACTCGACTTAGGTCGAACTAAAGGATCAGAAGATCCGAAGAAACAACACTTGTCTCAAAAACAAACAGACAGATTACGTAAAATGGAAAGAGACAATATAAAATTTCAGAACAGATTCGGATCTCTGAGTGACAGTGATATGGAGTTTGAAGCTCCATCATCACCAAGTAGCAATAACAGATCGAGGTCTGCAACACCACGAGCTGGTGGTAGCAGATCTATATCACCAATTGCAGCTCCAATATAGTTTCTAGTCTTAATCTCTTCATAAAATGGATTTAAAACACAAAATAATACAATGGAATTGTCGAGGTCTTAAATCAAATTATAACGAACTGTTATTACTTATTTCGTTATTAAACCCATCGGTTTTTTGTTTGCAAGAAACTTTTTTAAAAACTGATGACAACATTGATGTCAGGGGTTCCAATACATACAACTATATCTATTCTGATGGTAACAAACCATCTGGTGGCAGTTCAATTTTTGTTAAATCATGTTTACCACAAAGAGAGATCAAATTAAAAACAGACCTACAAGCTGTGGCGGTATCGGTTTCTCTGGATAAAGAAACTACAATATGCTCTTAATATATTCCACCCTCATTTTCTTTAAAGCCCGAACATCTTGACTCATTGCTGAGTCAGCTTCCATCCCCATATCTGTTAGTTGGCGACTTCAATGGTCACAATATTCTCTGGGGCTGTAAAGATATCAATAACAGAGGGGCACTTGTTGAAGATTTTATTGCAAAGAGCGATCTTTGCTTGATGAATGATAAATCTTATACTTACCTTCACCCTGCGACAGGTCATTTATCTTCTTTAGATCTCTCTTTGTGTCACCCATCTCTCTTCTTGGACTATGACTGGTCTGTTCATGATGATCAGTGCGGAAGTGATCACTTCCCTGTTATAATTGAGAGTGTAAACGAACCAGATGAGGACTGTAACCAGAAATGGAAAATGAATAAAGCCGACTGGGAATTATTCCATAATTTATGTGAAGAAGAGTTATCAATTGATCATTTTTATGAATCATCCGACATTGTTTCTGATTTCACAGATACACTTATTAACATATCAGAACAATGCATTCCAAAGACCTCCACAAATACTAAGAAAAGCAAGCCTTGGTTTAATAATGACTGTAAAGAAGCTATTAAAAAGCGTAAACAGGCTCTAAATAAGTTCTGCAAAAATCCCACTTCAGAAAAGCTCAACGACGTAAAAGTTTTTAGAGCTAAAGCTCGGCGAACAATCCGAGCTTACAAACGAAAGTCATGGAGAGAATATGTCTCCAAATTGAACTATAAAACCCCCATTAAAAAGGTTTGGGATATGGTACGAAAAATTCAGGAAAAACAAAGTCTTCTAGTTTTACACATTTAAATACTGAATTTGACACAATAGCTTCAACAAAAAAAGATATTTCAGATACTCTTGGGCAC
Source organism: Lucinisca nassula (assembly GCA_963580285.1). Classification (NCBI taxonomy): domain Eukaryota; kingdom Metazoa; phylum Mollusca; class Bivalvia; order Lucinida; family Lucinidae; genus Lucinisca; species Lucinisca nassula. The sequence continues at coordinate 42,285,847 of OY757020.1, forward strand.
ACATTCTTGAGAAATTCATCATCGCGTAATTATTCTGACACTTTTAGAAATTTCAAAAAGGACCAAGAGAAAAGAAAACTAAACTTTAAATCACTTAATCACGAAGAATACAACAAACCTTTTAACTTATCCGAACTCGTTGAAGCCATTGAAAAATCACATGATACGGCAACCCGCCCCGATGAAATTCATTATCAGATGCTTAAGCATCTGCCAAAAAGTTCTCTTACAACACTTTTAGATACCTTTAATAATATTTGGGAAACGGGGGTCTGTCCTGAGAGCTGGCGTGTAGCTACAGTTGTACCAATTCCGAAACCAGGGAAAGATCATGCAGAACCTACAAATTATCGTCCGATAGCTTTGACAAGTTGTTTGTGTAAAACATTGGAGAGAATGATAAACAAGAGATTAGTCTGGTACTTAGAGTCCAACAACCTCATTTCAGAATATCAATCGGGCTTTCGTTCGGAACGTAGTACCAATGACAATTTAATAAGACTAGAAACATTTATACGAGATGCTTTTATTAACAAAGAACACGTAGTAGCTGTCTTTTTCGACTTGGAGAAAGCATATGATACAACATGGCGTTATGGAATATTGAAAGATCTACATAACATTGGCTTAAGAGGAAAACTTGCCAGTTTTATTGAAAGCTTTTTAGGGGAGCGCATGTTTCAGGTGCGTGTGGGGTCTACCGTGTCAGATTTCTATGATCAAGAACAGAGTGTCCCACAGGGTAGTATTCTTTCAACTACGCTATTTAACATCAAAATAAACAATATTGTACAATGTTTGGACGACAAAACTGATTGTTCATTGTATGTTGATGATTTTTGTATATGTTACCGTTCAAAAAATATGAAAACAATTCAACGAAAGTTACAACAAAATTTAAAAAGAATAGAAGAATGGACTGATAAAAATGGTTTCAAGTTCTCCAAGTCGAAAACGCAGTGTGTTCATTTTTGTAAACTACGGAAGAAACACGAACATCCTTCCCTGTTTTTATACGGATCACAAATTCCTGTTGTTGAAGAATCCAAATTTCTTGGGGTCATATTTGATCAAAAGTTATCTTTTATTCCCCATATTAAATATCTTAAAGCGAAATGCTTAAAAGCTTTGAATCTTTTGAAAGTTTTAGCTCATGCAAGTTGGGGAGCAGATCGGTATACTTTATTACATCTTTACCGGTCTTTAATAAGATCTAAATTAGATTATGGGTCTGTTGTTTATGGTTCTGCCAGAAAGTCCTATTTAAAATCCTTGGATACTATCCATCACCAAGGCCTTCGTCTGGCCATGGGGGCCTTCCGTACTTCTCCCGTATTAAGCCTTTATGTAGAAGCAGGTGAACCATCTTTAACCTCGCGCAGAGAGAAACTTTCACTTCAGTATGCTATTAGACTTGCTGCAAATCCATCTAACCCGGCATCAAAAATTTCATTTCCACCTCAATTTGTAGATAGGTATGAAACTAAACCCACAGCAATTAAACCTTTTGGATTACGTATTTTACCACTGCTGGAAAATTCAGGTATCGACCTTAAAAATATTCAAAAACATGAAACCGCCGAAGTTACATCTTGGTGTATTAAACAACCTTCTATTCTGTTCGACTTGCATGATGGCAAAAAATCCGAATCAAATCCGATACTTCTCAAACAAAACTTCCAGGCACTGCAGTCACGTTACAATGAATACCAGCAAGTCTATACTGATGGTTCCAAAGAAGGAGATAAAGTTGGTTGTGCGTTTGTTTCTAAAGATACGCACAAAACCATGCGCCTTCCAGATGGTTCATCTATTTTTACAGCTGAAGCCAAAGCAATAGACCTAGCTTTAGATTTTATCAGTTCTTCAATAATTGAAAAAGCAATTATATTTTCTGATTCACTTTCTGTGCTTAAGGCTTTAGACCATTCATCATCTAAAAATCCTCAAATTCAAAAATTGATCGAAAAACATCATGAAATTTCTAAAACACACCAAATCTTGTTTTGTTGGCTTCCGAGCCATATTGGCATTGTCGGCAATGAATATGCTGACAAGAAAGCAAAGGAATCGCTCAATCTTGATCCATCTGTTTTTAAAATTCCCTTTAACAATTTTAAACCATTTATCAACAGATACATCTTGTCGGAATGGCAAGGCGAATGGGACCGTGCAATAAATAACAAACTCCATGCCATTAAACCCGTCGTTAGTACAAAATGCTCTCCTCCACAGTTTTCCAGAAAAGAGGACGTAGTATTAACACGACTGCGCATCGGCCATACTAGAGTTACTCATTCTTATATTTTTAATGGTGATGATCAGCCTTCTTGTGTAGGTTGTGATCAGCCATTCACTGTGAAACATATCTTAATTGACTGTGTTGACTTTTCACCCTCACGTATTTTATATTTCAAAGCTGACACTTTGCAACAACTGTTTCGAGATGTACCTGTTGATAATATTATTTTATTCTTCAAAGAAATTTGACTTTTTCATAAGATTTAACTGTTTCAGATTTTTATACATCATCATTCTGACTTTTTACTTTTAATATCATCATAATTATTCATGCCGTTTAACCATTAACCGTTTGACGCTTATGACCCACAAAGAGGGTTGACGCGTCGTTAAACACGAAATCATCATCATCATAACCAATCTCCGCCTCTTCCTGGCCAATCTCCGGCTCTTCCCGTCCAATCTTCGGCTCTTCCTGACCAATCTTCGGCTCTTCCCGACCAATCTTCGGCTCTTCCCGACCAATCTTCGACTCTTCATGACAAATTTTCGACCCTTCCTGACCAATTTCCGCCTCTTCGACTCTTCCTGACCAATCTCTGACTCTTCATGACCAATTTCCGCCTCTTCATGACCAATTTCCGCCTCTTCATGACCAATCTTCGACTCTTCATGACCAATCTCATCTTCCATGACAATGCCTTCTACCCTCGGCAACTCGAGGTTCTCTGCCTGTGGTACTACCACTTCCTCATTATACCCCCGACATACGAAGTATGTCAGGGGGTATATAGTTTTCGTCTTTCCGTCCGTTCGTTCGTTCGTTCGTTCGTTCGTTCGTTAGTTCGTTCGTTCGTTCGTTCGTTAGTTCGTTCGTTCGTTCGTTAGTTCGTTCGTACTTCCGTCCGTCCCGCCGTTCGTCAACCTTTACGTCAAAGTTTTGCGTTAAACCTTTTTGATAGCTCATATCTCTGTAACCACATGTTAAATTCTCTTCATGTTTGGTAAAGGATATCTCTATAGCATTACCTTTCATATGGAATAACTAAGCCCCTGTGTGGGCTGTCTGTCTGTCCGTCTGTCTGTTCATCTACTTTTACGTCAAAGTTTTGTGTTAAACCTTTTTGATTGCTCATATCTCTGGAACCGCATGTTAGATTCTCTTCATATTTGGTAAAGGATATCTCTATAGCATTTCCTTTCATATGGAATATCCAAGCCCCTGGGTGGGCTGTCTGTCCGTTTGTCAACTTTTACGTCAAAGTTTTGTGTTAAACCTTTTTGATTGCTAATAACTCTGTCACCACATGTTGGATTCTCCTCATATTTGGAACAGGATATGTCTATAGCATTACCTTTCATATGGAGTATCTAAGCCCCTGGATCAAGCCCCTGGGTGGGCTGTCTGTCCGTTTGTCAACTTTTACGTCAAAGTTTTGTATTAAACCTTTTTGATTGCTCATATCTCTGTCACCACATGTTTGATTCTCTTCATATTTGGTACAGGATATCTCTATAGCATTACCTTTCATTTGGAATATCTTAGCTCGCGGGTCAAGCCCCTGGGTGGGCTGTCCACCCGTCAGTCCGTTCATCAATATTTACGTCAAAGCTTTGTGTTAAACCTTTTTGATTGCTCATATCTCTGTAACTACATGTTAGATTCTTTTCATATGTGGTAAAGGATATCTCTATAGCATAACCTTTCATATGGAATATCTAAGCCCCTGGGTCAAGCCCCTGGGAGGGCTGTCTGTCAGTTTGTCAACTTTTAAGTCGAAGTTTTGTGTTAAACCATTTTGATTGCTTTTATCTCTGTAACCTCATGTTAGATTCTCTTCATATTTGGTACAGAATATAGCTATAGTATTAACTTTCATATGGAATATCTAAGCTCCTGTGTCAAGTCCCCGGGTGGGGCTATGGGTCAATAATAAGGACTTACACATTTTGATCACGTCCAAGTTTTGTGTTAACTGTTTTGGTTTAAACAATATTTATTAGAATAAATTCACATATATACATCGCATAATAATATATGGTACAGGATTTGATAACTGTTTTCATTATACTCCTTGCATACAAAGTATATCAAAGGTTATAGTTTTTGTCTTTCCATCTGTTCATTATTAGTTAGTTTGTTGTTTCTTTATGCTGTGACCCTTGTCAGATTTGTCAGTTTATACATGTATATTGGTCCTTGTGATCTTAAAAACAACAGCGACTAGAACTGTTAAATTTTGCATATTTTCTCTTGAAATGCAGACAATAATAAATGCAAGTAATAATAAAAAATGCATTGCTTTATTATGTCATTATACAGCTACTTTAATTCAGCAAATGTTCTATGACAGCCTATTCTATGTTTGTTGTTTCCAGTTGAAATTGTTCCAAATTGCAACAAACTTTGAATTTTTATTATTCAGCAAAGACAAGCAGTCTCATCTTTGGATATGATAAATTATTGTATATTTGTTGAAATGCAATAGTTATTCTCAGTGGACTAAATGGAAAGTTTATATGGAAAGGTTCAATGCTACAAACAAATTTTCATTTCCACTAAAAGGGGATGGCACTGGTCGGGGGTATACGTGCCCCACTGGGCACTTTCTCTAGTTCTTAAACTCTCCTGCTGTGATGGTCTCAGACGTGGTAGTACCTTAAAACTCCACAACCTCCGACCTTAAGAGCTCAAGGTCACTGGTGACAGACTGTCGGCACCGCTGAATGACCACAATGCACAGCAGCCAGTCCTGAGGAATGCATTACTTTGCCAGTGACCAATTTCCACCTCTTCATGATCAATATTCGACTCTTCCTGACCAATCTCCGCCTCTTCCTGACCAATTTCCGCCTCTTCATGACAAATCTCCGACTCTTCCTGACCAATCTTCGACTCTTCTTGACCAATCTCCGACTCTTCCTGACCAATCTTCGACTCTTCCTGACCAATCTTCGACTCTTCTTGACCAATCTCCGACTCTTCATGACCAATCTCCGACTCTTCTTGACCAATCTCCGCCTCTTCCTGACCAATTTCCGCCTCTTCATGACAAATCTCCGACTCTTCCTGACCAATCTTCGACTCTTCTTGACCAATCTCCGACTCTTCCTGACCAATCTTCGACTCTTCCTGACCAATCTTCGACTCTTCTTGACCAATCTCCGACTCTTCCTGACCAATCTTCGACTCTTCTTGACCAATCTCCGACTCTTCCTGACCAATCTTCGACTCTTCCTGACCAATCTTCGACTCTTCTTGACCAATCTCCGACTCTTCATGACCAATCTCCGACTCTTCTTGACCAATCTCCGACTCTTCTTGACCAATCTCCGACTCTTCCTGACCAATCTTCGACTCTTCTTGACCAATCTCCGACTCTTCCTGACCAATCTTCGACTCTTCTTGACCAATCTCCGACTCTTCATGACCAATCTCCGACTCTTCTTGACCAATCTCCGCCTCTTCCTGACCAATTTCCGCCTCTTCATGACAAATCTCCGACTCTTCCTGACCAATCTTCGACTCTTCTTGACCAATCTCCGACTCTTCCTGACCAATCTTCGACTCTTCCTGACCAATCTTCGACTCTTCTTGACCAATCTCCGACTCTTCCTGACCAATCTTCGACTCTTCCTGACCAATCTCCGACTCTTCCTGACCAATCTTCGACTCTTCCTGACCAATCTTCGACTCTTCTTGACCAATCTCCGACTCTTCATGACCAATCTCCGACTCTTCTTGACCAATCTCCGACTCTTCATGACCAATCACCGACTCTTCCACCGGCCCCGATAGCTCAGTTGGTAGGGTGTCCGCTCCGGGGAACGGGAGGTCTCGGGTTCGATCCCGGGCCGCGACATACCAAAGTCGTTAAAAATGGTACTAGCTGCTCCTCGCTTGGCACTCAGATTTACGGGGTAGAGCTAGGACTGGTCGATCCAGTGTCAGGATAATGTGATTGGGTGGGGTATCATGTAATGTGTCTGGGACATGATACTTCAGTGAGACAGCACTATAAACGTGAGCATTGAGCTCCCTGTCGCAACCAGACACCGTCGTGATATGACTGAAAAATTGTTGAAAGCGACGTTAAACCCGAATTCACACACACACACACACACTCCGACTCTTCCTGACCAATCTTCGAATCTTCATGACCAATCTCCGACTCTTCATGACCAATCTTCGACTCTTCATGACCAATCTCCGACATTTCATGACCAATCTCCGACTCTTCCTGACCAATTTCCGACCCTTCATGACCAATCCTTGACTATTCATGACCAATCTTCGAATCTTCGTCTCTTCCCGACCAATCGCCGACTCTTCATTACCAATATCCTCTTCCATGACAATGGCTTCTACCCTCGGCAACCCGCGGTACTACCACTTCCTCAATCTCAAACTCTTGCTGTGATGGTCTCAGACGTGGTAGTACTTTCAAACACCAAGACCTCCGACCTAAAGAGTTCAAGGTCACTGGTGGCAGACTGTCGGCACCGCTGAATGACCACAATGCACAGCAACCAGTCCTGATGAAAGCACTGCTTTGCCAATGTCCAATCTCCGACTCTTCGTGACCAATCTCCGACTCATTTCCAATCTCCGACTCTTCATGACCAATCTCAGAGACAATATAAAATATCAGAACAGATTCGGATCTTTGAGTGATAGTGATATGGAGTTCACTGAAACTCCATCACCACGGAGTGGCAATAACAGATCGAGGTCAACAACACCACGAGGTGGTGGTAGCAGACCGATATCACCAATTGCACCTCCATAATACATGTAGTTTCTAGTCTTATAAATATCTCTCCATAAAATGGATTTAAAACATCAACAAACATTATAAATAAACCGCCACAGAAGAACAGTCAGTGGAAAGATTTCCACTGGGGGGCTTAAACCGATTTTACGTGGCCACAATCCTCGCCCTTACTTCCGTCGCGATTTAAACAAATAATTTGTTCAGTCCACATGAAGGCCTCCTAACTCATCAGTGCAACATCTCCGTGAACACACATAATCAAAGAACCACAGAGGTGAGACAACGGTGAAAACTCGACAGCAGGAAACCATTGAAATGCAGGAGCAAAAGAAAACCAACAGTTAGACTCCGATGGGCCCGACCAGAGACAAAGCATCAGGCACCAACCAACATTTCCTCGAATTAGATCTCTCTAATTCTCAATAAGCCTTTACGTTGGAACCGTCATAGAATCTGAGGCCTGACCCACCGGCGTGCAATTAAAGAGGGAAGCAAAGTTGCCAACCGTGATTGGGTTAACTACCATGCATGCAGTCTGTCGTATAACATCCATGTTGTACCCAATCTTTTTATATCGAAGAAAGATTTTACGAAATTGGGTGCTGATGTCATTGCGGTTATATATTTTTCTGAATTTATATACTAAGTCTCCATAAAATTCGGGTTCCGATGGACCTTGTTGCAGAAGAGATTTAAGCCCAATATTGAATTTTGAAATTAAATCAGAATGGCGTCTATAAAATTTTGTAAAGGCTTTGTGAAGTTATGGTACCGATCACTCTGAATAAGTAGTTTAGCCGTTAATAATTTTTTACGAGTGTTGAAGTCAGTTACATGACTACACACTAGCAAACCGAATAAATTGCGAAATATAAACGCCATAGGATGGCGCACGAGGAACATCACCATCCAAAAAAGGAAAATTTACAATCTCAAAATCAAAGTCATCGCGTTTATCACAAATTTTGCACGAAACAAACCCATCTACAATAGATAGATGTAAATCCAAAAACGGGGCCTCGGTATCAGAAGAATTTGCTTTATTTAACTGAAGTTCTGGGGGGTAAGTCTGACTGATCAAACCATCGAAATAGGTATTATCAATATTAAATAAATCATCTAAATATCTAGAAGTGGAGCTAAAAGCTTCAATAATTTCAGATTAGTTATCAATGGAAAGCGACAACATGAAGTCTCTTTCATAACAATACAAGAACAGATCAGCCACAAGAGGTGCGCAATTCGTACCCATCTGAATACCCACAATTTGTCTAAATAACTTAGTACCGAATCTAATATAAATATTGTCAAGTACAAAGGTGAGGGCATCACACACTTTCTGACATGACCAAAGTGTATAATTCTTATGCTCTTAAGAAGTGAAAAATGCATTTCTGACGTTACATGCAAGATAGTGAGAATCGTCTCTGTGAAAAGCTTTTATAAGATTATGATGAAGTGTAGTGTAAAGAGTGGAAAATCGTAAGTAGACAGACTTGAAGAACGAAAATGTCTGGAATTCAATTTATTTAAAAAGTAGAAGTAAAACAAAGATCAGGAATCGATACAATTAACTTACTCCACCCATCAAAGACACCAAAGGGAAAGAAATACAAACATTAAGCGACCAGACCATAATGGAAACCTAAACAAATGAAGGCCATAAGGACAGTTACTTTCCCACAAAATGGCCATATGGCCATCCAAAATTAAGACACAAGTGATACACACAGTAAGTAACAAACAACAACATAAATAAATCGCCACAGAAGAACCGCCTTGGAACGGTCAGTGGAAAGATTTCCACTGGGGGGCTTAAATCGATTTTACGTGGCCACAATCCTCGCCCTTACTTCCGTCGCGATTTAGACAAATTATTTGTTCAGTCCGCATGAAGGCCTCCTAACTCATCAGTGCAACATCTCCGTGAACACAAAAAATCAAAGAACCACAGAGGTGCGACAACGGTGAGGACTCGACAGCAAGAAACCATTGAAATGCTGGAGCAAAAGAAAACCAACAGTTAGACTCCGATGGGCCCGACCAAAGACAGAGCACCAGGCACCAACCAACATCTCCAAGAATTAGATCTCTCTAATTCTCAATAAGCCTTTACGTTGGAGCCGTCATAGAATCTGAGGCCTGACCCACCGGCGTGCAATTAAAGAGGGAAGCAAAGTTGCCAACCGTGATTGGGTTAACTACCATGCATGCAGTCTGTCGTATAACATCCATGTTGTACCCAATCTTTCTATATCGAAGAATGATTTTACGAAATTGGGTGCTGAAGTCATTGCGGTTATATATTTTTCTGAATTTATATACTAAGTCACCATAAAATTCGGGTTCCGATAGACCTTGTTGCAGAAGAGATTTAAGTCCAATATTGAACTTTGAAATTAAATCAGAATAACCTCATTCGAATTTTTTATAGACCAAAACAGATTTCTTCCTGATCTTTCAAAGACTTTATCACAATATTTAATCACATGCGCTGTAGCAGTATCGGTTTCTCTGGATAAAGAAACTACAATATGCTCTTTATATATTCCACCCTCATTTTCTTTAAAGCCCGAATATCTTGACTCATTGCTGAGTCAACTTCCATCGCCATATCTTTTAGTTGGACACGTCAATGGTCACAACATACTATTGGGCTGTAAAGATATCAATAACAGAAGAGCACTTGTTGATTTTATTGCAAAGAGCGATCTTTGCTTGATGAATGATAAATCTTAAAGTTACCTTCACCCTGCAACAGGTCATTTGTCTTCTTTAGATCTCTCTTTGTGTCACCCATCTCTCTTCTTGGACTATGACTAGTCTGTTCATGACGATCAGTGCGGAAGTGATCACTTCCCTGCTATAATTGAGAGCGTAAACGAACCAGATGAGAACTGTAACCAGAAATGGAAAATGAATAAAGCCGACTGGGAATTATTCCATAATTTATGTGAAGAAGAGTTATCAGTTGATCACTTTAATGAATCATCTGACAGTATCTGATTTCACAGATACACTTATTAATATATCAGAACAATGCATTCCAAAGACCTCCACAAATACTAAGAAAAGAAAGCATTGGTTTAATAGTGACTGCAAAGAAGCTATTCAAAAGCGCAAACAGGCTCTAAATAGGTTCTGCAAAAGTCCCACTTCGCAAAGCTAAACGACGTAGAAGGTTTTAGAGCTAAAGCTCGGTGAATAATCCGAGCTTCCAAACGCTAGTCATGGAGAGAATGTCTCCAAATTGAACTACAAAACCCCCATTAAAAAGGTTTGGGATATGGTACGAAAACTTTCAGGGAAAACAAAGTCCCCTAGTTTTACACATTTAACTTATGGCTTTGACACAAAAGCTTCAACTAAAAAAGATATTTCAGATACTCTTTGTAGCACATTCTTGAGTAATTCATCACCGCGAAATTATTCTGACACTTTTAGAAATTTCAAAAAGGACCAAGAGAAAAGAAATCTTAACTTCAAATCCCTCAATCACGAAGAACACACGGCCCCCGCCAATTGGGGCTTTAAGAAATAGATGGGCTGCATGATGCTTCCACGCAGAGCTGAAACTGACCCGCGCACGAGTACTGGTAAACCGCTTAGAGGATCTAAGCCTGCCCAGGCAAAGCCGTGCGAGTCGGCCCGTCCCTGTTAATAATAAAAATCAAAAATGAGTTCCTTTAAGTGCAATGAAAACATTCATAAGAAAGATGGGTAATACTACGTAGATTCGGCTAATAAAGCCTCATCAGTGAACCTGTAATGATCCGGCAAAGAAAGCCAGAGGAAACATACTGCAATTTTGCGAATTTCGAATAAGCAGTCGATACAAAGGCTGATAGAAATCAAAATAGGGTCCAAATAATTAAAAACCTGTCTAGAATATGAGTCTAAACCAATAATTTATTTCTGATTTCTCAGAATATTCACGCTGATCTCAAAGGACCAAAAGTAAAATATAAACTGCACTATGGTTGATGTACGGGGAGACGTTTTACGGCCGCCATACGGCACAACACCAGCTGCAGTGAAGGCAAATAAAAATCAAAAATGAGTTCCTTTAAGAGCAATGAAAACATTCATAAGAAAGATGGGTCATACTACGTAGTTTCGGCAAATAAAGCCTCATCAGTGACCCTGTAATGATCCGGCAAAGAAAGCCAGAGGAAACGTACTGCAATTTTGCGAATTTCGAATAGGCAGTCGATACAAAGGCTGATAGAAATCAAAATAGGGTCCAAATAATTAAAACGTATTGGTTCATCGGGCGGCATGGCTTGAGATGTCATTTCATCTCAAGGTCGGGTAAAAGTCCCACAAAATTGGAAGCATCGTCTCCAAAATCACCTGTACAAGTGTTGACAGAGACGTTAAACCTCAAATCAAACAAACGAAGAATACAACAAACCTTTTATCTTATCCGAACTAGTGGAAGCCATTGAAAAATCACAGGATACAGCAACCGGCCCCGATGAAATTCATAATCAGATGCTTAACCCTTAACCACTCAGAAAATTAGCCAAAAAGCATTCTTTACTGAACACTGATATAGGTAAATCAATAATCAATAGTCAATACATGGCTGATAAAACTGACAGTCCTATCTGAACAGAGATATTGGCATTTTTGTGTGATTTATACCCTTATGTTACAAAAATGATTATTTTGGTATTTTCTGTTCATTTGACATTGTTTATAGGAAATTGAATTCCATTTCCAGTGGTACAAAATTTAATTAAGTATTTCAACAAATACAACCCCAAATAAGAAGGGGTATTTTTTTGGGTGGGGGGGGGTTACGGCCCTTTCAAGATTATTAATCAGAGGTGGGCGAAAACCGGAGTACCCGGAGAAAAACCACCTAATCTTCCGTTGCAGAACTTGGCGTCTCATATAAGAAGGGGTATCCACATATATTATTAGTATTATTACTGCATGAACTCACATGTTGTGGGTACTCATTAAAGTGTCTGAGGTGCTTCTAACAAGTATCCACAACATATCTATGACTGCAGAAATATGTTGTGGGTGCTTATATGAAGTACCTTCCAGAGGGGCTTTAGCAAGTTTCTACAACATTTGTTTTTTTATGCAGAAATGTGAGAAATATAAATGCTTTTCACATTAAAAAAATTGCCTTTTCTGGAGCTAAAAACCACCTCATAGATACCTGTTTTCCTGTGTCAATCTATTTCCAAACGGATACGTATTTACCCATGCTTATTGATTGCCGGACGCGTTTTCCCGTGTGTCTCGAAATCAATCGGTTTATTATTATTATATTTTTTTGTTAATAAATTTTGGAAATATTTAGTTGTGAAAGGAAGACAGAACAAATTATGTATTTTAATAGTTAATGCGAGAGCGTTCAGTTATGGCTGGATGATGTTAGTTTTTTATGATTTTTAATGAAATAAAAATTGAAAAAAAAATATATATAAATATATTATTGCAGAAATTTTAAGTTGAAAAAATATTGTGCTCAATGAATTTATCAAAAACATCATCCAGCCACATCCAGGCCACACCACGAGGAGGCGCTCTCATCATGGCCCATCCTACCCCCATGTCCGTTGGTCTAGCTCGTTGTCGGTTAGGCATTTCCGTTGTCATTGTGGAAGCGTGCATGGCAGCCATCCTGGCACACCCGAGACGGTCTCTTTCCTCTTTTCAGGACTCGGGCGTGGTACTTGCAAGTCTTCACTTTCCCAGTTAGCCGGCTGTTGATGTGGGCAGTCATATTCTCGATGTCAACATTCAGCTGCTGGGCCCCAAACTCTGGCTGTGGTGGACGTTTCCTCTTGGCGTAGCCACTGACCAGTTCCTTTACCAACTCCATTCTGAAGTCCAGGTGTTTGAACCTCTTCTTCATCTGACGTCCAGAGGCCATCTTGGTAAGGACGAAGGCGTTGACTATAGAGGCGTTGAAAAGAAACCAGAAGATGTATCTCCACGACTTCTTTCCTTTTCGCCCTACACTGTATTTCATCCGGAGCTGGTCATGAAGGTCTACACCACCCATGAATTTGGTGTAATCATGGACACTATGCGGCTGCCGAAGATTCAGTAGGTTGGGACCAGAGCGTCGTTGAGCATCCATCACTAAGCTGGGGTCACTCAGGGTCGACAGGAGATGAACAAGCTTCTTGTCCTTCCATACACTGGCTGTCCGGTTAGAGTCACCCTTCTGTAGATTCTTGAAGTCTCCTCTGTTCTTGACTGCTGCTGGCTTCTTCAAGTCGGGAATCCCTTCCTGCCGGAGCGAACAGTTCCACAGGCGTACAGTCCGTTGGCCAGGAGGTCTTCCATCAGCTGAACCCAATTGAAAAAGTTGTCGAAGAACAGGAAGCGGAAGGTGCCATGCAGATGATCTGACAGCTTCGTTATCACGTTGTAGCCAAGTCCGTGCTCGGTTATATTGTTCTGACGCCCAAGGTAAATGTCGAAGCGGGACATAAAGCCATTGCGTGCATCGGACAGCATCCAGACTTTTACACCTCGCTTGATCGGTTTCGCTGGCATATACTGACGAAATGATAGCCTCCCTGTGAATGCTATCATTGCCTCATCCAGAGAAACTTCACGAGACAAGGTGTAAAGTTGCCGGCAGTTGTCTGATACAACGTCAATGACTGGTCGGACCTTGAAAAGCTTGTCATACCCAGGTTCTCCTCGCTGTTGCTCGGATGCTCGATCTGCAGCATGGAAATACTGCATGATCTTGCGGAACCTGTTGCATGTCATTATGCCAGCCACTCCGACATTTCCAATGAACTTGTCAGAACACCAATACAAGTCGAGGCGCGGTAGCTCGTTGATGCCCATCACAATGTTGATAGCGATGAAGGCCCGCATCTCAGCCAGGGTCATGTCATACCACTTGTCATCAGGCTCTGCTCCTGGTTGGCTCAGTTGCCATCTCGCATAGTTGTTGGTGTGGGCTACCAGTTGGGACAGCAGCTGAAGTGGAAAAATCAGTAGAAAGTAGTGAAGTGGCCTGGCCTGGTCAGTGTCGAAGTCGTCAGGCAGGTTCGGCTCAGGGGTCTCAGTGAACGGCTGAATCTGAAATGAAAAAAAAAAAAAGAATTGTTTGCATTTTCTGCTTGTTTTAGTCATATACATATATCAGTCTTCAGTTGATCATAATGTACATCACAAAAGCACGCCTATATAATTTTGACCCCTTGAACCCCACTTTTATATAGTAAAACTGGGGTTTGCGGGGGTATACCTTATTTTTTTTATTTCTGCTCTAAAACATAGATGGTGGGTACTCGTGAGAACCGCCTCGATGAGGCGGTTCTCACGAGTGCCCACAATCTGTTTTGAGCAGAAATAAGAAAAATATCGATTTTTCTTATTTCTGCTCTAAAACATAGATTGTGGGTACTCGTAGGAACCGCCTCGATGAGGCGGTTCTAAAGAGTGCCCACAATGTGTGTTTTGAGCAGAAATAATAAAAATATCGCAATTTTTCATCTTAATATTTTGGTTTTTACGGTGCTAAAATTTACACTATATTTTATAGGCGTGAGTGGTCAGGGGCCGGAGTCTAGACCAGATTTTTGAGTGAAAAATCATTCAAGCGTGAGTGCAACTATTTTTAGATTATTAGAATTCCATTGATTGTGGACTAGTATACACATGTCGGCCGACAGCTGCAAACAGTTTGATTGGTACTATGTATAGCTTCTTCTTATGATCATCGTATTTGTGAATACTAATCTACTACAATAAGATCACTCTTTCCATTATAGCATGATCGTTCTAAAGGCTATACTCTCAGTCAGGTCGGGTAATTTTAGAAACAAGATCTGGAAAAGCCGGGTCTAAATATAGTCATGTTCATCCTTAAATGACCAAAGGCTATATTTAGGTCATCAGCAGATGACTGTATGGATACTGTGTGGTATAATACATAGATCAGGAAGCACATGTTAATCCTGCCGTTATTCTATGCAGGCCCGTCATCTTGGAATTAAAGAATTTTCATGCTGGTGTCATAATTTGGAACAATTAGTAAAGTTAGCGCCCCAATATCGATTGACCTCTATCAGAATTACTCAGGCGTCAATCATGTTAAAATGACTTGTTGTATTTTGCATAAAGTGTCAAATGTATAACTTATGTGCTTTGATGACTAATGAAATACATAGTTGTCTAAGAAAACGAAGACAGTTCATATTTTAATGATTTTATTGTTCATCAAAATAAATACACTTTGAATGAGTACATTGAACAAATGCAAACAGAAGAGTAACATAAAATCAAACATTTTAAAATGATCTTAACGAACATTTAGAATCCATATGGAAAAGAATCATAATTATCTGAAAGAACACGTTTGTCGAACACAATTCTGTAGTCCTTGCATTCTGTCTTAGTGATGATGTTACACGTCTCGGGGTTTCTCGCAATTTTGTTTTCATCAATAACTTGGATGGAATCGGCTGACTTTTTTCCAGTGACCATTTGTTTCAGAGTATTAAAATTGATATCAAGGGCGTTTTTGAAATTCAACGTAATCCCACGGACTTTGCAAATAGAGGATTGACCTTTTTTATTAGGTTTTGCCAGACAATAGGCGTAATTCTTTGGTCCACCGGTAACGAATTTGGTTATTTCATTGTTTGGAGTTTCGTCTGTTAAATCCCCTAGAAAGTCAACTAACGGAGGATCCCATTCCCCTGGTGCAGAGGTGAAAACAACAGAATCAGTATCACAATACATCACTCTTTTTCCTAGAGGTTCTAAATAGCTGTGCTGTTGTATATGCCGCAATAATTACATTGGTTCTACTTGAAGCTGCAATGAAATCATTGCTATACACCCAATTGCACAGCATTATCATTTATGAAGCGTACGTTTTTGACTTCTTGTTGATCTGAAGTCATCATATCAATGTACGTAGTTTGTGTCAAGTTTGATCGTTGACCGAACTTTCCCCAGAAGGAGTTTAGAATGATTTTCGCCAGCAATCTTAAACCAGGATTATCTTGTATTTTATTATACTCCAGCATTATACCTTCCTTTTCAAAATATTGTTGAATATACTGTTGTTTTTCTATTTCCGATAAACACCAGTCTGGCCAACCACTGGCTTCTTGTTTAAACTTTAAGAAAGTGTTTACATATTTTGTGAAAAGTCCACCTGTTTTGGTGCCAGTATCATACTGTGACATTTCGTCAAAGTGCCAAATTTCATAGATATTCAGCAATTTATAACCTTGCGCTAAAGCCACTTTTATTTCATTCATGACCCAGGTACCAGTAAAAGCTCTGTCGCTTTCATTGTGTTGGCACACACTATTCTGGTAACTTTCACTGCAAGTACGACAGAGACTAAACATAAGTTTACCATTACATTTTGCTGGTAACACCGGTATGTAGAGGTTTCTAGGTGGGAGAACCTTACATTTGATCAAACCTTCATATCGGTTTATGTCCTCAAAATTTTCTGTAATGATGTGGGAAGGTCCTTAAAACCGCATTCCCACATTTCAACGACTTTAAAGCCTTTGTTTTTAATCTACTCAGTAGTCTCTTTAGTTCGATTAAAGCGAGACTCTCTACTCGCAAGCCAATTGGGGTCCTTGACATTTTTTGTGACTTCGCATAAATGACCGTGGTAGTAACAACCCTGAAACTGATAAACCGTGTTATTTAGCTTGTCAAAGCCGTCTACCGGGTAGGGTCCTACGCGCTTCTCACGACCTAAATTTCTCAAATGACCTATAGAATTCCCAGAGGTTTCGTTCAGAAAATCCAACCATGCAAAAGCTTTTAGGTAAATATCTCTCACCTCCGACTTAAACCCATTTTCTTCTCTGCGACGAACGAATATACCAGTGGGCAGGTCCTGATCCAAAGCCCAAAGATACAAGGAATTACAGTCGTAGCCCACGACTTTCTGGCAGATTTTACCATCTCTTAATTTGGTTACCCCGCTTTCAGCGTGTCTGTGAAATATAATTGAGGGTCCTCCGAAAAGACATTGTGCCATAAGTGTGTGTAAGTCTGCATTTTTCTGATCGATGAGGGAAAATTGGGCATTGTTTGATCTTGCGTAGCTATAGAGATTTTGCCTAGCAAGCCCGGGAAGGGATATGGCCGTTTTAAATACATCCAAGCCTTCATCAAAATACAACTGTTGCCATCTTTCTACGGCTGTTACGAATGGACCAACATCTAAGTTATTGTACCATATCAAATAATCTTTAAAAGTTTGCATGTTGTGATCACGCCAGACTTTTAAGCATTTGTCGTAATCAATCTGCGACAGTTCTTCATTTTTGACCCCCAGGTATTAGACTTCCTGCCTTGCCGTGGCCCTGGGGGCTCAATTCCCACTGGGCACATTGCCGCTGTGGTCTCTGTGCCCACTGGGAAGAGCTAAAGGAAGTACCACCCGTTTGCCGTGGGTGGCGTCCTGTAAGCCGGAAGAAGGGATCCTGGAGGTTGAGGGTTACCTGAGGTGGCGGTGCTTCAGGTACCCAACACGCCTCTTTGGCCTGGCTTTTCGGTGTAGACGGGTGGCCGTGCGGTCCGGCACGGTCAATCGGCTGGTCACGCCGAGCCCTAGAGATACCGCTTTGCTTTCTCTTCAACTCTTTTTGTATCTTTCCTGATACCAACCATATGCCCATTTACCTTACCCTTTTCTGTCTTTTTATCTCTAGAAGGCGGTGGCTAAACGGATCAATCGTGTAGGCATTTTGTTTATGCGAGTATATCTCACGTGTATCTCTAACACCTGCGAGTTGGATAACCACTCCATTATGGTGTTCCCTTGTAGGGCTCCACGGAGGGCGGAGAGCACTTGGGACGAAACTAGAATTTTTTCCTTATGCCTCATGGAAAAAAACATAACCGCAACGCAGCTAAACGTAAAAAAGACGAGGATTCATCCGGAACGGATGAACCCAGTCAACAGTCAAGTCAGCAGTCAAGTCAGCAGTCTAGTCAGCAGTCTGAAACTCAAAAGCTTAACAATTTTCCACGCTTCTTGGTGATAACATCACGTGATGATACACGTACGGTGTCAGATTTATCACCTTTTGTGATCGAAAAGACTATAGTGTCCATTGCCGGACATCCAAAAAGTATCAAGAAATTGAAGTCAGGTGATCTCCTCTTGGAAATCGAGAGAGAACAGCAGGTCAAAAACCTGCTTGGTACCACAAAGCTCTTCGATCTCAACGTCAAAGTATCGTTGCACAAAACCCTAAATTCATGTAAAGGTGTCATCCGCAGCCCAGAGCTACGCCCGTGCAGCGATACCGAGATTGTTGAGAATTTGAGAGATGAAGGCGTCATTGGTGTACGTAACATCCAAGTTCGTAGAGGTGGTGTATTAAAGCCAACAAGTACCTACGTGTTGACATTTAATACACCAGTTCTGCCCAAGAAAATAAAAGTTGCATATCTATCTGTTAACGTAGAGGTGTATATACCAAACCCTCTCAGATGTTATCATTGTCAGGTTTTTGGTCACCACGAAAGCAGATGTCAGAAGAAACAACTCTGCCCAAACTGTGGTGAGGAAAAACATGTCGATAACCACCAAAACTGCAAAAATGAACCCAAATGCGTCAATTGTGGTGGCAAGCATGCTGTTTTCTCTCGAGATTGTCCGGCATGGAAAAAAGAAAAAGAAATACTCACTGTCAAATACCAAAGGGGGATAACATTCCCAGAAGCGCGGAAAATTGTTGATGAGCGATACAGAACACCAACCACTAGTTACGCCAGCATCACAAAGGGTGCTAGTGTAAAAGTTTCTAGCTCCGAAACACAGACTGCTGAATCATACATAGCTGAACTGAAAAAATCTGGTGCATGGAGTAAATCCACTCCGGCACCACAAAGTTCAACCAGTTTATCAAATGGCGCAATCCAGGTTGCTTCGGATCGGTCGACAGCGACCGTACCGAAGCCAGCGCCGCATGTAAAAGAAAAACTCGACTTAGGTCGAACTAAGGGATCAGAAGATCCGAAGAAACAACACTTGTCTCAAAAGCAAACAGACAGACAACGTAAAATGGAAAGAGACAATATAAAATTTCAGAACAGATTCGGATCTCTGAGTGACAGTGATATGGAGTTTGAAGCTCCATCATCACCAAGTAGCAATAACAGATCGAGGTCTGCAACACCACGAGCTGGTGGTAGCAGATCTATATCACCAATTGCAGCTCCAATATAGTTTCTAGTCTTGGTCTCTTCATAAAATGGATTTAAAACACAAAATAATACAATGGAATTGTCGAGGTCTTAAATCAAATTATAACGAACTGTTATTACTTATTTCGTTATTAAACCCATCGGTTTTTTGTTTGCAAGAAACTTTTTTAAAAACTGATGACAACATTGATGTCAGGGGTTTCAATACATACAACTATATCTATTCTGATGGTAACAAACCATCTGGTGGCAGTTCAATTTTTGTTAAATCATGTTTACCACAAAGAGAGATCAAATTAAAAACAGACCTACAAGCTGTTGCAGTATCGGTTTCTCTGGATAAAGAAACTACAATATGCTCTTTATATATTCCACCCTCATTTTCTTTAAAGCCCGAACATCTTGACTCATTGCTGAGTCAACTTCCATCGCCATATCTTTTAGTTGGCGACTTCAATGGTCACAATATTTTATGGGGCTGTAAAGATATCAATAGCAGAGGAGCACTTGTTGAAGATTTTATTGCAAAGAACGATCTTTGCTTGATGAATGATAAATCTTATACTTACCTTCACCCTGCGACAGGTCATTTATCTTCTTTAGATCTCTCTTTGTGTCACCCATCTCTCTTCTTAGACTATGACTGGTCTGTTCATGATGATCAGTGCGGAAGTGATCACTTCCCTGTTATAATTGAGAGCGTAAACGAACCAGATGAAGACTGTAACCAGAAGTGGAAAATGAATAAAGCCGACTGGGAATTATTCCATAATTTATGTGAAGAAGAGTTAACAGTTGATCACTTAAATGAATCATCCGACATTGTTTCTGATTTCACAGATACACTTATTAATATATCAGAACAATGCATTCCAAAGACCTCCACAAATACTAAGAAAAGCAAGCCTTGGTTTAATAATGACTGTAAAGAAGCTATTAAAAAACGTAAACAGGCTCTAAATAAGTTCTGCAAAAGTCCCACTTCAGAAAAGCTAAACGACGTAAAGGTTTTTAGAGCTAAAGCTCGGCGAACAATCCGAGCTTCAAAACGAAAGTCATGGAGAGAATATGTCTCCAAATTGAACTACAAAACCCCCATTAAAAAGGTTTGGGATATGGTACGAAAAATTTCAGGAAAAACAAAGTCCTCTAGTTTTACACATTTAAATACTGAATTTGACACAATAGCTTCAAAAAAAAAGATATTTCAGATACTCTTGGTCACACATTCTTGAGAAATTCATCATCGCGTAATTATTCCGACACTTTTAGAAATTTCAAAAAGGACCAAGAGAAAAGAAATCTTAACTTCAAATCCCTTAATCACGAAGAATACAACACACCTTTTAACTTATCCGAACTCGTTGAAGCCATTGAAAAATCACATGATACGGCAACCGGCCCCGATGAAATTCATTATCAGATGCTTAAGCATCTGCCAAAAAGTTCTCTTACAACACTTTTAGATATCTTTAATAATATTTGGGAAACGGGGGTCTGTCCTGAGAGTTGGCGTGTAGCTACAGTTGTGCCAATTCCGAAACCAGGGAAAGATCATGCAGAACCTACAAATTATCGTCCGATAGCTTTGACAAGTTGTTTGTGTAAAACATTGGAGAGAATGATAAACAAGAGATTAGTCTGGTACTTAGAATCCAACAACCTCATTTCAGAATATCAATCGGGTTTTCGTTCGGAACGTAGTACCAACGACAATTTAATAAGACTAGAAACATTTATACGAAATGCTTTTATTAACAAAGAACACGTAGTAGCTGTCTTTTTCGACTTGGAGAAAGCATATGATACAACATGGCGATATGGAATATTAAAAGATCTCCATGACATTGGCTTAAGAGGAAAACTTCCCAATTTTATTGAAAGCTTTTTAGGGGAGCGTATGTTTCAAGTGCGCGTGGGGTCTACTCTGTCAGATTTCTACGATCAAGAACAGGGTGTCCCACAGGGTAGTATTCTTTCAACTACGCTATTTAACATCAAAATAAACAATATTGTACAATGTTTAGACGACAAAACTGATTGTTCCTTGTATGTTGACGATTTCTGTATATGTTACCGTTCAAAAAACATGAAAACAATTGAACGAAAGTTGCAACAAAATTTAAAAAGAATAGAAGAATGGACTGATAAAAATGGTTTCAAGTTCTCCAAGTCGAAAACGCAGTGTGTTCATTTTTGTAAGCTACGGAAGAAACATGAACATCCTTCCTTGTTTTTATACGGATCACAAATTCCTGTTGTTGAAGAAGCCAAATTTCTTGGGGTCATATTTGATCAAAAGTTATCTTTTATTCCCCATATTAAATATCTTAAAGCGAAATGCTTAAAAGCTTTGAATCTTTTGAAAGTTTTAGCCCATGCAAATTGGGGAGCAGATCGGTACACTTTATTACATCTTTACCGGTCTCTGATAAGATCTAAATTAGATTATGGGTCTGTTGTTTATGGTTCTGCCAGAAAGTCTTATTTAAAATCTTTGGATACTATTCATCATCAAGGCCTTCGTTTGGCTATGGGAGCCTTCCGTACTTCTCCTGTATTAAGCCTTTATGTAGAAGCAGGTGAACCATCTTTAACCTCGCGCAGAGAGAAACTTTCTCTTCAGTATGCTATCAGACTTGCTGCTAATCCATCTAACCCGGCATTCCAAATTTCATTTCCACCTGAATTTGAAGATAAGTATGAAACTAAACCCACAGCAATCAAACCTTTTGGATTACGTATTTTACCACTGCTAGAAAATTCAGGTATCGACCTTAAAAATATTCAAAAGCATGAAACGGCCGAAGTTCCATCTTGGTGTATTAAAAAACCTTCTGTTCTGTTCGACTTACATGATGGAAAAAAATCGGAATCAAATCCAATACTTCTCAAACAAAACTTTCAGGTACTGCAGTCACGTTACAATGATTATCAGCAAGTCTATACTGATGGTTCCAAAGAAGGAGATAAAGTTGGTTGTGCGTATGTTTCTAAAGATACGCACAAAACCATGCGCCTTCCAGATGGTTCATCTATTTTTACAGCTGAAGCCAAAGCAATAGACCTAGCTTTAGATTTTATCAGTTCTTCAACAATTCAAAAAGCAATTATATTTTCTGATTCACTTTCTGTGCTTAAGGCTTTAGACCATTCATCATCTAAAAATCCTCAAATTCAAAAATTGATCGAAAAACATCATGAAATTTCTAAAACACACCAAATCTTGTTTTGTTGGCTTCCGAGCCATATTGGCATTGTCGGCAATGAATATGCTGACAAGAAAGCAAAGGAATCGCTCAATCTTGATCCATCTGTTTTTAAAATTCCTTTTAATAATTTTAAACCATTTATTAACCGATACATCTTGTCGGAATGGCAAGGCGAATGGGACCGTGCAATAAATAACAAACTCCATGCCATTAAACCTGTCGTTAGTACAAAATGCTCTCCTCCACAGTTTTCCAGAAAAGAGGACGTAGTATTAACACGACTGCGCATCGGCCATACTAGAGTTACTCATTCTTATATTTTTAATGGTGATGATCAGCCTTCTTGTGTAGGTTGTGATCAGCCATTCACTGTGAAACATATCTTAATTGACTGTGTTGACTTTTCACCCTCACGTATTTTATATTTCAAAGCTGACACTTTGCAACAACTGTTTCGAGATGTACCTGTTGATAACATTATTTTATTCTTAAAAGAAATTGGTCTTTTTCATAAGATTTAACTGTTTCAGATTTTTATATATATCATTCTGACTTGTTACTTTTAATATCGTCTTGTTTATTCATGCCGTTTAACCATTAACCGACTGACGCTTATGACCCACCAAGAGGGTTGACGCGTCGTTAAACACGAAATCATCATCATCATCTTCATTTTTGAATGAATTGAAAAACTGATCCCGACCAGGTAATGAGGTGTAATCTAGCTTACTATAGATGTCAAACCACTCGTATGGGAAACAGCCCTTCTCTTCTTCGACATTAAAAGCCTTAAGGAAAGAGGAATAGCTGCTGTTGGGTGCTAAATATTGCGCCATGTCCAAAAATCTAAATTTTTCATTCGATATGCAAACGTAGGAATTGCACTTTTTGATCGTAAAAGTACTATTTCCCTCACTATCCACCTCATGCATGTTTAAATGAAAGAGAAGTTTTTCCTTGACAAGATTAATATCATACCTGCTAGAGCAAAACTGGAATCTGAAACATAGTTTTCGAACCTCGACAGTAGCGACGTAAGTTCATTTTTACGCGCCTCGTCCTCCTTTGTGAATGAATCCAGTGGGATTAGTTCGCCGCGTTGGATGCGCAATAACTCTTCCTCAGTGGTATCATCATCTCTTTGCTTTTGTTTTAAACTCTCAATTTCAGACCGTATTTCATTCAAGTCAGATTCCCATCTCACCTTCGCCAAGTCATAGGCTGCGGTTTGAATTTCAGTCATATAGGCGATCATGTCTTTGATCAAATTGTCGGGATTTAGGTTTACAAAACATTTGGGATCTTGAAAAGCCGGTACATTGCTACATACAGACACGCTCATCGGTATGTGTTCCCTTTGATACACGAGCTTTGAATCACTGCTACATTCGACGGGTGGCTGAATCGCTTCAAAATCGTATATTAGGAACCAGGGGTAATGAACGTGTTCGCACTCTATTCCCACATCATGAAGTAAGTCAAATAGATAGTTTGGGGGAGAAAGAAAACCGCCCGGGTAGATAAACTTGTTTTTCTTTTCATAGCTGTGCTGATGTCGCTTGCAGCCTTTTGAGGATGGCCAGATTTTTTCACAAAATTTACACTGATATTCTTTACTGTATAGATCAAATTTATGGATGAAACTCAAATGATTACCACTCAAATTTAAATGCATGGTAGTGGGATATAACCCTAAAGAAGTGTTGATTACTTTTGCTACCCCGCTTTCTTCCAATGAAAATATCTCAACATTCACTTCGAAACATGATTCGAAAGTTGGCATGTCTGTCTCAAGCATTAAACCTTGAAAGGGCTCCATGGGCTCCCACTCTCCCACCCATCGTTCCAAATGTTTGACAGTGGCCAATTCAAGATTTTTCAGGTCGTGCCCCTGATGAAGGACTAGACATCTAAAAGCGCACAGATTGTCTTGGTATGCATTACCCGTACGCTTGTCCGAAACCAATGAGTAAATGGACTTGTTATTTTTTATGTACTGCGGCACATAGGTTTCTGGGTTCCCTAACAAAAATTTGGTTTTGTAGACCGTAAAGCGAACGTTGGTCAGTAATTCTATGTTCCATTTCGTGTCTAGTCTCTGCATAAGGAGCATTTCTAATAAATTGAGGTTTCTCAGTTTTCGTTCTAATTTTTCCAAGTCTCGTCTGCTAGAGATGTAAATCGGGGCATCGAATATACCCTGGTGCTCGAATGGTTTGAAGTAGCGCGAGACACCTGTTTCCCTGTGTCTTAAAATGTAGCCAAAGTTTATCATTAACTTAAAGGCAGAAGTTTGTCTCGCGTAAACTTGCTGGGCGAAAGTCATTAACTGCTCAACAGTGACTGTATTGTCTACTGGGAAATTGTAAAGGGACTCAATGCTTCCTTCCCTATACCGTTCTAAAATTATAGGTCTGTTGACCCGATATATTTGTCTGAGTTGATCATCTATACCATTAGGTCGTATCCACGGAGCATTGTGCTCGTCGTAGGGGGCTGCGTGTAGACCCCTTTGACCTATTTGCGGATGTTGTTCAGACTGGTGCTCGAACCAGCTACGCCTGTCCGCAAGACATTCTCGACACTGTTGACAGCGATAGCGTAACTGGGGCTCGGGTTCTCTAATAGGCGGGTGTAAGTCCGGTACTCTATCATTGCGCGTATGGACCTGTGAATTTGTGGGCGTTTCATTTGTCGACTGAGAGGGACTCTGTCGCGGTTCGTTATCTAGTCATTTGGTACAGTTTGTCTTTTTGTGCTGACAAAGCTCTCGCCTATTTTGGAATTGAGCTTTGCATGACCTACAAGTCACAAGCCTATCAGTGCTGTTGTGAAAAGTTGATGAATGTTTTCTTAACCCGCTTGTTGAGCTGAAAACTTTTTTACATTGTAAACACTCATAACCTTTTGAAGATATTTTGCCTTTACATCCTATTTTATGCCTATTCATATTTGAACTTGTGCTAAAAGTTTTATGGCACTTTGGGCAGGAAAAAGTTACTTTTTGGTGTTTACTATCCACGTGGCGTAAAAGATCTTGACGGTGCGCAAAAGTTTTACCGCAATGTTCACAACTAAACCTCAAAGGATCCCTTTCGTAGTTGTCTCCCCTTCCTACCATGCGACTAGACCCATTCTCTAACCCGCTTTCATTTAGCGCTTGAAATCGTTGGAAGTATCACCCATAGCAGAATGTTGGAATTCGATCGGACCACGTTCGGTCCCTTCCAAATCATTTTGATCGTGCCCATTTAATTGCTGCTGATCCGAATTACCTCCCCTGCCAACCATCGAAGTCGCGTTTCCATCCATATCGGGATGATGTGCGATTTCGTTAACCCCGATTTCAGTCGGACCACGATCGGTCCCTTCCAAACTATTTTGCTCGTGCCCATTTAATTGCTGTTGATCCTAATTATCTCCCCTGCCAACCATCGAAGTCGCGTTTTCATTCGTTCGTGGCGGGGTTTCCGTCATCGGTCTAAGGTTGCACGCCCCACTATCGCGTGGGATATTATGAAACTTTAATTTAGGAACGATACCAGCTTGAACATGTAAAGCTAGTTGGGCTAATGAGTAGTCAGATGTACCGTTGGGGAAGGCGATATCGTAGTCTTCACTAATTTTGATTAGTTTTTCCCTTACATGAACGTTTTCAGAAATGTCATTACACATCGCCCATTCACTAATAGACTTAAAATCATTCATTTCCCGCAGCTGAAGTCGTAAAAAGGCGTCCGGGTCTCCTAAATTAACGAGAGCCCGGAGTATGCGGTGGTTGTCGATGAGCTGATATTCCTCGGCCCACTGACGGAATTCTTTGGGGTCCTGCAAATTTCTTATGGCCGAATCAAGATTTCCTCGCAAAAAGCTTTGACTTGGGGGTTTTTCTGATGACAGGTTTATTAAATCGAAACGAGATGAGTCGAAGCTGGGTGGAGAGCGGGCTAAAGCCTTAGATAATTCATATTCTGAGATGCTATCATCCCAGTGTTCTTTGAGTGGGGCTTGAACATCAACCTGACAAGAAAAAGATGGTTGCTTAGCGGTGTCAGTTTCAAATGCGTTGAAAGAATAAAAAATCAAACGATCAATCTCACTATCCGTCATAATTGGCTGATCGTCTCCTAAAATAATCGTGTCCAAGCTTCCTGGCAATGAGGTAGGGCGGGGTCGGGCCTCTTGCGCGTCCTCTTCCTGGCGATCTTCTTTGGGTGGCTCCTTTGGGGTTTCTTCCGACGTAGACTGAGACTGGGCGTGGAATAGAAGTTCATCATCCGTGTCCGAAAAGTCCTCATCCTGGGCTTCTGTCTCCTCCTCATCATCATCATTATCCAAGGACTGCGCGTGGTACATTTCTTCTTCATCTACCTCCGTCATGTCATCTGACTCGCCCTTAATTCGATGAGTCTGTTTTGGACAAGGGGGTGGTTAGCGCACTGATGCTTACGAGCCCATAGAAGGAGGGCCTCCTCAGTCTCGACACCGGATAGTCCTTGCTTCATTACGGCCTCTTCAGTCGATTTTAGAGATTGTTGGGACGAAATCGTGGTGCTTGAAGCATTGTTAAAAAAATGTGATACGATGACTTACGTGGTGTTTTCCTGTTTTCTAAACGCCTACAGAGTCCGCGGTTCCATCTATTTCTTTATGTAAAAATGTCCTAAATAGTATTGACTGGTCCGTTAAACTTTTGATCTGTGTATCTAGTTACTTACCCACTATTTCTGCAATACAAATATCCTAACCTACACATAAAATGACCTTCAACAATAACACGAGGTTTCGCATGGAATGCACGTGCGCAATCGTTAAAGCGACTGTTCCAACGCTAAAAATAGAGCTACGATACATCGTTTCCACAGCGGCCAAGTATCGAAAACCCCTTCCCCAGGGACCCTTATTTAACCCCGGGAATCAAAATATTACCCGTATTATATTCTACTAATCCTTCAATTTGATTTGCCACATAACCGTGTTCTAAAAAAAAAAAATAAATTATAACCATTTGACCTCTCCCCTAGAGCCTCAATCTGATCCTAGGGCTAAAATTGTACTTGTATTGTATTCTACTAATCACCCCCATTAATTTAATATACCGCATGACTATATTCGATAAATTTTGATTTTTGATCCCCTCCCCCCTTTGACCCTCCCCAAGTCCGATCCCTTGGACATGACCCAGGGGTCGCAACCAACCAAATATCTATATCATCAATCGTTACTTATGCAAAGTTTGGTTTCAAAATCTACTTCGAAATTGATTTTTATTGATATTTGACCCTTTGACCCCTATCCAAGGCCTCTGGTGACGGGGTCAACAAATGTGACGTTGTGCGCCCTCATCGTGTAAGGGCGCATATCTAAGGAGCGCAGACATTTCCAGTAGAATTATAAATCAATCGAACAATACTTCGCTTTTACCTTTCTAAAACATTTACAGGTGTATTTGATGTGAACAGTCCGGTCAGGGTTTAGAGCGTTTGTAAAAACGAGGCAGACAGGGAGTAAACGAAAATTTAGCCCAAACTCGCCTATACAAATACATTTTCAATTTTTTGGTCAAAACAGAAATTGATTTGATTGGTTGTGTGTGCTCATTAGAAACGCCTTAACCGAAGCGAATCTACGTCATTTTGAAGAGTTTTTTTTTTTTTCACCCAAGACTATGTTATTCAGTATTTTTATTACCTTTTTTTTCTCCTAAACATGAGATTGCGCATTAGAACCGCCTCACCGAAGCTATTCGGTCTGCCTGGTGTTGTTTTAGACCATTTGTAAAAACAAAACACAGACAAGTCGTTTCCTAAGGACAGGGAGACAACTGCGAAGATACTGTCACATTCAAGATCAATAAATTATCGTCACGAAAACGCGCCTATAGTTTGTATACTTTAAACACCGCTTTTATGTAATAAAAAATGGGGTTTATAGTTCGTTTGTTTGACTAGTGGCGCCTCCGTCAATGCAATTTAGGTCATTTTGGAGACGTTGCTTCCAATTGTGTGGGACTTTTACCCGACATTGAGATGAAATGACATCTCAAACCCCACCGCCCAATAAAACCAATAGGGTTTATATGCATGGACGGGTCGACTCGCAGCAGTTTTCCTGAGTAGGCTTAGACCTTCTAAGCGGATTACCAGTACTAATGTGCGATCGCTATCAACTTTGCGCGGAAGCATAGTGCAGCCCATTTATTTCTCCAAGCCCCAATGGGCGGGGGGGGGGGGGGGGGCAAGATGAGATTTATAGAGGTTTATAGAAACATACATAATTTCGCTAATTCCGCATAGAAATATAATTTTGAACACTTTTATAGAGGTTCAGAAACATAAATCGAGAGCGTTCGTTACGTTGCTTTGAACTGGATTAGTGAAAAAAGCATAACATTTTTTATCAGTTATTCGCTACTATGATGTTTTAGGCGCGTTTTCGTGACGTTCTACGGAGAGACCACGACAACTTACAATAAGACGTGTGTGAGCAGAAAGTGTACAGAACAGTCTGCATATTTATCTTTTTCAGACACATATATTAACCCTGTCGAATAGATTGTTTAAATTCGCAAGCTGCGTGACAAACAGTGTTGAACCTGATAGGATCTACACTGTTTGTAAAGGTGAGGTTGTCGTGAACAGTAGATCGGAATTGACGAATCTGGTCAGACAAATTTCACCTACGCATATATTAACCCTTATCCTGTTGAATAGATTATCAACCAATCTGATCTTACACCGCCTTCGTTTAGTGACAAACAGTGTTGAACCTGATAGGATCTACACTGTTTGTAAAGGTAAAGTTGTCGTGAGCAGTAGCAAATTAGGTAACAAATGTACAAATATAAATCGCACTCACATCATTTTTCCTTCCATTTTATTTTCCTTTTCCTCAAAAAAGCAGAACACAAAACGTACAGATAATATTGCGTGGCTTTCCTTCCGAAGAAATAAGCTAGCAAGTGGGAAGAGTGGATGTGTGTGAGGGGTTTTTATGCGGAGAAAAGCCTCCAAGACAACCTCTTTGATGCTTACTGACGAATCCATCCGTGTGTTCAATGATCGCCAATCAATATGGGTGGGGCGAAATTGTGGGTATAGAAAAACAATCAACTAGGGCGGGCGAAAACCGTCATCTCTTGTGCGTTTTCGTAGAAATAAAACGCATATTTTCTTAATGGATTGGCAATTAAACGATCACGACATTATCTCTCTTGTGCGATTGTACAAGAATAAGGTCACATACTTTCTTAAAAGTGGGCCAATAGAACAATCAAGGTTATTTAAAACTTTTAGCTGTTAGTAGTTGTAGCGTCTGATAAAGCGTCTGACAATGTACTATAAACATTAACACTCTATTGTTATACTTGGGAAACGATGTAGGCGCTAACGATGTTGTTTGAAAAATATACTTAACCGCGATTAAACGCTGTCAATTTATATTAACGCTCACACCTGATCGCATACCAACACGAATGAATGAGCCGTGTGAATCAAAGAGGTCCAAAATGATGCTAACTCCGAAGAGCTCCAAAATGATGCTTACTCCAAAGAGGTTCAAAATGATGCTTATTTGAATCATAAGAGGTCCGGGCTGATTGGGGACATATATATACTACTCTACTTGTTGTTTTCACCTCTGCACCAGGGGAATGGGATCCTCCGTTAGGTGACTTTCTAGGGGATTTAACAGACGAAACACCAAACAATGAAATAACCAAATTCGTTACCGGTGGACCAAAGAATTACGCCTATTGTCTGGCAAAACCTAATAAAAAAGGTCAATCCTCTATTTGCAAAGTCCGTGGGATTACGTTGAATTTCAAAAACGCCCTTGATATCAATTTTAATACTCTGAAACAAATGGTCACTGGAAAAAAGTCAGCCGATTCCATCCAAGTTATTGATGAAAACAAAATTGCGAAAAACCCCGAGACGTGTAACATCATCACTAAGACAGAATGCAAGGACTACAGAATTGTGTTCGACAAACGTGGTCTTTCAGATAATTATGATTCTTTTCCATATGGGTTCTAAATGTTCGTTAAGATCATTTTAAAATGTTTGGTTTTATGTTACTCTTCTGTATTTGCATTTGTTCAATGTACTCATTCAAAGTGTATTTATTTTGATGAACAATAAAATCATTAAAATATGAACTGTCTTCGTTTTCTTAGACAACTATGTATTTCATTAGTCATCAAAGCACATAAGTTATACATTTGACACTTTATGCAAAATACAACAAGTCATTTTAACATGAATGACGCCTGAGTAATTCTGATAGAGGTCAATCGATATTGGGGCGCTAACTTTATTAATTGTGCCAAATTATGACACCAGCATGAAAATTCTTTAATTCCAAGATGACGGGCCTGCATAGAATAACGGCAGGATTAACATGTGCTTCCTGATCTATGTATTATACCACACAGTATCCATACAGTCATCTGCTGATGACCTAAATATAGCCTTTGGTCATTTAAGGATGAACATGACTATATTTAGACCCGGCTTTTCCAGATCTTGTTTCAGATGTTACTCGTGTCAGGTTTTTGGCCACCACGAAAGCAGATGTCAGAAGAAAAAACTCTGTCCAAATTGTGGTGAAGAAAAACATGTCGATAATCACCAAAACTGTAAAAATGAGGCCAAATGTGTAAATTGTGGTGGCAAGCATGCTGTTTTCTCTCGAGATTGTCAGACATGGAAAAAAGAAAAAGAAATACTTACTGTCAAATACCAAAGGGGGATGACATTCCCAGAAGCGCGGAAAATTGTTGACGAGCGATACACAACACCAACCACCAGTTACGCCAGCATCACAAAGGGTGCTGGTGTACAAGTTTCCAGCTCCGCAACGCAGACTGTTGAATCATGCATAGCTGAACTAAAGAAATCTGGTGCATGGAGCAAATCCACTCCAGCACCACAAAGTTCAACCAATTTATCAAAGGGCGCAATCCAGGTTGCTTCGGATCGGTCGACAGCGACCGTACCGAAGCCAGCGCCGCATGTAAAAGAGAAACTCGACTCAGGTCGAACTAATAAGGGATCGGAAGATCCGATCAAAAAACATCAATTGTCTCTAAAACAAACAGACAGACAACGTAAAATGGAAAGAGACAATATAAAATTCCAGAACAGATTCGGATCTTTGAGTGACAGTGATATGGAGTTTGAAACTCCATCATCACCAAATGGCAATAACAGATCGAGGTCAGCAACACCACGAGCTGGTGGTAGCAGATCTATATCACCAATTGCAGCTCCAATATAGTTTCTAGTCTTAATCTCTTCATAAAATGGATTTAAAACACAAAATAATACAATGGAATTGTCGAGGTCTTAAATCAAATTATAATGAACTCTTATTACTTATTTCGTTATTAAACCCATCGGTTTTTTGTTTGCAAGAAACTTTTTTAAAAACTGATGACAGCATCGATGTCAGGGGTTTCAATACATACAACTATATCTATTCTGATGGTAACAAACCATCTGGTGGCAGTTCAATTCTTGTTAAATCATGTTTACCACAAAGAGAGATCAAATTAAAAACAGACCTACAAGCTGTAGCAGTATCGGTTTCTCTGGATAAAGAAACTACAATATGCTCTTTATATATTCCACCCTCATTTTCTTTAAAGCCCGAACATCTTGACTCATTGCTGAGTCAGCTTCCATCCCCATATCTTTTAGTTGGCGACTTCAATGGTCACAATATTCTATGGGGCTGTAAAGATATCAATAACAGAGGAGCACTTGTTGAAGATTTTATTGCAAAGAGCGATCTTTGCTTGATGAATGATAAATCTTACACTTACCTTCACCCAGCGACAGGTCATTTGTCTTCTTTAGATCTCTCTTTGTGCCACCCATCTCTCTTCTTGGACTATGACTGGTCTGTTCATGATGATCAGTGCGGAAGTGATCACTTCCCTGTTATAATTGAGAGCGTAAACGAACAAGATGAGGACTGTAGCCAGAAATGGAAAATGAATAAAGCCGACTGGGAATTATTCCGTAATTTATGTGAAGAAGAGTTATCATTTGATCACTTAAATGAATCATCTGACATTGTTTCTGATTTCACAGATAAACTAATTAATATATCAGAACAATGCATTCCAAAGACCTCCATAAATACCAAGAAAAGCAAGCCTTGGTTTAATAATGACTGTAAAGAAGCTATTCAAAAGCGCAAACAGGCTCTAAATAAGTTCTGCAAAAGTCCCACTTCAGAAAAGCTAAACGACGTTCAAGTTTTTAGAGCTAAAGCTCGGCGAACAATCCGAGCTTCCAAACGAAAGTCATGGACAGAATATGTCTCCAAATTGAACTACAAAACCCCCATTAAAAAGGTTTGGGATATGGTACGAAAAATTTCAGGAAAAACAAAGTCCTCTAGTTTTACACATTTAAATACTGGTTTTGACACAAAAGCTTCGACAAAAAAAGATATTTCAGATACTCTTGGGAGCACATTCTTGAATAATTCATCATCGCGTAATTATTCTGACACTTTTAGAAATTTCAAAAAGGACCAGGAGAAAAGAAAACTTAACTTCAAATCCCTTAATCACGAAGAATACAACACACCTTTTAACTTATCCGAACTAGTTGAAGCCATTGAAAAATCACATGATACGGCAACCGGCCCCGATGAAATTCATTATCAGATGCTTAAGCATCTGCCAAAAAGTTCTCTTACAACACACTTTTAGATATCTTTAATAATATTTGGGAAACGGGGGTCTGTCCTGAGAGCTGGCGTGTAGCTACAGTTGTACCAATTCCGAAACCAGGGAAAGATCATGCAGAACCTACAAATTATCGTCCGATAGCTTTGACAAGTTGTTTGTGTAAAACATTGGAGAGAATGATAAACAAGATATTAGTCTGGTACTTAGAGTCCAACAACCTCATTTCAGAATATCAATCGGGTTTTCGTTCGGAACGCAGTACCAATGACAATTTAATAAGACTAGAAACATTTATACGAGATGCTTTTATTAACAAAGAACACGTAGTAGCTGTCTTTTTCGACTTGGAGAAAGCATATGATACAACATGGCGTTATGGTATATTGAAAGATCTCCATAACATTGGCTTAAGAGGAAAACTTCCAAGTTTTATTGAAAGCTTTTTAGGGTTGCGCATGTTTCAGGTGCGTGTGGGGTCTACCCTGTCAGATTTCTATGATCAAGAACAGGGTGTCCCACAGGGTAGTATTCTTTCAACTACGCTATTTAACATCAAACTAAACAATATTGTACAATGTTTGGACGACAAAACTGATTGTTCCTTGTATGTTGACGATTTCTGTATATGTTACCGTTCAAGAAATATGAAAACAATTGAACGAAAGTTGCAACAAAATTTAAAACGAATAGAAGAATGGACTGATAAAAATGGTTTCAAGTTCTCCGAGTCGAAAACGCAGTGTGTTCATTTTTGTAAACTACGGAAGAAACACGAACATCCTTCCTTGTTTTTATACGGATCACAAATTCCTGTTGTTGAAGAAGCCAAATTTCTTGGGGTCATATTTGATCAAAAGTTATCTTTTATTCCCCATATTAAATATCTTAAAGCGAAATGCTTAAAAGCTTTGAATCTTTTGAAAGTTTTAGCCCATACAAGTTGGGGAGCAGATCGGTATACTTTATTACATCTTTACCGGTCTTTAATAAGATCTAAATTAGATTATGGGTCTGTTGTTTATGGTTCTGCCAGAAAGTCCTATTTAAAATCATTGGATACTATCCATCACCAAGGCCTTCGTCTGGCTATGGGAGCCTTTCGTACTTCTCCCGTATTAAGCCTTTATGTAGAAGCAGGTGAACCATCTTTAACTTCGCGCAGAGAGAAACTTTCTCTTCAGTATGCTATTAGAATTGCTGCTAATCCATCTAACCCGGCATCCAAAATTTCATTTCCACCTCAATTTATAGAAAAGTATGAAACTAAACCCACAGCAATCAAACCTTTTGGATTACGAATTTTACCACTGCTAGAAAATTCAGGCATCGACCTTAAAAATATTCAAAAACATGAAACCGCCGAAGTTCCATCTTGGTGTATTAAACAACCTTCTATTCTGTTCGACTTGCATGATGGCAAAAAATCCGAATCAAATCCGATACTTCTCAAACAAAACTTCCAGGTACTGCAGTCACGTTACAATGAATACCAGCAAGTCTATACTGATGGTTCCAAAGAAGGAGATAAAGTTGGTTGTGCGTATGTTTCTAAAGATACGCACAAAACCATGCGCCTTCCAGATGGTTCATCTATTTTTACAGCTGAAGCCAAAGCAATAGACCTAGCTTTAGATTTTATCAGTTCTTCAATAATTCAAAAAGCAATTATATTTTCTGATTCACTTCTGTGCTTAAGGCTTTAGACCATTCATCATCTAAAAATCCTCAAATTCAAAAATTGATCGAAAAACATCATGAAATTTCTAAAACACTCCAAATCTTGTTTTGTTGGCTTCCGAGCCATATTGGCATTGTCGGCAATGAATATGCTGACAAGAAAGCAAAGGAATCGCTCAATCTTGATCCGTCTGTTTTTAAAATTCCTTTTAATAATTTTAAACCATTTATCAACCGATACATCTTGTCGGAATGGCAAGGCGAATGGGACCGTGCAATTAATAACAAACTCCATGCCATTAAACCTTTCGTTAGTACAAAATGCTCTCCTCCACAGTTTTCCAGAAAAGAGGACGTAGTATTAACACGACTGCGCATCGGCCATACTAGAGTTACTCATTCTTATATTTTTAATGGTGATGATCAACCTTCTTGTGTAGGTTGTGATCAGCCATTCACTGTGAAACATATCTTAATTGACTGTGTTGACTTTTCACCCTCACGTATTTTATATTTCAAAGCTGACACTTTGCAACAACTGTTTCGAGATGTACCTGTTGATAACATTATTTTATTCTTAAAAGAAATTGGTCTTTTTCATAAGATTTAACTGTTTCAGATTTTTATACATTATCATTCTGACTTCTTACTTTTAATATCGTCATAATTATTCATGCCGTTTAACCATTAACCGACTGACGCTTATGACCCACCAAGAGGGTTGACGCGTCGGTAAACACGAAATCATCATCATCATCATGCCGTTTAACCATTAACCGTTTGACGCTTATGACCCACAAAGAGGGTTGACGCGTCGTTAAACACGAAATCATCATCATCCAGATCTTGTTTCTAAAATTACCCGACCTGACTGAGAGTATAGCCTTTAGAACGATCATGCTATAATGGAAAGAGTGATCTTATTGTAGTATATTAGTATTCACAAATACGATGATCATAAGAAGAAGCTATACATAGTACCAATCAAACTGTTTGCAGGTGTCGGCCGACATGTGTATACTAGTCCACAATCAATGAAATTCTAATAATCTAAAAATAGTTGCACTCACGCTTGAATGATTTTTCACTCAAAAATCTGGTCTAGACTCCGGCCCCTGACTACTGGCGTGTTTTCGTAATGAAAAAATCTATTTTTCAAACATTTTGTTTAGTAAAAATGGCTGAAAAATAAATAAAGTATTTTTTTTTAATTTATATCTTTCACTTGCTAAATTGAACAAAATACATGGTTGAAAAATAAAATATATTTTTTTTAGCTCACCAGAGCCGAAGGCTCCGGGGGAGCTTATAGGATAGGCAGTTGTCCGTCGTCGTCTGCGTCTGCGTCTGCATCGTCCTCGTCAACATTTCATTTTCAAACGACATCTCCTCTGAAGCCACTGGGCCGATTCAGCCCAAATTTCATCTGTAGCATCCTTGGGCAGGGGGATTGAAAGTTTGTGTTTTTAATGAAAATCGACTGATTAGTTTGGTTGCTATGGCAACTTAGAGTTTCCATAGACTTATAATGGGGAAAATAGAAAAATGGCATTTACTGCCAAGCCTCTGCAGATATTTTGACAAAACTTTCTTAGAAATATGTCATAGGTAATCTACTATCTGCCATATGATTTTAGGCCTTCTGCTCATTTTTAGCTCACCTGAGCACGAAGTGCTCAAGGTGAGCTATTGTGATCGCCTTTTGTCCGGCGTCCGTCGTGTGGTGTGCGTCGTGCGTCGTCAACAATTCACTTAAATGACATCTCCTCCTAAACCAGTGAATGGATTTCAAAATACTTTCATAGAAATGTTCCTTGGGTGACCCTCTACCAAAATTGCTAAAATGGTTCCGCTCCGCAGAACAAAATGGGCACCAGAGCTAAAAATAGAAAAACCTTTAAACGACATCTCCTCCTAGCCCTTTTGCCCGATTTCAAAATAATTTCACAGAAATGTTCCTTGGATGACCCTCTACCAAAATTGCTAAAATGGTTCCGCTCCGCTGAACAAAATGGCCGCCAGAGCTAAAAATAGAAAAACCTTTAAATGACATCTCCTCCTAGCCCTTTGGCCGATTTCAAAATAATTTCACAGAAATGTTCCTTGGATGACCCTCTACTGAAATTGCTAAAATGGTTCCGCTCCGCTGAACAAAATGGCCGCCAGAGCTAAAAATAGAAAAACCTTAAAACGACATCTCCTCCTAGCCCTTTGGCCCGATTTCAAAATAATTTCACTGAAATGTTTCTTGCATGACCCTCTACCGAAATTGCTAAAGTGGTTTCACTCTGCTGAACAAAATGGCCGCAAGAGCTAAAAATAGAAAAACCTTTAAACGACATCTCCTTCTAGCCCTTTGGTCCGATTTCAAAATAATTTCACAGAAATGTTCCTTGGATGGCCCTCTACAAAAATTGCTAAAATGGTTCCGCTCCGTAGAACAAAATGGCCACCAGAGCTAAAAATAGAAAAACCTTTAAACGACATCTCCTCCTAGCCCTTTGGCCCGATTTCAAAATAATTTCACAGAAATGTTCCTTGGATGACCCTCTACCAAAATTGCTAAAATGGTTTCGCTCCGCTGAACAAAATGGCCGCCAGAGCTAAAAATAGAAAAACCTTTAAACGCCATCTCCTCCTAGCCCTTTGGCCCGATTTCAAAATAATTTCACAGAAATGTTCCTTGGAGGACCCTCTACCGAAATTGCTAAAATGGTTCTGCTCCGCTGAACAAAATGGCCGCCAGAGCTAAAAAAAAAAAAAAAAACCTTTAAAAGACATCTCCTAGCCCTTTGGCCCGATTTCAAAATAATTTCACAGAAATGTTCCTTGGATGACCCTCTACCGAAATTGCTAAAATGGTTCCTCTCCGCTGAACAGAATGGCCGCCAGAGCTAAAAATAGAAAAACCTTTAAACGACATCTCCTCCTAGCCCTTTTGCCCGATTTCAACATAATTTCACTGAAATGTTTCTTTGATGACCCTCTAACGAAATTGCTAAAATGGTTATGCTCCGCTGAACAAAATGGCCGCAAGAGCTAAAAATAGAAAAACCTTTAAACGACATCTCCTCCTAGCCCTTTGGTCTGATTTCAAAATAATTTCACAGAAATGTTCCTTGGATGACCCTCTACCAAAATTGCTAAAATGGTTCCACTCCGCTGAAAAAAAAATGGCCGCCAGAGCTAAAAATAGAAAAACCTTTAAACAACATCTCCTCCTAGCCCTTTGGCCTGATTTCAAAATTATTTCACTGAAATGTTCCTTGGATGACCCTTTACAGAAATTGCTAAATTGGTTCCGCTCTGCTGAACAAAATGGCCGCCAGAGCTAAAAATAGAAAAACCTTTAAACGACATCTCCTCCTAGCCCTTTGGCCCAATTTCAAAATAATTTCACAGAAATGTTTCTTTGATGACCCTCTACCGAAATTGATAAAATGGTTCTGCTCCGCTGAACAAAATGGCCACCAGAGCTAAAAATAGAAATACCTTTAAGCAACATCTCCTAGCCCTTTGGCCTGATTTCATATTATAGCCTGGGCCAATAATGGCTCTCCAAGGGGCCCACTTGATACCCTATGGATCAGGTGAGCGATCCAGGGCCATCATGGCCCTCTTGTGTTTTATATTAGGATCACTTTTTGTCTGTCATCCGTGCGTAAACAATTTCTTCAAACGACATCTCCTAAACCACTGATCCGATTTTGACCAAACTTCACAGGAATGATCCTTAGGTGGACCCCTTTCAAAGTTGTTCAAATGGTTCTGGTCTGCTGCACATCTTGGTCGCAGGAGCCAAAAATAGATTTTTTTTCACCGAAAACTTAAAAAATCTTCTTCTCTGAAACCACAAGGCCCAGGTCTTTGATATTTGGTATGTCATCTAGTGGACTCCTATCAAGATTGTTCAAATTATAGTGCTGGGGCCCAAAATGCCCCCGCCCCAGGGCCCTTTGGTTTTACATAGGACTTTAGAGGGAATATCTTTAAAAATCTTCTTCTCTGAAACCCCAAGGCCCATGTCTTTGCTATTTGGTATGAAGCTTCTTCTAGTGGACCCCTACCAAGATTGTTCAAATTATAGTGCTGGGGCCAAAAATGCCCCCGCTGCGGGGCACTTTGGTTTTAAATGGGCTTATATAGGGAAAAATCTTTAAAAATCTTCTTCTCTGAAACCTCAAGGCCTATATCTTTGATATTTGGTATGAAGCTTCATCTAGTCAGTACCCTACCAAGATAGTTAAAATTATAGTGCTTTGGCCAGAATGCCCCCGCCCCGGGACACTTTGGTTTTACATGGGCTTTTATAGGGAAAATCTTTAAAAATCTTCTTCTCTGAAACCACAAGGCCGAGGTCTTTGCTATTTGGTATGAAGCTTCATCTAGTGGACCCCTACCAAGATTATTCAAATTATAGTGCTGGGGCCAAAAATGCCCCGCCCTGGGGCCCTTTGGTTTTACATAGGCTTATATAAGGAAAATCTTTAAAAATTCTTCTTCTCTGAAACCGCAAGGCCCAGGTCTTTGATATTTGGTGTGAAGCTTCATCTTGTGGACCACTACCAAAATTGTTCAAATTATAGCCCTGTGGCCAAAAATACCCCCGCTCCGGGGCCATTTGGTTTTACATAGATTTATTTTGGGAAAAAGTTTAAAAATCTTCTTCTGTGAAACCACTAGGCCTAGGTCTTTTATATTTGGTGTGAAATTTCATCTAGTGGACCTCTATCAAGATTGTTCAAATTATAGCCCTGGGGCCAAAAATGCCACCGCCCTGGGACCCTTTGGTTTAACAAGACTTATATGGGGAAATCTTCTTCTCTGAAACTGCAATGCCCTTGTCTTTGATATTTGGTATGAAGCTTCACCTTTTTAGACCTCCCTCAACATTATGCACATTATAACCCTGGGATCAATAATGGCCCTCCGCGGGGCCCACTTGTTACTCTATGGATCAGGTGAGCGATCCAGGGCCATCATGGCCCTCTTGTGTTTTATATTAGGATCACTTTTTGTCTGTCATCCGTGCGTAAACAATTTCTTCAAAAGACATCTCCTCCTAAACCACTGATCGGATTTTGACCAAACTTCATAGGAATGATCCTTAGGTGGTCCCCTTTCAAAGTTGTTCAAATGGTTCCGGTCTGTTGCACATCTAGGTCACAGGAGCCAAAAATAGATTTTTTTCACCGAAAACTTAAAAAATCTCTGAAACCAGAGGGCCCAGGTCTTTGATATTTGGTTTAAAGCTTCATCTAGTGGACCCCTACCAAGATTGTTCAAATTATAATGCTGGGGCCAAAAATGTCCCCGCCCCGGAGCCCTTTGGTTTTACATGGGCTTATATAGGGAAAATCTTAAAAAATCTTCTTCTCTGAAACCACAAGGCCCAGGTCTTTGATATTTGGTATGAAGCTTCATCTAGTGGACCCCTACCAAGATTGTTCAAATTATAGTGCTGGGGCCAAAAATGCCCCCGCCCAGGGGCCCTTTGGTTTTACATGGGCTAATATAGGGAAAATCTTTAAAAATCTTTTTCTCTGAAACCGCAAGGCCTAGGTCTTTGCTATTTGGAATGAAGCCTCATCTAGTGGACCCCTACCAAGATTGTTAAAATTATAGTGCTTTGGCCAGAATGCCCCCGCCCCGGGACCCTTTGGTTTTACATAGGCTTATATAGGGAAAATCTTTAAAAATCATCTTCTCTGAAACCACAAGGCCCAGGTCTTTGATATTTGGTATGAAGCTATGCCCCCGCTCCGGGGCCCTTTGGTTTTACATAGACTTATATAGGGAAAATCTTTAAAAGTAGAAGAAAAACAAAGATCAAAATCTTCTGTGAACCGACAAGGCCTAGGTCTTTGATATTTGGTATGAAGCTTCATCTAGTGGCCCTCTACCAAGATTGTTCAAATTATAGCCATGAGACCAAAAGTGCCCCCGCCTTGGGGCCCTTTGGTTTTACATAGACTTATCTAGGGAAAATCTTTAAATATCTTCTTCTCTGAAACCACAAGGCCTAGGTGTTTGATATTTTGTATGAAGCTTCACTTTGTGGACCTCTACCAAGATTGTTCAAATTATAGCCATGTGGCCAAAAATGCCCCTGCTCTGGGGCCCTTTGGTTTTACATAGACTTGCTTCCAAAGGATAACCTTTTTATAGAACATAATTACATAGGGAAAATCTTGAAAAATTTTCTCCTCTAAAACCAGAAGGCATAGGTCTTTGATATTTGGTATGAAGCTTCATCTAGTGGACCTCTACCAAGATTGTTCAAATTATAGCCCTGAGACCAAAAATGCCCCCGTCT
Organism: Lucinisca nassula; assembly: GCA_963580285.1. Taxonomy (NCBI): domain Eukaryota; kingdom Metazoa; phylum Mollusca; class Bivalvia; order Lucinida; family Lucinidae; genus Lucinisca; species Lucinisca nassula. The sequence goes on from OY757020.1 coordinate 42,326,962, forward strand.
CAGGGCCCCTTGGACTTACATAGGCTTATATAGGGAAAATCTTGAAAAAACTTCAGTGAAACCACAAGGCCTAGATCTTTGATATTTGGTATGAAATTTCATCAGGTGGACCTCTATCAAGATTATTCAAATTATAGCCCTCGGGCCACAACCCCCACCCCTCTGAAACAACAAGGCCCAGATCTTTGATATTTGGTATGAAGCTTCATCTTGTGGACCTCTATCAAGATTGTTCAAATTATAGCCCTGAGGCCAAAATTGCCCCCGCTCCTGGGCCCTTTGGTTTTTCATAGACTTATATAGGGAAAATCTTGAAAAATCTTCTACTCTGAAACCACAAGGCCTAGGTCTTTGACATTTGGTATGAAGCTTCAGCTAGTGGACCTCTACCAAGATTGTTCAAATTATAGCCCTGGGACCACAATGCCCCCACCCCAGGGCCCTTTGGTATTACATAGACTTATAATAGAGATAATCTTTGAAAATCTTCTTCTCTGAAACAACAAGGCCCAGGTCTTTGATATTTGGAGTGAAGCTTCATGTAGTGGACCTCTATCAAGATTGTTTAAATTATAGCCCCGAGGCCAAAAATGCCCCTACCCCGGGGCCATTTGGTTTTACATAGGCTTATGTAAGGAATATCTTTAAAAAAATCTTCTTCTCTGAAACCGCAAGGCCCAGGTCTTTGATATTTGTTGTGTAGCTTCATCTAGTGGACCTTTGCCAAGATTGTTCAAATTATAGCCTTTTGTTGATATTTGGTATGAAGCTTCACCTTTTTAAACCTCCCTCAACATTATGCACATTATAACCCTGGGGTCAATAATGGCCCTCCCTGGGGCCCACTTGTTACTCTATGGATCAGGTGAGCGATCCAGGGCCATCATGGTCCTCTTGTGTTTTATATTAGGATCACTTTTTGTCTGTCATCCGTGCGTAAACAATTTCTTCAAATGACATCTCCTCCTAAACCACTGATCGGATTTTGACCAAACTTCACAGGAATGATCCTTAGGTGGACCCCTTTCAAAGTTGTTCAAATGGTTCCGGTCCGTTGCACATATAGGTCACAGGAGCCAAAAATAGATTTTTTTCACCGAAAACTTAAAAAATCTTCTTCTAGGAACTGCAAGGCCAAGGTCTTTGATATTTGGTATGAAGCTTCATCGAGTGGACCCTTACCAAGATTTTTCAAATTGTAGTGCTGGGGCCAAAAATGCCCCCGCCCCGGGACCCTTTGGTTTCACATGGGCTTATATAGGGAAAATCTTTAAAAATCTTTTTCTCTGAAACAGCAGAGCCCAGGTGTTTGATATTTGGTATGAAGCTTCATCTGGTGGACCCCTACCAAGATTGTTCAAATTATAGTGCTGGGGCCAAAAATGCCTCCGCCCCGGGGCCCTTTGGTTTTACATGGGCTTATATAAGGAAATCTTTAAAAATCTTCTTCTCTGAAACCGCAAGGCCCAGGTCTTTGATATTTGGTATGAAGCTTCATCTTATGGACCCCTACCAAGATTGTTCAAATTATAGCCCTGGGGCCAAAAATGCCCCAGCTCCGGGCCCACTATGGTTTTACATAGACTTCTGTTTGGAAAATCTTTAAAAAAATTTCTTCTGTGAAACCACAAGGCCTAGGTCTTTGATATTTGGTGTGAAATTTCATCTAGTGGACCTCTATCAAGATTTGCCAAATTGTAGCCCTTGGGCCAAAAATGCCCCCACCCAGAGACCCTTTGGTTTTACATACTTATATAGGGAATTATTTAAAAATCTTCTTCTCTGAAACTGCAAGGCCCATGTCTTTGATATTTTGGTATGGAGCTTCTTCTAGTGGACCTCTACCAATATTGTTCAAATTATAGCCCTCGGGCCACAAATGCCCCCGCCCCGGAGCCCTTTGGTTTTACATAGACTTATATAGAGATAATCTTTGAAAAATCTTCTCTGAAACAGCAAGGCCCAGGTCTTGGATATTTGGTGTGAAGCTTCATCTAGTGGACCTCTATCAAGATTGTTTAAATTATAGCCCCGAGGCAAAAAATACCCCCGCCCCGGGGCCATTTGGTTTTACATAGGCTTATGTAGGGAATATCTTTAAAAAAATCTTCTCTGAAACCGCAAGGCACAGGTGTTTGATATTAGGTGTGTAGCTTCATCTATTGGACCTTTGGCAAGATTGTTCAAATTATAGCCTTTGTTGGTATTTGGTATGACCCTTCACCTTTTTAGACCTCCCTCAACATTATGCACATTATAGCCCTGGTGTCAATAATGACCCTCCCCGGGGCCCACTTATTACTCTATGGATCAGGTGAGCAATCCAGGGCCATCATGGCCCTCTTGTGTTTTATATAAGGATCACTTTTTGTCTGTCTTCCGTGCGTAAACAATTTCTTCAAACGACATCTCCTCCTAAACCACTGATCGGATTTTGACCAAACTTCACAGGAATGATCCTTAGGTGGTCCCCTTTCAAAGTTGTTCAAATGGTTCCGGTCCGTTGCACATATAGGTCACAGGAGCCAAAAAAAGATTTTTTTCACCGAAAACTTAAAAAAATTTCTTCTCTGAAACCACAAGGCCCAGGTCTTTGATAGTTGGTACGAAGCTTCATCTAGTGGACCCCTACCAAGGTTGTTCAAATTATAGTGCTGGGGCCAAAAATGCCCCCCGTCCCGGGGCCCTTTGGTTTTACATGGCCTTATATAGGGAAATCTTTAAAAATCTTCTCTGAAACCGCAAGGCCCAGGTCTTTGATATTTGGTATGAAGCTTCAACTAGTGGACCCCTACCAAGATTGTTCAAATTATATTGCTGGGGCCAAAAATGCCCCCACCCGGGGGCCCTTTGGTTTTACATGGGCTTATGAAGGGAAAATCTTTTTAAAATCTTCTCCTCTGAAACTGCAAGGCCCAGGTCTTTGCTATTTGGTAATAATAATAATAATAATAATCGACCTTATTTATAGAGGGTAACACATTTAGTAAACTAGTACTAATCTTCCATGTGGCCCTCTTTTCCTGGGTAGAAACCAGAACTAAGCAATGTGGATAAAGTCTCTTGCTCAAGGAAACAGCACTTGCCGCTCGTGGGGTTCGAACCCGGTACCTCTCGATCCCGAGTCCGATACTTTACCACTGCACCACAGCGCTCCACCGCTGGTATGAAGCTTCATCTAGTGGACCCCTACCAAGATTGTTCAAATTATAGTGCTGGGGCCAAAAATGCCCCTGCCCTGGGGCCCTTTGGTTTTACATAGACTATGTAGGGAAAATCTTTAAAAATCTTCTTCTCTGAAACTGCAAGGCCCAGGTCTTTGATATTTGGTATGAAGCTTCATCATGTTGACCTCTGCCAAGATTGTTCACATTATAGCCCTGGGGCCAAAAATGCCCCCGCCCAGGGGCCCTTTGGTTTTACATAGACTAAAATAGGGAAAATCTTGAAAAATCTTCTTCTCTGAAACCACAAGGCCTAGGTCTTTGATATTCGGTATGAAGCTTCAGCTAGTGGACCTCTACCAAGATTGTTCAAATTATAGCCCTGGGGCCAAAAATGCCCCCGCCCCGAGATCCTTTGGTTTTACATAGACTTATATAGGGAAATCTTTAAAAATCTTTCTCTGAAACTGCAAGGCCCATGTCTTTGATATCTGGTATGGAGCTTCATCTAGTGGACCTCTACCAAGATTGTTCAAATTATAGCCCTTGGGCCACAAATGCCCCTGCCCCGGGGCCCTATGGTTTTACATAGACTTATATAGAGATAATCTTTGAAAATCTTCTCTGAAACCGCAAGGCCCAGGTCTTTGATATTTGGTGTGAAGCTTCATCTGGTGGACCTCTATCAAGATTGTTTAAATTGTAGCTCTGAGGCAAAAAATGCCTCAGCTTGGGGCCTACATAGGCTTATGTAGGCTATATCTTTAAAAAATATTCTTCTCTGAAACCGCAAGGCCCAGATCTTTGATATTTGGTGTGTAGCTTCCATCTAGTGGACCTTTGCCAAGATTGTTCAAATTATAGCCTTTGTTGATATTTTGTATGAAGCTTCACCTTTTTAGACCTCCCTCAACATTATGCACATTATAACCCTGGGGTCAATAATGGCCCTCCCCGGGGCCAACTTGTTACTCTATGGATCAGGTGAGCGATCCAGGGCCATCATGGCCCTCTTGTTATTGGTTACCATGGAAACCAAAATGCAAAAAATAGACAAAAAATACTTAAAAATAATCTCCTCAGAAACCATATGCTCCAGGAGGCTGAGACTTTATGAAAATATTCACCATATTTGCCTTACAGATTTTGTGTTTTTTTATGAAATTTGGCCTTTTAGTTTTGTTGCTATGGCAACTTAGTTTCCATTGACTTATAATGGGGAAAACTGAAAAATGGCATTTACTGCCAAGTCATTGCAGATATTTTGACAAAACGTACATAAACATGTTCCTTGTGTAAACTTCTCTCAGCCATATGCTTTTATGTCAAACTGGGGGTCCCCCAGGTTGTGCCGGGGCCATGCCCCGCCCCCTCCACTTCATAAAATGCCTTATATCTCAGAAACCTTACAGATCCCAACCCCTAAACCATATATATTCTTGTTCCTTATGATAAGATGCATTTAGTGACACCAACCTGGGGGTCCCCCGGGTTGTGCCGGGGACATGCCCTGGACATGCCCTGCCCCCTCTATTTCATAAAATGCCATTTATCTCAGAAACTATTCAAATCCCCACCCCTAAACTATATATATTCTTGTTCCTTATGCTAAGATGCATTAAGTGACACCAACCTGGGGGTCCCCCGGGATGTGCCGGGGACATGCCCCACCCCCTCCACTTCATAAAATGCCATATATCTCAGAAACCATACAGATCCCTACCCCTAAACTATATATATTCTTGTTCCTTATGCTAAGATGTATTAAGTGACACCAACCTGGGGGTCCCCCGGGTTGTGTCGGGACAATGCCCAACCCCCTCCACTTCATAAAAGGCCAAATATTCCATAAACCTTGCAGATCCCCTGCCCTAAACCATATATATTCTTGTTCCTTATGATAAGACACATTCAGTGACACAAACCTAGGGGTCACAAAGGGTGCTCCCGGGCCATGCTTCAACCATTGATATCACAAAAAAACATATATCAGAGAAACTGTTCAGAGCCCCATCCCCCCCAGGTATTAGACTTCCTGCCTTGCCGTGGCTCTGGGGGCTCAATTCCCACTGGGCACGTTGCTGCTGTGGTCAATGTGCCCACTGGGAAGAGCTAAAGGAAGTACCACCCGTTTGCCGTGGGTGGCGTCCTGTAAACCGGAAGAAGGGATCCTGGAGGTTGAGGGTTACCTGAGGTGGCGGTGCTTCAGGTGCCCAACACGCCTCTTTGGCCTGGCTTTTCGGTGTAGACGGGTGGCCGTGCGGTCCGGCACGGTCAATCGGCTGGTCACGCCGAGCCCTAGAGATACCGCTTTGCTTTCTCTTCAACTCTTTTTGTATCTTTCCTGATACCAACCATATGCCCATTTACCTTACCCTTTTCTGTCTTTTTATCTCTAGAAGGCGGTGGCTTAACGGATCAATCGTGTAGGCATTTTGTTTATACGAGTATATCTCACGTGTATCTCTAACATCTGCGAGTTGGATAACCACTCCAGTATGGTGTTCCCTTGTAGGGCTCCACGGAGGGCGGAGAGCACTTGGGACGAAACTAGAATTTTTTTCTTATGGCTCCTGGAAAAAAACATAACCGCAAATCACCTAACCGCAAATCACCTAACCACAACGCACCTAAACGTAAAAAACAAGAAGATTCATCCGAATCGGATGAACACAGTCAACAATCCAGTCAGCAGTCAAGTCAACAATCTAGTCAGCAGTCTGCTGAACCAAATTTTGACAATGTTCCGCGTTTCTTGGTCGTTACGTCACTTGACGATACACGAACTGTATCTAGCCTTTCCCCCTTCGTCATCGAGAAAAGTATTCTCTCCATTGCCGGACACCCTAAGAGTATAAAACAACTCAAATCGGGTGATCTTCTCTTGGAAGTCGAGAAAAAACAGCAAGTGGTAAGCCTGCTAAACACCAACAAACTCTTTGATCTAAAAGTTAAAGTCGCTTTACATAACACGCTCAATTCATCTAGGGGAGTGATTCGCAGTCCAGAACTGCGTCCTTGCTCAGATGAAGAGATAGTCGATAACCTTAAGGATCAGGGAGTTGTTGGTGTTCGTAACATTCAAGTTCGTAGAAATGGTGTACTAAAACCAACAGCAACTTATGTGTTGACTTTTAATACACCAATTCTACCCAAGAAAATCAAAGTAGCGTATCTTTCCATTAACGTAGAGGTATACATCCCAAACCCTCTTAGATGTTACTCTTGTCAGGCTTTTGGCCATCACGAAAGCAGATGTCAGAGAAAAAAACTCTGTCCTAATTGTGGTGAAGAAAAGCATGTTGATAATCACCTCAACTGCAAAAATGAACCCAAATGCGTAAATTGTGATGGCAAACATGCTGTTTTCTCCCGAGACTGTCCGGCGTGGAAAAAAGAAAAAGAAATACTTACCGTCAAATACCAAAGGGGGATAACATTCCCAGAAGCGCGGAAGATTGTCGAAGAGCGATACATAACACCAACCACCAGTTTCGCCAGCATCACAAAGGGTGCTGGTGTAAAATGTACCAGCTCCGCAACACAGACTGCTGAATCATACATTGCTGAACTGAAAAAGTCTGGTGCATGGAGTAAATCCACTCCAGCACCACAAAGTTCAACCAATTTATCAAAAGGCGCAATCCAGGTTGCTTCGGATCGGTCGACAGCGACCGTACCGAAGCCAGCGCCGAATGTAAAAGAGAAACCCGACCCAGGTCGAACTAATAAGGGGTCGCAAGATCCGATAAGAAAACATCAATTGTCTCAAAGACAAACAGACAGACAACGTAAAATGGAAAGAGACAATATAAAATTTCAGAACAGATTCGGATCTTTGAGTGACAGTGATATGGAGTTGACTGAAACTCCATCATCACCAAGTGGCAATAACAGATCGAGGTCTGCCACACCACGAGCTGGTGGTAGCAGATCTATATCACCAATTGCACCTCCATAATAGTTTCTAGTCTTTAAATATCTCTCCTTAAAATGGATTTAAAACACAAAATAATACAATGGAATTGTCGAGGTCTTAAATCAAATTATAATGAACTCTTATTACTTATTTCGCTACTAACCCCATCGGTGTTTTGTTTGCAAGAAACTTTTTTAAAAACTGATGACAACATAGATGTCAGGGGTTTCAATACATACAACTATATCTATTCTGATGGTAACAAACCATCTGGTGGCAGCTCAATTTTTGTTAAATCATGTTTACCACAAAGAGAGATCAAATTAAAAACCGACCTTCAAGCTGTAGCAGTATCGGTTTCTCTGGATAAAGAAACTACAGTTTGCTCTCTATATATCCCACCCTCATTTTCTTTAAAGCCCGAACATCTTGACTCATTGCTGAGTCAACTTCCATCGCCATATCTTTTAGTTGGCGACTTCAATGGTCACAATATTCTATGGGGCTGTAAAGATGTCAATAACAGAGGAGCACTTGTCGAAGATTTTATTGCAAAGAACGGTCTGTGCTTGATGAATGATAAATCTTACACTTACCTTCACCCTGCGACAGGTCATTTGTCTTCTTTAGATCTCTCTTTGTGTCACCCATCTCTCTTCTTGGACTATGACTGGTCTGTTCATGATGATCAGTGCGGAAGTGATCACTTTCCTGTTATAATAGAGAGCGTAAACGAACCAGATGAAGACTGTAACCAGAAATGGAAAATGAATAAAGCCGACTGGGAATTATTCCATAATTTATGTGAAGAAGAGTTATCAGTTGATCACTTAAATGAATCATCTGACATTGTTTCTGATTTCACAGATACACTTATTAACATATCAGAACAATGCATTCCAAAGACCTCCACAAATACTAAGAAAAGCAAGCCTTGGTTTAATAATGACTGTAAAGAAGCTATTAAAAAGCGTAAACAGGCTCTAAATAAGTTCTGCAAAAATCCCACTTCAGAAAAGCTCAACGACGTAAAAGTTTTTAGAGCTAAAGCTCGGCGAACAATCCGAGCTTCCAAACGAAAGTCATGGAGAGAATATGTCTCCAAATTGAACTATAAAACCCCCATTAAAAAGGTTTGGGATATGGTACGAAAAATTTCAGGAAAAACAAAGTCTTCTAGTTTTACACATTTAAATACTGAATTTGACACAATAGCTTCAACAAAAAAAGATATTTCAGATACTCTTGGTCACACATTTTTGAGAAATTCATCATCGCGTAATTATTCTGACACTTTTAGAAATTTCAAAAAGGACCAGGAGAAAAGAAAACTTAACTTCAAATCCCTTAATCACGAAGAATACAACACACCTTTTAACTTATCCGAACTCGTTGAAGCCATTGAAAAATCACATGATACGGCAACCGGCCCCGATGAAATTCATTATCAGATGCTTAAGCATCTGCCAAAAAGTTCTCTTACAACACTTTTAGATATCTTTAATAATATTTGGGAAACGGGGGTCTGTCCTGAGAGTTGGCGTGTAGCTACAGTTGTACCAATTCCGAAACCAGGGAAAGATCATGCAGAACCTACAAATTATCGTCCGATAGCTTTGACAAGTTGTTTGTGTAAAACATTGGAGAGAATGATAAACAAGAGATTAGTCTGGTACTTAGAGTCCAACAACCTCATTTCAGAATATCAATCGGGCTTTCGTTCGGAACGTAGTACCAATGACAATTTAATAAGACTAGAAACATTTATACGAGATGCTTTTATTAACAAAGAACACGTAGTGGCTGTCTTTTTCGACTTGGAGAAAGCATATGATACAACATGGCGTTATGGAATATTGAAAGATCTACATAACATTGGCTTAAGAGGAAAACTTCCCAGTTTTATTGAAAGCTTTTTAGGGGAGCGCATGTTTCAGGTGCGTGTGGGGTCTACCCTGTCAGATTTCTATGATCAAGAACAGGGTGTCCCACAGGGTAGTATTCTTTCAACTACGCTATTTAACATCAAAATAAACAATATTGTACAATGTTTGGACGACAAAACTGATTGTTCCATTGTATGTTGATGATTTTTGTATATGTTACCGTTCAAAAAAATATGAAAACAATTGAACGAAAGTTACAACAAAATTTAAAAAGAATAGAAGAATGGACTGATAAAAATGGTTTCAAGTTCTCCAAGTCGAAAACGCAGTGTGTTCATTTTTGTAAACTACGGAAGAAACACGAACATCCTTCCCTGTTTTTATACGGATCACAAATTCCTGTTGTTGAAGAAGCCAAATTTCTTGGGGTCATATTTGATCAAAAGTTATCTTTTATTCCACATATTAAATATCTTAAAGCGAAATGCTTAAAAGCTTTGAATCTTTTGAAAGTTTTAGCTCATACAAGTTGGGGAGCAGATCGGTATACTTTATTACATCTTTACCGGTCTCTAATAAGATCTAAATTAGATTATGGGTCTGTTGTTTATGGTTCTGCCAGAAAGTCCTATTTAAAATCCTTGGATACTATCCATCACCAAGGCCTTCGTCTGGCCATGGGAGCCTTCCGTACTTCTCCCGTATTAAGCCTTTATGTAGAAGCAGGTGAACCATCTTTAACCTCGCGCAGAGAGAAACTTTCTCTTCAGTATGCTATCAGACTTGCTGCAAATCCATCTAACCCGGCATCCAAAATTTCATTTCGACCTCAATTTGTAGATAAGTATGAAACAAAACCCACAGCAATCAAACCTTTTGGATTACGTATTTTACCACTGCTGGAAAATTCAGGTATCGACCTTAAAAATATTCAAAAACATGAAACCGCCGAAGTTCCATCTTGGTGTATTAAACAACCTTCTATTCTGTTCGACTTACATGATGGAAAAAAATCCGAATCAAATCCAATACTTCTCAAACAAAACTTTCAGGTACTGCAGTCACGTTACAATGATTACCAGCAGGTCTATACTGATGGTTCCAAAGAAGGAGATAAAGTTGGCTGTGCGTATGTTTCTAAAGATACGCACAAAACCATGCGCCTTCCAGATGGTTCATCTATTTTTACAGCTGAAGCCAAAGCAATAGACCTAGCTTTAGATTTTATCAGTTCTTCAAAAATTCAAAAAGCAATTATATTTTCGGATTCACTTTCTGTGCTTTAGGCTTTAGACCATTCATCATCTAAAAATCCTCAAATTCAAAAATTGATCGAAAAACATCATGAAATTTCTAAAACACACCAAATCTTGTTTTGTTGGCTTCCGAGCCATATTGGCATTGTCGGCAATGAATATGCTGACAAGAAAGCAAAGGAATCGCTCAATCTTGATCCATCTGTTTTTAAAATTCCTTTTAACAATTTTAAACCATTCATCAACAGATACATCTTGTCGGAATGGCAAGGCGAATGGGACCGTGCAATAAATAACAAACTCCATGCCATTAAACCTGTCGTTAGTACAAAATGCTCTCCTCCACAGTTTTCCAGAAAAGAGGACGTAGTATTAACACGACTGCGCATCGGCCATACTAGAGTTACTCATTCTTATATTTTTAATGGTGATGATCAGCCTTCTTGTGTAGGTTGTGATCAGCCATTCACTGTGAAACATATCTTAATTGACTGTGTTGACTTTTCACCCTCACGTATTTTATATTTCAAAGCTGACACTTTGCAACAACTGTTTCGAGATGTACCTGTTGATAATATTATTTTATTCTTAAAAGAAATTGGACTTTTTCATAAGATTTAACTGTTTCAGATTTTTATACATTATCATTCTGACTTTTTACTTTTAATATCATCATAATTATTCATGCCGTTTAACCATCAACCGTTTGACGCTTATGACCCACAAAGAGGGTTGACGCGTCGTTAAACACGAAATCATCATCATCATCAGAGCCCCATCCCTAAACCATATATATTCTTGTTCCTTATGATAAGATGTAATCAGTGACACCAGCATGCGGGTCCACCCAGGGTGCCATGGGCCATGCACCATGCACCACCCCTTTATTTATTAAAGTCCATATATCTCAGAAACGATACAGATCTCCACCCCTAAACAATATACAGTCCAACCTGTATTAAGCAAGCACCTATGGGATAATCAAAAAGTGCTTGCTTAAGACAGGTGCTTGCTTAACACAGGTAAATTTTAATACATTTTCCTTTTTTGGGAACTGAAAGCCTGCTTGCTTAAGACAGGTTGCTTGCTTAATAGAGGTGGCCACTAAGACAGGCTTTACTGTATATTCTTGTTCCTTATGATAAGATGCATTAAGTGACACCAACCTGGGGGTCCCCCGGGATATGCCCCGACCCCTCCACTTCATAAAAGGCCATTTATCTCAGAAAGCATTCAGATCCCCACCCTTAAACCATATATATTCTTGTTCCTTATGATAAGACGCATTAAGTGACACCAACCTGTGGGTCCCCCGGGATGTGCCGGGGACATGCCCCACTCCTTCCACTTCATAAAATGCCATTTATCTCCGAAACCATTGAGATCCCCACGCCTAAACAATATATAATCTGATTCCTTACGATAAGTTGCATTCAGTGACACCAATTTTGGGGTCCCCTGGGATGTGCCGGTACCATGCCAAACCCAACCCCTCCTCTTCGTAAAAGGCCAAATATTCCAGAAACCTTACAGATACCCACCCCTAAACCATATACATTCATGCTCCACCCCTTCACTTCACAAACGACCATATATCTGAGAAACTGTTCAGAGCCCCACCCCTAAACCATATATATTCTTGTTCCTTATGATAACACGCAATCAGTGACACCAGCATGCAGGTCCCCCCGGGGTGCCACAGGCCATGCCCCACCCCTTTACTCCATTAAAATCCATATATCTCAGAAACCGTTCAGATCCCCACCCCTTAACCATATTTATTCTTGTTCCTCATGATAAGACTCAACTTCATAATAGGCCATATATCTCAGAAACCATTCAAATCCCAATCCTATTATCACATATATTCTTGTTCATTGTTATTAGACACATTCGGTCACCCACATCCTTGGGGGTCCGCAGGGGCCATTTCTCTCCCTGCCACTTCATTAAAGTGCCTCATATCTCAGAAACCATTCAGATCCCCACCATTTAACCGTATATACACTTGGTCCTTATGATGAGACTTATTCATTGACAACAATCTTTGGCTTTTCTGGGATCTGCCATGCCCGATTCCCTCCATTGCTTAAAAGGCCTTACATCTCATGAACCATACATACATATTCCCACAGATAAACCATATATGTCTTTGTTCCTTTTGATAAGACGCATTTAGAGTGACACCAACCAGGGCTCCATTTGGTCCATGCCCCGATCTCTCTACTTTTATAAAACACCTAATATTTCAGATACAGTCCACATGGGTGCACATTTGGGTATGGGGTTTGTTTGGGAGACTTTATAATTGGTATAATAAAATCATATGTTATAATACATGGCCGCCATTGAGCAGTGTCCACCTGAGCTCAGGTTTATGAACTTTGGCTCTTTGGTTTGTTTGCTATGCCAAGTTTTGAGTTTCCATTGTCCTATAACGGGAAAATTGAAAAATGACATTAATGCCTTTCAAGATATTTTGTCACACTTTCATAGAAATGTTCCTTTAATAATGTTCTTTTTGGCCTATTTGTTGCCACAGATGGGAAATTGTCAATTGTCATCTGTTGTCCTGCAACAACACATTCAAGCGACATCGAATCTAAAGCCACGAGGCTTATTGGGTCCAAATTTTATCTGTAGCATCCTAGGGCACAGGGCTTCCATGGTTAATTAAAATACATTGCTGCCAGTGGGCAGTGGCCCCCTGAGCTCTGGTGAGCATTGTGGCCCATGGGCCTCTTGTTTTAAACATTTTCAGACTGGTATATATTTTTTCGTTGATACTTTTATGACTTATTTGTTTTGAATCTATTTATATTGAATACGTTTAGTCATTGCAAAATAAATATTACAAAACAATTCATCACATTCCTTTCTTGCACCCCCATGGCAGTTATTTATTTATTTATTGAAATCAATGCATCAACGACCACATGAGTCGGACAACCCCAAAGACATGCTCTATGTTTTTCAATAAATAATGTAAACCCTAATTAGACACCGCATAATCAAAATAGATGTCTGATTTGGGTCTATACCGTCGCCATATGATTCAGCTTGCCAGAATTCCTGCTAGAAAAAATTGTAGTTCCTGATCAGACGCCACAGAATTTCTAGATACACATTTGCCCATTAAAAATTAAACGCAGAGTCAGCAGTGAAACTCTGATCAGACGCAACATGATCATTGTGGCTCGCATTTTCATTTACAAACACTAAACACCCGAATCAGGCACCGTATAATTATTGTACTATGTCTGATCTGGCTCTGCATTGTTTGCATCCGTCTGTCCGTAAAAAAAAAGCTCCGTCGTCGGTAGACCCTGATCAGACGTCGCATAATCATTCAGCGGTGTCTGATTTTGATCTATCCTGTCGCGATATGACTATGTTTGTTCCTAACAAACACTGTAGACCCGAATAAAACGCCGCATACTAATAATGCGGAGTGTAATCGGGGTCTGCACTGTTTGTCTATGTCCATATTATACGCACCGTCGGCGGGGTGATGTGCCTGCCCCACTCTTCGTCGGGTTGCTGCTCATCATCAGACTCGGAAGCAGGGTCTTCTTCAACCGAAGAGAACCCAGAAAACTCAGAGACATCGGTGTCGAAGTCAAACTCATCAGCAGAGCTCTCAATATCAGACATGGTTGCAAAACAGACGTAACTAATTAGCAACTAATTGCAAAAAGATGCTCATCGGCAGATGTTCTCAAACGAACTGAAGTTTGAGGCATTTACCGTTATGGTTATATTTTTTGGAATTCTAATAAGAGTTTTTAGTTGGTGGTTATAGTAATTAATATTCATAAAAAAAGGCTATTAAGATAATTGGCTAAAACAATAGATCAATGCTAATCCGTCTATCCACCTGTGGTTTTATTGTCATCCGATGACCATTCGGGTATCCTTTTTGGGTGTTGTTATGTAATTTTAAGCAGCTCAAAGGCCCGCACCCTCTTGGAGACTTCCGTTACATGTGCTTTCCTGGGGTGTCATAAAATATTCGGAAGCCGCGGTGACTTATGTTCCAATAATCAAGGGTCATAAATCCCTAATAGCTGATTATTCTGCGTGCTTTAATACAAGAAATTGTTTACATAAACCACGCGTGGCCTTCATGACGTACAAACTATATAATAATAAATTATAGTCATTCAGGAATGTTTGATCCGAATCTGCACGGTTTGCGCATCATATATATATATATATATATATATATATATATATATATATATATATATATATATATATATATATATATATATATATATATATATAAAGCTCAGCGGTGAGACTCTCACCAGACTTCGCATAATCCGATCGGAATCCATCCTGCCACAATATGACTAATTCTGTTCATGGTAAATACTGCTAGCGAATACTGTTGACCCTAATACCACGGCGAATACTCATAATGCGGAGTGCAATCAGGATCTGTACTGTTTTTCTATATGGTCCGCTCGCATTATGCCGTCTACAAACACCATGGACCCGGCCCGGATCAGGCAGCGTATAATTATTGTGCAGTGTGTAATCTGGGCCTGCACTGTTTGCATCTATCTGTGCTTCAAAGAAAATGAAAAAGCGTAGTCGGCAGTGAGACCCTGATCAGACTTCGCATTATCATTCAGCGGTGTCCCATCCAGATGTCCTGTTGCGATATGACTGGAAAAATTGTTAGCAAGACCCGGATCAGGCACTGCAAAATAATTGTGCAAACACTGTAGACCCTAGAAACACGCCGCCGCATACTCATAATGTGGAGTGTAATCAGGTTCTGCACTGTTTTTATATGTCCCTATACGCATCTGGTCCGGCTCGTATTATGCCGTCTTCAAAAACTAAAGACCCGGATCAGACACCGCATAATAATTGTGCAAACACTGTAGACCCTAGTAACACGCCGCCACATACTCATAATGTCGAGTGTAATATATGCATCTGGTCCGGCTCGTATTATGCTGTCTACAAAAACTAAAGACCCGGGCCCCCAGGTATTAGACTTCCTGCCTTGCCGTGGCCCTGGGGGCTCAATTCCCACTTGGCACGTTGCTGCTGTGGTCGATGTTCCCACTGGGAAGAGCTAAAGGAAGTACCACCCGTTTGCCGTGGGTGGCGTCCTGTAAGCCGGAAGAAGGGATCCTGGAGGTTGAGGGATACCTGAGGTCGCGGTGCTTCAGATTCCCAACACGCCTCTTTGGCCTGGCTTTTCGGTGTAGACGGGAGGCTGTGCGGTCCGACACAGTCAATCGGCTGGTTGCGCCTTGCCCTAGAGATACGGCTTAACTTTCTCTTCCATTATTTTTGTATCTTTCCTGATACCAACCATGTGCCCATTTACCTTACCCTTTTCTGTCTTTTTATCTCTAGAAGGCAATTCTACCCAAGAAAATCAAAGTAGCATATCTTTCCATTAACGTTGAGGTATACATCCCAAACCCTCTTAGATGTTACTCTTGTAAGGCTTTTGGCAATCGCGAAAGCAGATGTCAGAGAAAAAAACTCTGTCCTAATTGTGGTGAAGAAAAGCATGTTGATAATCACCTCAACTGCAAAAATGAACCCAAATGCGTAAATTGTGATGGCAAACATGCTGTTTTCTCCCGAGACTGTCCGGCGTGGAAAAAAGAAAAAGAAATACTCACTGTCAAATACCAAAGGGGGATAACATTCCCAGAAGCGCGGAAGATTGTCGAAGAGCGATACATAACACCAACCACGGCAACTGGTCCCGATGAAATTCATTATCAGATGCTTAAGCATCTGCCAAAAAGTTCTCTTACAACACTTTTAGATATCTTTAATAATATTTGGGAAACGGGGGTCTGTCCTGAGAGCTGGCGTGTAGCTACAGTTGTACCAATTCCGAAACCAGGGAAAGATCATGCAGAGCCTAAAAATTATCGTCCGATAGCTTTGACAAGTTGTTTGTGTAAAACATTGGAGAGGATGATAAACAAGAGATTAGTCTGGTACTTAGAGTCCAACAACCTCATTTCAGAATATCAATCGGGTTTTCGTTCGGAACGAGGTACCAATGACAATTTAATAAGACTAGAAACATTTGTACGAGATGCTTTTATTAACAAAGAACACGTAGTAGCTGTCTTTTTCGACTTGGAGAAAGCATATGATACAACATGGCGTTATGGTATATTGAAAGATCTCCATAACATTGGCTTAAGAGGAAAACTTCCCAGTTTTATTGAAAGCTTTTTAGGGGAGCGCATGTTTCAGGTGCGTGTGGGGTCTACCGTGTCAGATTTCTATGATCAGGAGCAGGGTGTCCCACAGGATAGTATTCTTTCAACTACGCTATTTAACATCAAAATAAACAATATTGTACAATGTTTAGACGACAAAACTGATTGTTCCTTGTACGTTGACGATTTCTGTATATGTTACCGTTCAAAAAATATGAAAACAATTGAACGAAAGTTGCAACAAAATTTAAAACGAATAGAAGAATGGACTGATAAAAATGGTTTCAAGTTCTCCAAGTCGAAAACGCAGTGTGTTCATTTTTGTAAGCTACGGAAGAAACACGAACATCCTTCCTTGTTTTTATACGGATCACAAATTCCTGTTGTTGAAGAAGCCAAATTTCTTGGGGTCATATTTGATCAAAAGTTATCTTTTATTCCCCATATTAAATATCTTAAAGCGAAATGCTTAAAAGCTTTGAATCTTTTGAAAGTTTTAGCCCATACAAGTTGGGGAGCAGATCGGTATACTTTATTACATCTTTACCGGTCTTTAATAAGATCTAAATTAGATTATGGGTCTGTTGTTTATGGTTCTGCCAGAAAGTCCTATTTAAAATCATTGGATACCATCCATCACCAAGGCCTTCGTCTAGCTATGGGAGCCTTTCGTACTTCTCCCGTATTAAGCCTTTATGTAGAAGCAGGTGAACCATCTTAAACTTTGCGCAGAGAGAAACTTTCTCTTCAGTATGCTATTAGACTTGCTGCTAATCCATCTAACCCGGCATTCAAAATTTCATGTCCACCTCAATTTGTGGATAAGTATGAAACTAAACCCACAGCAATCAAACCTTTTGGATTACGTATTTTACCACTGCTAGAAAATTCAGGTATCGACCTTAAAAATATTCAAAAACATGAAACGGCGGAAGTTCCATCTTGGTGTATTAAAAAACCTTCTATTCTGTTTGACTTACATGATGGTAAAAAATTCCGATTCAAATCCAATGCTACTCAAACAAAACTTTCAGGTATTGCAGTCACGTTATGATGATTACCAGCAAGTCTATACTGATGGTTCCAAAGAAGGAGAAAAAGTTGGCTGTGCGTATGTTTCTCAAGATACGCACCAAACCTTGCGCCTTCCAGATGGTTCATCTATTTTTACAGCTGAAGCCAAAGCAATAGACCTAGCTTTAGATTTTATCAGTTCTTCATCATTTCAAAAAAACAATTATATTTTCTGATTCACTTTCTGTGCTTAAGGCTTTAGACCATTCATTATCTAAAAATCCTCAAATACAAAAACTGATCGAAAAACATCATGAAATTTCTAAAACGCACCAAATCTTGTTTTGTTGGCTTCCGAGCCATATTGGTATTGTCGGCAATGAGTCTGCTGACAAGAAAGCAAAGGAATCGCTCAATCTTGATCCGTCTGTTTTTAAAATTCCATTTAATAATTTTAAACCATTTATCAATAGATACATCTTGTCGGAATGGCAAGGCGAATGGGACCGTGCAATAAATAACAAACTCCATGCCATTAAACCTGTCTTTAGTACAAAATGCTCTCCTCCACAGTTTTCCAGGAAAGAGGATGTAGTATTAACACGACTGCGCATTGGCCATACTAGAGTTACTCATCCTTTTATTTTAAATGGTGATGAACAGCCTTCATGTGTAGGCTGTGATCAGCCATTCACTGTGAAACATATTTTAATTGAATGTGTAGACTTTTCACAGTCCCGTAACTTATACTTCAAAGCTGACACTTTGCAACAATTGTTTCAAGCTGTACCTTTTGAAAATATTATTTTATTCTTAAAAGAAATCGGACTTTTTCATAAGATTTAACTGTTTAAGATTTTTATACATATCAAACTAACTTTTTTATTCTTAATATCCTCATAATTCTAATTGCCGTTAACCATTAACCGTTTGACGCTTATGACCCACAGAGGGTTGACGCGCGGTTAAACACGAAATCATCATCATCATCTCTAGAAGGTGGTGGCCAAACGGACCAATCGTGTAGGCATTTTGTTTATGCGAGTATATCTCACGTGTATCTCTAACACCTGCGAGTCGGATAGCCACTCCATTATGGTGTTCCCTTGTAGGGCTACACGGAGGGCGGAGAGCACTTGAGACGAATCTTCAAACCTTCTTCATGGGTCCCCCTTCTTCTAGTAACCGCAAATTAACCAAACGTAAAAAAAGATGAGTCATCATCTGACTCCGACCAACCCAGTCAGCAGTCTACAGTCTGCAGCACCAACGAACAACAATATTCCTCGCTTCTTGGTAATGACATCACTTGATGATAAACGACCTGTATCGAGTCTATCACCTTTTGTAATTGAAAAAAGTATAGTGTCCATAGTCGGACAGCCAAAAAGCATTAAAAAGCTTAAATCAGGTGACCTTCTAATTGAAATCGAGAAAAAACAGCATGTTGAATCTCTACTTAAATCAGGTGACCTTCTAATTGAAGTCGAGAAAAAACAGCATGTTGAATCTCTACTTAAATCAGGTGACCTTCTAATTGAAGTCGAGAAAAAACATCATGTTGAATCTCTACTTATATCAGATGACCTTCTAATTGCAGTCGAGAAAAAACAGCATGTTGAATCTCTACTTAAAACGAACACAATATTCGATTTAAAAGTAAAAGTGTCGTTACACAACACCCTCAACTCCAGTAAAGGTGTCATACGCAGCTCCGAATTACGTCCTTGCAGCGATGAAGAAATCATCGAAAACCTCAGAGACCAAGGCGTCATTGGTGTACGTAACATCCAAGTACGTAGAAATGGTGTATTAAAACCAACTATTACCTACGTGTTGACTTTTAATACACAAATTCTGCCCAACAAAATCAAAGTCGCATATATTTCCGTACATGTAGAGGTATATATACCAAACCCTCTCAGATGTTACTCGTGTCAGGTTTTCGGTCACCACGAAAGCAGATGTGAGAAGAAAAAACTCTGTCCAAACTGTGGTGAAGAAAAACATGTTGATAATCCTCAAAACTGCAAGAATGAAGCCAACTGCGTAAATTGTGGAGGTAAACATGCTGTTTTCTCTCGAGATTGTCCGGCATGGAAAAAAGATAAAGAATGCTCACTGTCAAATACCAAAGGTCGATAACATTTCCAGAAGCGAGGAAGATTGTTGAAGAACGTTACAGAACACCAAGCACCAGTTACGCCAGCATCACAAAGGGTGCTGGTGTTACAGTCACGGACAGTGGCACGCAGACTGTTGAATCTTGCATTGCTGAACTGAAAAAATCTGGTGCATGGAGTACTACTCCACCACCACAAAGTTCAATCAATTTGTCAAATGGCGCAATCCAGGTTCCTCAGGATCGGTCGACAGCGACCGAACCGAAGCCAGCGCTGCATGTAAAAGAGAAATCCGACTCCGGTCGGACCAATAAGGGATCGCGAGAAGCGATCCAAAAAGATTACACAAAGATAGGGCTACCATCTGACGAGGACGATGATGAACTAATGGATGATGAAGACTCTCCAACCAATCCTCGCAAGGGTAGCAAGATTACAAGGATACCTTATATAAGGTAGGTTATTTCGTCGATAACCACGCTTTAGTTTCTAGTCGTATAAATATCTCTCCATAAAATGGATCTGAAACACATAATAATACAATGGAATTGTCGAGGTCTTAAGTCAAATTATAACGAACTCTTATTGCTTCTTACTTTATTAAACCCATCGGTTTTTTGTTTGCAGGAAACTTTTTTGAAAACTGATGACAACATCGATATTAGGGGTTTCAATTTATACAACTATATCTACTCTGATGGTAACAGACCATCTGGTGGCAGTTCAATTATTGTTAAATCTTGTTTACCACAAAGAGAGATCAAAATGAAAACAGAACTACCGGCTGTGGCAGTGTCGGTTTCTCTGGATAAAGAAACTACAATTTGCTCTCTATATATTCCACCCTCATTTACTTTAAAGCCCAAACATCTTGAGTCGTTGCTGGGTCAGCTTCCATCGCCATATCTTTTAGCTGGTGACTTCAGTGGTCACAATATTTTATGGGGCTGTAAAGATAACAACAACAGAGGAGCGCTTATTGAAGTTTTTATTGCACAGAACGATCTCTGTTTGATGAATGATAAATCTTATACTTACCTTCGCCCTGCGACAGGTCATTTGTCCTCTTTAGATCTCTCTTTATGTCACCCATCTCTCTTCTTAGATTATGACTGGTCTGTCTATGATGATCAGTGCGGAAGTGATCACTTCCCTGTTATAATGGAGAGCGTAAACGAGCCAGGTGAGGACTGTAATCAGAAATGGAAAATGAATAAAGCCGACTGGGAATTATTCCATAATTTATGTGAAGAAGAGTTATCAATCGATCAGTTTGATGAATCAGCTGACATGGTTTCTGGTTTCACAGAGTCGCTTATTAAAATATCAGAACAGTGCATTCCAAAGACATCCACAAATACTAAGAAAAGCAAACCTTGGTTTAATAATGACTGTAAAGAAGCAATCAGAAAACGCAAACAGGCTTTCAATAAGTTCTGCAAAAGTCCAACTACAGACAAACTAAACAATGTAAAAGTATTTAGAGCTAAAGCTCGGCGAACAATCCGAGCTTCAAAACGAAAGTCATGGAGGGAGTATGTTTCAAAATTGAACTACAAAACCCACATTAAAAAGGTTTGGGATATGGTACGAAAAATTTCAGGAAAAACAAAGTCCTCTAGTCTTACACATTTAAATACTGAATTTGACACAATAGCTTCAACAAAAAAGATATTTCAGATACTCTTGGTAGCACATTCTTGAGAAATTCATCATCGCGAAATTATTCTGACACTTTTAGAAATTTCAAAAAGGACCAAGAGAAAAGAAATCTAGACTTTAAATCCCTCAATCACGAAGAATACAACAAACCTTTCAGCGTATCCGAACTAGTTGAAGCCATTGAAAAATCACATGATACGGCAACCGGCCCCGATGAAATTCATTATCAGATGCTTAAGCATTTGCCACAAAGTTCTCTTTCAGCACTTTTAGATATCTTTAATAATATTTGGTAAACGGGGGTCTGTCCTGAGATCTGGCGTTTATCTACAGTTGTACCAATTCCAAAACCAGGCAAAGATCGTGCAGAACCTACAAATTATCGTCCGATAGCTTTGACAAGTTGTTTGTGTAAAACATTGGAGAGAATGATAAACAAGAGATTAGTCTGGTACTTAGAGTCCCAACAACCTCATTTCAGAATATGAGTCAGGTTTTCGTTCGGAACGTAGTACCAACGACAATTTAATAAGACTAGAAACCTTTATACGAAATGCTTTTATTAACAAAGAACACGTAGTGGCTGTCTTTTTCGACTTGGAGAAAGCATATGATACAACATGGCGTTATGGAACATTGAAAGATCTCCATAACCTTGGCTTAAGAGGAAAACTTCCAAGTTTTATTGAAAGCTTTTTAGGGGAGCGCATGTTTCAGGTGCGTGTGGGACCTACCGTGTCAGATCTCTATGATCAAGAACAGGGTGTCACACAGGGTAGTATTCTTTCAACTACGCTATTTAACATCAAAATGAACAATATTGTACAATGTTTAGACGACAAAACCGATTGTTCATTGTATGTTGATGATTTTTGCATATGCTACCGTTCAAAAAATATGAAAACAATTGAACGAAAGTTACAACAAAATTTAAAACGAATAGAAGAATGGACTGATAAAAATGGTTTCAAGTTCTCCAAGTCGAAAACGCAGTGTGATCATTTTTGTAAGCTACGGAAGAAACACGAACATCCTTCCCTGTTTTTATACGGATCACAAATTCCTGTTGTTGAAGAAGCCAAATTTCTTGGGGTCATATTTGATCAAAAGTTATCTTTTATTCCCCATATTAAATCTCTTAAAGCGTAATGCTTAAAAGCTTTGAATCTTGAAAGTTTTAGCTCATACAAAGTGGGGAGCAGATCGGTACACTTTATTACATCTTTACCGGTCTCTGATAAGATCTCCCCCAGGTATTAGACTTCCTGCCTTGCCGTGGCCCTGGGGGCTCAATTCCCACTGGGCACATTGCCACTGTGGTCTTTTTGCCCACTGGGAAGAGCTAAAGGAAGTACCACCCGTTTGCCGTGGGTGGCGTCCTGTAAGCCGGAAGAAGGGATCCTGGAGGTTGAGGGTTACCTGAAGTGGCGGTGCTTCAGGTACCCAACACGCCACTTTGGCCTGGCTTTTCGGTGTAGACAGGTGGCTGTGCGGTCCGGCACGGTCAATCGCTTGGTCACGCCGAGCCCTAGAGATACCGCTTTGCTTTCTCTTCAACTCCTTTTGTATCTTTCCTGATACCAACCATATGCCCATTTACCTTACCCTTTTCTGTCTTTTTATCTCTAGAAGGCGGTGGCTAAACGGATCAATCATGTAGGCATTTTGTTTATACGAGTATATCTCACGCGTATCTCTAACACCTGCGAGTTGGATAACCACTCCATTATGGTGTTCCCTTGTAGGGCTCCACGGAGGGCGGAGAGCACTTGGGACGAAACTAGGATTTTTTTTTCTTATGGCTAATGGAAAAAAAACATAACCGCAACCACGCACCTAGCCGCAACGCACTTAAAAGTAAAAAAGACGATTCATCCGAATCGGATGAACACAGTCAAAAATCCAGTCAGCAGTCAAGTCAACAATCGAGTCAGCAGTCTGCTGAACCAAACTTTGACAATGTTCCGCGTTTCTTGGTCGTCACGTCGCTTGACGATACACGAACTGTGTCAAGCCTTTCTCCCTTTGTTATTGAGAAAAGTATTGTCGCCATAGCCGGACACCCAAAGAGTATTAAATCACTCAAATCAGGTGACCTTTTCTTGGAACTCGAGAGAAAACAGCAAGTTGTAAGCCTGCTCGCCACCAAAAAGCTCTTTGATCTTTCAGTAAAAATATCTCTTCAGTCTTCACAACTCACTAAACTCATCTAAAGGAGTGATTCGCAGTCCAGAACTGCGTCCTTGTTCAGACTCAGAAATCATTGATAACCTGAAGGATCAAGGGGTTATTGGTGTTCGTAACATCAAAGTCCGTAGAAATGGTGTACTAAAACCAACAGCAACTTATGTGTTGACTTTTAATACACCAATTCTACCCAAGAAAATCAAAGTAGCATATCTTTCCATTAACGTAGAGGTATACATCCCAAACCCTCTTAGATGTTACTCTTGTCGGGCGTTTGGCCATCACGAAAGCAGATGTCAGAGGAAGAAACTCTGTCCTAATTGTGGTGAAGAAAAGCATGTTGATAATCACATCAACTGCAAAAATGAACCCAAATGCGTAAATTGTGATGGCAAACATGCTGTTTTCTCCCGAGACTGTCCGGCATGGAAAAAAGAAAAAGAAATACTCACCGTCAAATACCAAAGGGGGATAACATTCCCAGAAGCGCGGAAAATTGTCGAAGAGCGATACATAACACCAACCACCAGTTTCGCCAGCATCACAAAGGGTGCTGGTGTAAAATGTACCAGCTCCGCAACACAGACTGCTGAATCATACATAGCTGAACTGAAAAAAAAATCTGGTGCATGGAGTAAAGTAGAAGTAAAACAAAGATCAGGAATTGATACAATTAACTTACTCCATCCATAAAAGACACCAAAGGGAAAGAAATACAAACATTAAGCGACCAGACCATAATGGAAACCTAAACAAAGGAAGGCCATATGGACAGTTACTTTCCCACAAAATGGCCATATGGCCATCCAAAATTAAAAGACAAGTGAAACACAGTAAGTAACAAACAACAACATAAATAAATCGCCACAGAAGAGCCGCCTTGGAACGGTCAGTGGAAGATTTCCACTGGGGGGCTTAAATCGATTTTACGTGGCCACAATCCTCGCCCTTACTTCCGTCGCAATTTAGACAAATAATTTGTTCAGTCCGCATGACGTAGTGGCTGTCTTTTTCGACTTGGAGAAAGCATATGATACAACATGGCGTTATGGAATTTTGAAAGATCTACATAACATTGGCTTAAGAGGAAAACTTCCCAATTTTATTGAAAGCTTTTTAGGGGAGCGCATGTTTCAGGTGCGTGTGGGGTCTACCCTGTCAGATTTCTATGATCAAGAACAGGGTGTCCCACAGGGTAGTATTCTTTCAACTACGCTATTTAACATCAAAATGAACAATATTGTACAATGTTTGGACGACAAAACTGATTGTTCATTGTATGTTGATGATTTTTGTATATGTTACCGTTCAAAAATATGAAAACAATTGAACGAAAGTTACAACAAAATTTAAAAAGAATAGATGAATGGACTGATAAAAATGGTTTCAAGTTCTCCAAGTCGAAAACGCAGTGTGTTCATTTTTGTAAACTACGGAAGAAACACGAACATCCTTCCCTGTTTTTATACGGATCACAAATTCCTGTTGTTGAAGAAGCCAAATTTCTTGGGGTCATATTTGATCAAAAGTTATCTTTTATTCCACATATTAAATATCTTAAAGCGAAATGCTTAAAAGCTTTGAATCTTTTGAAAGTTTTAGCTCATACAAGTTGGGGAGCAGATCAGTATACTTTATTACATCTTTACCGGTCTTTAATAAGATCTAAATTAGATTATGGGTCTGTTGTTTATGGTTCTGCCAGAAAGTCCTATTTAAAATCCTTGGATACTATCCATCACCAAGGCCTTCGTCTGGCTATGGGAGCCTTCCGTACTTCTCCCGTATTAAGCCTTTATGTAGAAGCAGGTGAACCATCTTTAACCTCGCGCAGAGAGAAACTTTCTCTTCAGTATGCTATCAGACTTGCTGCAAATCCATCTAACCCGGCATCCAAAATTTCATTTCCACCTCAATTTGTAGATAAGTATGAAACAAAACCCACAGCAATCAAACCTTTTGGATTACGTATTTTACCACTGCTGGAAAATTCAGGTATCGACCTTAAAAATATTCAAAAACATGAAACCGCCGAAGTTCCATCTTGGTGTATTAAACAACCTTCTATTCTGTTCGACTTACATGATGGAAAAAAATCCGAATCAAATCCAATACTTCTCAAACAAAACTTTCAGGTACTGCAGTCACGTTACAATGATTACCAGCAAGTCTATACTGATGGTTCCAAAGAAGGAGATAAAGTTGGCTGTGCGTATGTTTCTAAAGATACGCACAAAACCATGCGCCTTTCAGATGGGTCATCTATTTTTACAGCTGAAGCCAAAGCAATAGACCTAGCTTTAGATTTTATCAGTTCTTCAACAATTCAAAAAGCAATTATATTTTCTGATTCACTTTCTGTGCTTAAGGCTTTAGACCATTCATCATCTAAAAATCCTCAAATTCAAAAATTGATCGAAAAACATCATGAAATTTCTAAAACACACCAAATCTTGTTTTGTTGGCTTCCGAGCCATATTGGCATTGTCGGCAATGAATATGCTGACAAGAAAGCAAAGGAATCGCTCAATCTTGATTCATCTGTTTTTAAAATTCCTTTTAATAATTTTAAACCATTTATCAACCGATACATCTTGTCGGAATGGCAAGGCGAATGGGACCGTGCAATAAATAACAAACTCCATGCCATTAAACCTGTCGTTAGTACAAAATGCACTCCTCCACAGTTTTCCAGAAAAGAGGACGTAGTATTAACACGACTGCGCATCGGCCATACTAGAGTTACTCATTCTTATATTTTTAATGGTGATGATCAACCTTCTTGTGTAGGTTGTGATCAGCCATTCACTGTGAAACATATCTTAATTGACTGTGTTGACTTTTCACCCTCACGTATTTTATATTTCACAGCTGACACTTTGCAACAACTGTTTCGAGATGTACCTGTTGATAACATTATTTTATTCTTAAAAGAAATTGGTCTTTTTCATAAGATTTAACTGTTTCAGATTTTTATACATTATCATTCTGACTTCTTACTTTTAATATCGTCATAATTATTCATGCCGTTTAACCATTAACCGACTGACGCTTATGACCCACCAAGAGGGTTGACGCGTCGTTAAACACGAAATCATCATCATCATCAGTCCGCATGAAGGCCTCCTAACTCATCAGTGCAACATCTCCGTGAACACAGAAATCAAAGAACCACAGAGGTGAGACAACGGTGAGGACTCGACAGCAAGAAACCACTGAAATGCTGGAGCAAAAGAAAACCAACAGTTAGACTCCGATGAGCCCGACCAGAGACAGAGCATCAGACACCACCCAACATTATCTCTTTAATTTTCAATAAGCCTTTACGTTGGAGCCGTCATAGAATCTGAGGCCTGACCCACCGGCGTGCAATTAAAGAGGGAAGCAAAGTTGCCAACCGTGATTGGGTTAACTACCATGCATGCAGTCTGTCGTATAATATCCATGTTGTACCCAATCTTTTTATATCGAAGAATGATTTTACGAAATTGGGTGCTGAAGTCATTGCGGTTATATATTTTTCTGAATTTATATACTAAGTCACCATAAAATTCGGGTTCCGATAGACCTTGTTGCAGAAGAGATTTAAGTCCAATATTGAATTTTGAAATTAAATCAGAATGGCGTCTATAAAATTTTGAAAAGGCTTTGCGTAGTTTATGGTACCGATAACCCTGATTAAGAAGTTTAGCCATTAATAATTTATTACGAGTGTTGAAGTCAGTTACATGACTACACACTCTAGCAAATCGAATTAATTGCGAAATATAAACGCCATAGGATGGCGCACGTGGAACATCACCATCCAAAAAAGGAAAATTTACAATCTCAAAATCAAAGTCACTCCAGCACCACAACCCCCAGGTATTAGACTTCCTGCCTTGCCGTGGCCCTGGGGGCTCAATTCCCACTGGGCACGTTGCTGCTGTGGTCAATGTGCCCACTGGGAAGAGCTAAAGGAAGTACCACCCGTTTGCCGTGGGTGGCGTCCTGTAAGCCGGAAGAAGGGATCCTGGAGGTTGAGGGTTACCTGAGGTGGCGGTGCTTCAGGTGCCCAACACGCCTCTTTGGCCTGGCTTTTCGGTGTAGACGGGTGGCCGTGCGGTCCGGCACGGTCAATCGGCTGATCACGCCGAGCCCTAGAGATACCGCTTTGCTTTCTCTTCAACTCTTTTTGTATCTTTCCTGATACCAACCATATGCCCATTTACCTTACCCTTTTCTGTCTTTTTATCTCTAGAAGGCGGTGGCTTAACGGATCAATCGTGTAGGCATTTTGTTTATACGAGTATATCTCACGTGTATCTCTAACATCTGCGAGTTGGATAACCACTCCAGTATGGTGTTCCCTTGTAGGGCTCCACGGAGGGCGGAGAGCACTTGGGACGAAACTAGAATTTTTTTCTTATGGCTCCTGGAAAAAAACATAACCGCAAATCACCTAACCGCAAATCACCTAACCACAACGCACCTAAACGTAAAAAACAAGAAGATTCATCCGAATCGGATGAACACAGTCAACAATCCAGTCAGCAGTCAAGTCAACAATCTAGTCAGCAGTCTGCTGAACCAAATTTTGACAATGTTCCGCGTTTCTTGGTCGTTACGTCGCTTGACGATACACGAACTGTATCTAGCCTTTCCCCCTTCGTCATCGAGAAAAGTATTCTCTCCATTGCCGGACACCCTAAGAGTATAAAACAACTCAAATCGGGTGATCTTCTCTTGGAAGTCGAGAAAAAACAGCAAGTGGTAAGCCTGCTAAACACCAACAAACTCTTTGATCTAAAAGTTAAAGTCGCTTTACATAACACGCTCAATTCATCTAAGGGAGTGATTCGCAGTCCAGAACTGCGTCCTTGTTCAGATGAAGAGATAGTCGATAACCTTAAGGATCAGGGAGTTGTTGGTGTTCGTAACATTCAAGTTCGTAGAAATGGTGTACTAAAACCAACAGCAACTTATGTGTTGACTTTTAATACACCAATTCTACCCAAGAAAATCAAAGTAGCATATCTTTCCATTAACGTAGAGGTATACATCCCAAACCCTCTTAGATGTTACTCTTGTCAGGCTTTTGGCCATCACGAAAGCAGATGTCAGAGAAAAAAACTCTGTCCTAATTGTGGTGAAGAAAAGCATGTTGATAATCACCTCAACTGCAAAAATGAACCCAAATGCGTAAATTGTGATGGCAAACATGCTGTTTTCTCCCGAGACTGTCCGGCATGGAAAAAAGAAAAAAAAATACTCACTGTCAAGTACCAAAGGGGGATAACATTCCCAGAAGCGCGGAAGATTGTCGAAGAGCGATACATAACACCAACCACCAGTTTCGCCAGCATCACAAAGGGTGCTGGTGTAAAATGTACCAGCTCCGCAACACAGACTGCTGAATCATACATTGCTGAACTGAAAAAGTCTGGTGCATGGAGTAAATCCACTCCAGCACCACAAAGTTCAACCAATTTATCAAAAGGCGCAATCCAGGTTGCTTCGGATCGGTCGACAGCGACCGTACCGAAGCCAGCGCCGAATGTAAAAGAGAAACCCGACTCAGGTCGAACTAATAATGGGTCGCAAGATCCGATCAAAAAACATCAATTGTCTCAAAGACAAACAGACAGACAACGTAAAATGGAAAGAGACAATATAAAATTTCAGAACAGATTCGGATCTTTGAGTGACAGTGATATGGAGTTGACTGAAACTCCATCATCACCAAGTGGCAATAACAGATCGAGGTCTGCCACACCACGAGCTGGTGGTAGCAGATCTATATCACCAATTGCACCTCCATAATAGTTTCTAGTCTTTAAAAATCTCTCCTTAAAATGGATTTAAAACACAAAATAATACAATGGAATTGTCGAGGTCTTAAATCAAATTATAATGAACTCTTATTACTTATTTCGCTACTAACCCCATCGGTGTTTTGTTTGCAAGAAACTTTTTTAAAAACTGATGACAACATAGATGTCAGGGGTTTCAATACATACAACTATATCTATTCTGATGGTAACAAACCATCTGGTGGCAGCTCAATTTTTGTTAAATCATGTTTACCACAAAGAGAGATCAAATTAAAAACAGACCTTCAAGCTGTAGCAGTATCGGTTTCTCTGGATAAAGAAACTACAATTTGCTCTCTATATATCCCACCCTCATTTTCTTTAAAGCCGGAACATCTTGACTCATTGCTGAGTCAACTTCCATCGCCATATCTTTTAGTTGGCGACTTCAATGGTCACAATATTCTATGGGGCTGTAAAGATGTCAATAACAGAGGAGCACTTGTCGAAGATTTTATTGCAAAGAACGACCTTTGCTTGATGAATGATCAATCTTATACTTACCTTCACCCTGCGACAGGTCATTTGTCTTCTTTAGATCTCTCTTTGTGTCACCCATCTCTCTTCTTGGACTATGACTGGTCTGTTCATGATGATCAGTGCGGAAGTGATCACTTTCCTGTTATAATTGAGAGCGTAAACGAACCAGATGAAGACTGTAACCAGAAATGGAAAATGAATAAAGCCGACTGGGAATTATTCCATAATTTATGTGAAGAAGAGTTATCAGTTGATCACTTAAATGAATCATCTGACATTGTTTCTGATTTCACAGATACACTTATTAATATATCAGAGCAATGCATTCCAAAGACCTCCACAAATACTAAGAGAAGCAAGCCTTGGTATAATAATGACTGTAAAGAAGCTATTAAAAAGCGTAAACAGGCTCTAAATAAGTTCTGCAAAAGTCCCACTTCAGAAAAGCTAAACGACGTAAAAGTTTTTAGAGCTAAAGCTCGGCGAACAATCCGAGCTTCAAAACGAAAGTCATGGAGAGAATATGTCTCCAAATTGAACTACAAAACCCCCATTAAAAAGGTTTGGGATATGGTACGAAAAATTTCAGGAAAAACAAAGTCCTCTAGTTTTACACATTTAAATACTGAATTTGACACAATAGCTTCAACAAAAAAAGATATTTCAGATACTCTTGGTCACACATTCTTGAGAAATTCATCATCGCGTAATTATTCTGACACTTTTAGAAATTTCAAAAAGGACCAGGAGAAAAGAAAACTTAACTTCAAATCCCTTAATCACGAAGAATACAACACACCTTTTAACTTATCCGAACTCATTGAAGCCATTGAAAAATCACATGATACGGCAACCGGCCCCGATGAAATTCATTATCAGATGCTTAAGCATCTGCCAAAAAGTTCTCTTACAACACTTTTAGATATCTTTAATAATATTTGGGAAACGGGGGTCTGTCCTGAGAGTTGGCGTGTAGCTACAGTTGTACCAATTCCGAAACCAGGGAAAGATCATGCAGAACCTACAAATTATCGTCCGATAGCTTTGACAAGTTGTTTGTGTAAAACATTGGAGAGAATGATAAACAAGAGATTAGTCTGGTACTTAGAGTCCAACAACCTCATTTCAGAATATCAATCGGGGTTTCGTTCGGAACGTAGTACCAATGACAATTTAATAAGACTAGAAACATTTATACGAGATGCTTTTATTAACAAAGAACACGTAGTGGCTGTCTTTTTCGACTTGGAGAAAGCATATGATACAACATGGCGTTATGGAATATTGAAAGATCTACATAACATAGGCTTAAGAGGAAAACTTCCCAGTTTTATTGAAAGCTTTTTAGGGGAGCGCATGTTTCAGGTGCGTGTGGGGTCTACCCTGTCAGATTTCTATGATCAAGAACAGGGTGTCCCACAGGGTAGTATTCTTTCAACTACGCTATTTAACATCAAAATAAACAATATTGTACAATGTTTGGACGACAAAACTGATTGTTCATTGTATGTTGATGATTTTTGTATATGTTACCGTTCAAAAAATATGAAAACAATTGAACGAAAGTTACAACAAAATTTAAAAAGAATAGAAGAATGGACTGATAAAAATGGTTTCAAGTTCTCCAAGTCGAAAACGCAGTGTGTTCATTTTTGTAAACTACGGAAGAAACACGAACATCCTTCCCTGTTTTTATACGGATCACAAATTCCTGTTGTTGAAGAAGCCAAATTTCTTGGGGTCATATTTGATCAAAAGTTATCTTTTATTCCACATATTAAATATCTTAAAGCGAAATGCTTAAAAGCTTTGAATCTTTTGAAAGTTTTAGCTCATACAAGTTGGGGAGCAGATCGGTATACTTTATTACATCTTTACCGGTCTTTAATAAGATCTAAATTAGATTATGGGTCTGTTGTTTATGGTTCTGCCAGAAAGTCCTATTTAAAATCCTTGGATACTATCCATCACCAAGGCCTTCGTCTGGCCATGGGAGCCTTCCGTACTTCTCCCGTATTAAGCCTTTATGTAGAAGCAGGTGAACCATCTTTAACCTCGCGCAGAGAGAAACTTTCTCTTCAGTATGCTATCAGACTTGCTGCAAATCCATCTAACCCGGCATCCAAAATTTCATTTCCACCTCAATTTGTAGATAAGTATGAAACAAAACCCACAGCAATCAAACCTTTTGGATTACGTATTTTACCACTGCTGGAAAATTCAGGTATCGACCTTAAAAATATTCAAAAACATGAAACCGCCGAAGTTCCATCTTGGTGTATTAAACAACCTTCTATTCTGTTCGACTTACATGATGGAAAAAAATCCGAATCAAATCCAATACTTCTCAAACAAAACTTTCAGGTACTGCAGTCACGTTACAATGATTACCAGCAAGTCTATACTGATGGTTCCAAAGAAGGAGATAAAGTTGGCTGTGCGTATGTTTCTAAAGATACGCACAAAACCATGCGCCTTCCAGATGGTTCATCTATTTTTACAGCTGAAGCCAAAGCAATAGACCTAGCTTTAGATTTTATCAGTTCTTCAACAATTCAAAAAGCAATTATATTTTCGGATTCACTTTCTGTGCTTAAGGCTTTAGACCATTCGTCATCTAAAAATCCTCAAATTCAAAAATTGATCGAAAAACATCATGAAATTTCTAAAACACACCAAATCTTGTTTTGTTGGCTTCCGAGCCATATTGGCATTGTCGGAAATGAATATGCTGACAAGAAAGCAAAGGAATCGCTCAATCTTGATCCATCTGTTTTTAAAATTCCTTTTAATAATTTTAAACCATTTATCAACAGATACATCTTGTCGGAATGGCAAGGCGAATGGGACCGTGCAATAAATAACAAACTCCATGCCATTAAACCTGTCGTTAGTACAAAATGCTCTTTTCCACAGTTTTCCAGGAAAGAGGATGTAGTATTAACACGACTGCGCATTGGCCATACTAGAGTTACTCATTCTTTTATTTTTAATGGTGATGATCAGCCTTCTTGTGTAGGTTGTGATCAGCCATTCACTGTGAAACATATCTTAATTGACTGTGTTGACTTTTCAACCTCACGTATTTTATATTTCAAAGCTGACACTTTGCAACAACTGTTTCGAGATGTACCTGTTGATAATATTATTTTATTCTTAAAAGAAATTGGACTTTTTCATAAGATTTAACTGTTTCAGATTTTTATACATTATCATTCTGACTTTTTACTTTTAATATCATCATAATTATTCATGCCGTTTAACCATTAACCGTTTGACGCTTATGACCCACAAAGAGGGTTGACGCGTCGTTAAACACGAAATCATAATCATCATCATCATCCAGCACCACAAAGTTCAACCAATTTATCAAATGGCGCAATCCAGGTTGCTTCGGATCGGTCGACAGCGACCGTACCGAAGCCAGCGCCGCAAGTAAAAGAGAAACTCGACTCAGGTCGAACTAATAAGGGATCGGAAGATCCGAACAAAAAACCTCATCAATTGTCTCAAAAACAGACAGACAGACAACGTAAAATGGAAAGAGACAATATTAAATTTCAGAACAGATTCGGATCTTTGAGTGATAGTAATATGGAGTTCACTGAAACTCCATCATCACCAAGTGGCAATAACAGATCGAGGTCAGCAACACCACGAGCTGGTGGTAGCAGATCTATATCACCAATTGCAGCTCCAAAATAGTTTCTAGTCTGAATCTCTTCATAAAATGGATTTTACACACAAAATAATACAATGGAATTGTCGAGGTCCTAAATTAAATTATAACGAACTCTTATTACTTATTTCGTTATTAAACCCATCGGTTTTTTGTTTGCAAGAAACTTTTTTAAAAACTGATGACAACATAGATGTCAGGGGTTTCAATACATATAACTATATCTATTCTGATTGCAACAAACCATCTGGTGGCAGTTCAATTTTCGTTAAATCATGTTAACCACAAAGAGAGATCAAATTAAAAACAGACCTACAAGCTGTAGCAGTATCGGTTTCTCTGGATGAAGAAACTACAATTTGCTCTCTGTCACAGGGTATAGGTATATAGCACACTTGAACTGCCTTGCGGTACAAGCCGGCTTTTATAGCGACGCGGTAGAGTGTTGGCCTGTCACTCCGGCGGCCCGGGTTCGATCCCCAGCCGGGCCAAAGGTGTTTAGCATTTTTTCACCTGTTACATTTGGCGCCCACTGTAAATAACCCACATATGTGCATTAAAACTCCTTGAGTATCATTTCACGTGATTCTCGGACTCCCAGAAATTCGAGGACGAATTTCAATGTGGAGGGGGAGAATGTCACAGGGTATAGGTATATAGCACACTTGTACTGCCTTGCGGTACAAGCCGGCTTTTATAGCGACGCGGTAGAGTGTTGGCCTGTCACTCCGGCGGCCCGGGTTCGATCCCCAGCCGGGCCAAAGGTGTTTAGCATTTTTTCACCTGTTACATCTCTATATATCCCACCCTCATTTTCTTTAAAGCCAGAACATCTTGACTCATTGCTGAGTCAACTTCCATCGCCGTATCTTTTAGTTGGCGACTTCAATGGTCACAATATTCTTTGGGGCTGTAAAGATATCAATAACAGAGGAGCACTTGTCGAAGATTTTATTGCAAAGAGCGATCTTTGCTTGATGAATGATAAATCTTATACTTACCTTCACCCTGCGACAGGTCATTTGTCTTCTTTAGATCTCTCTTTGTGTCACCCATCTCTCTTCTTGGGCTATGACTGGTCTGTTCATAATGATCAGTGCGGAAGTGATCACTTCCCTGTCATAATTGAGAGCGTAAACTAACCAGATGAGGACTGTAACCAGAAATGGAAAATGAATAAAGCCGACTTGGAATTATTCCATAAGTGATGTGAAGAAGAGTTATCAGTTGATCACTTAAATGAATCATTTGACATTGTTTCTGATTTTACAGATACACTTATTAATATATCAGAACAATGCATTCCAAAGACCTCCACAAATACTATGAAAAGCAAACCTTGTTTTAATAATGACTAAAGAAGCTATTCAAAAGCGAAAACAGGCTCTAAATAAGTTCTGCAAAAGTCCCACTTCAGAAAAGCTAAACGACGTAAAAGTATTTAGAGCTAAAGCTCGATGAACAATCCGAGCTTCTAAACGAAAGTCATGGAGATAATATGTCTCCAAATTGAACTACAAAACCCCCATTAAAAAGGTTTGGGATATGGTACTAAAAAATTCAGGAAAAACAAAGTCCCCTAGTTTTACACATTTAAATACTGGTTTTGACACAAAAGCTTCAACTAAAAAGATATTTCAGATACTCTTGGTAGCACATTCTTGAGTAATTCATCACCCCGAAATTATTCTGACACTTTTAGAAATTTCCAAAAGGACCAAGAGAAAAGAAATCTAAACTTCAAATCCCACAATCACGAAGAATACAACAAACCTTTTAACTTATCCGAACTAGTGGAAGCCATTGAAAAATCACACGATACAGCAACCGGCCCCGATGAAATTCATTATCAGATGCTTAAGCATCTGCCAAAAAGTTCTCTTTCAACTCTTTTAGATATCTTTAATAATATGTGGGAAACTGGGGTCTGTCCTGACAGCTGGCGTTTTACTACAGTTGCCAGTCCATATTCCATTATAGGCATTGCTGCAGTCTCTCAAGATCCCTCTGAAGTGTGCAGTATCAGTCATGCTTGAGACCTCGTGATATTAAAGGCTGTCATTAGCAAAGAGGTGAACTCCAGGGCTAACTTTCTGTGCCAGGTTATTTATGCATGGGCAGAACAACAAAGGTCTGAGCATGGCACCTTGATGGACACCGGATACAGCTGGCGCAATCGTGGTAATCAGGACTATGACCAGGTCTTGTAAGCCCCTGTTGGTCAGGAAGCTCTGAATTTACTATAAGTGGTTTATACAGTAAAAATCAGTTATTAAGACCACATAAAATTAAGTCTTATTCTGCTGTCTAAAGCCTATTAGTAAGCTACAGTTATTCTTTCTTTGTATTTTCTGCATTCAGTATCCTCTGGCCAGAGAGCACCTTTGGGACTGTTCAAACGTGGTCTTAAAGACCGTATTGTGTTGTGTCTGAGCTTGACAGTGCTCAAACCATTCATGTTGAACTTTGTCCAACACGTTGTTAAAGTCAAAAGCGACAGTGTCTATCTGTTGGCCGCCATATATTCCTGCTGCAAAGTCTTGGCTTTTGTGGTCTTAAAGACCACGTTTGAAGAGTCCCAAAGGTGGCTTAATTAGGAATTTTACCGTATTGTGTTGTGTCTGAGCTTGACAGTGCTCAAACCATTCATGTTGAACTTTGTCCAACACGTTGTTAAAGTCAAAAGCGACAGTGTCT
The DNA here is from genome assembly GCA_963580285.1 of Lucinisca nassula. Taxonomy (NCBI): domain Eukaryota; kingdom Metazoa; phylum Mollusca; class Bivalvia; order Lucinida; family Lucinidae; genus Lucinisca; species Lucinisca nassula. Next base: position 42,363,093 of record OY757020.1, read on the forward strand.
CTCTGTTGGCCGCCATATATTCCTGCTGCAAAGTCTTGGCTTTTGGTTAGGGTAAGCTCTCTCTCTCTCTCTTTCTCTCTCTCTCTACTGCATTAGGTCACACTTGACTATTACTATTACTTACAGGTGTGCATACACTTGAGATTTGCAGGACAAACGCCTACTTGGTAATCATGACACTATGGTAAGGATCTTTAACCTGCAGATGGGATGAGTCTTTCTGCTCAGGGAATCTCCGAGCCGAAGGACGGTGCACGTTGTGAGCGGAATCGAACCGGGGGTCTCTAACATCAAAGGCATGTGCAGTAACCACTGAGCTATCACCCTAGCACTACTGGTATTTTTGATGTTTTTCACCAATATTAACTACCTAAGTCCTCCCTTTATAAGATACACTCTGGTATAGTGTCTATCGATAAAGATAAAGATAAATAGTCGACCCCTGTGACAGTTTCTAATCAAACAAGGGCATCAAAGGTAAATAACATACCAGGCCTATAGTGATTCCCTAAAGCATTTTCCCCCAGAACTCAGTGCAATAGTCTTCCCTCGTCTGCGGTGGATGCCAAGACCGCAGAGGAGTTCAAAGACCGACAGAGGAGTTCAAGACCGTACAGTATAGATTGGGACTCAGAGGTATGCGTTTTAGTATACCCCTGCTTATCAGATTGTAAATAGTTTTAAGGACAGCCTGCGACCCCCCCCCCCTCTCCCCCACCCCCCCCCCCCCCCACCGCCACCTTTTTTGTTTACCGGTAGCCTAATATGACCGACTCAGAATATGAAGATAGATAGGGGTGTAAATGAGTGTTTGCTCAAAAGGCAGTGCCTTTATTTCATATTAAAACTTGTTTAAAAAAAAGAAGCATTTCTTCCTTAAACAAGCAGTTGAAGAAAGATATAGTGGAAATTTCCACTATTAGTTATTACTTATTATACAATTTAGTGTATTTCAGTTCTAAAAAAATATATCTAGCATGCCCAACCTTAAAGGCTATCTGTAACGAGAAGCGAAAATGGAAGGAATTTTATGTATATTTATGTGTATTTTATATAAATGTCCTAAAACTATGGTGGAAACCTGGATGAAATTGGTCCATTCCACTGGCAACTGATCAGCAAGATTTCAAAATATATAATTTTTAACAATGTCTATAGAATAAATATAATGGTGGATCACTTACTTCAACACCGTCCAGAGTTATCCTCGCCAAATAATAAAATACAACTAAAGGAGACTTAGCATTATTATATGATAATATATAATTTTTGCCGGGAATCGGCACGGATACATTTGATTTATCCAGAATGCCACATATGTGACTGAATAATGAATGTGGTGAGTTGTTTTAACGGGGGGGGTGAGTTGTCTTTACGGTGGGGCAAGTTGTTTTTTGACAGTGGTGCGAGTTGTCTTTACCTTGGGGTGAGTTGTATTTTTGGTGTGGGAGGCGAGTTGTCTTAGGGCGAGTTTTTCATTGGGCCAATTTGTCTTGGGGCGAGTTGTCCTAACCCGACGAAACGTATCTTGTGCGAAACATCTCGAAGCCTATGCGAAAGCATCGAGTACGAAACTTATTTTTGAGCCCTGAAATGTAATTTTGCACCACTTTTATATAATACCATTGGATAACTTCATCAGGATTCATGAGTTTAGGTACACCTTAATTCATAAGATATTGAAAATGCCAAATGTTTTCCTTATATTTGGAATTTATGTCCTAGTAAGATTGCTCTTTCGTCTCTTTTTTTCTTTGTTCCAGGTTTTGTAAATATACGGGAAACCGTAGTACTTTATGAATCGTCCAATCAAGTAACAGCTAATATATCAGCCGAAGATTTCCGAGTATTCGGGCAGGGTGACACAAATGGTGCACAAGACGTTTTTAAAAAATCGCGTACTATTTCTTCTGTGATTCGGAGGTGACAGGATTTCTCTGCACGGCAGAATCAGAATCAGAATTGTTACTGGTAAACGGACATTAGTTCTAATAAACGGCGAAGTGGCGGCTAGGTGGGAATTCGCTGAGGAGAAGAAAAACAAGATAACTCTGGACGGTGTTGAAGTAAGTGATCCACCATTATATTTATTCTATAGACATTGTTAAAAATTATATATTTTGAAATCTTGCTGATCAGTTGCCAGTGGTCCATTCCGGTAATTAGCTGCGCCCGGTAAATTTACACACCCTCTCTGGTAGTTTTTTTTCGGTTTACCGTTTGACCACGAGCGATTGCTCCACTGAAACGGCTTACACGATAAATAATCAATCATTGCGACTTACTTAAGTACCATGAGTTTATAGGCAGCGAAAAAATGCCTTATAGATATACAACAACAACAACAACATTGCGATCATTTGTTTGGGCTGTAATTATTTTGGTAAGTTTTTAGTAAGTTTGGTATTTTGATTGGTTGCGTGGGCACAAAGATATTGAGGGTAATGAGTTGGCAGATGAGCCAGAAAACGCAGCAGCATAAAACTGATAAAAAACAATGAGGTAAAACCAATCTTGGACAAGAAAGAAGCAGATCAAAGAAGCGGATCAAAATTAGGTTAAGATTTATTCAGGAATTAAGATCAGCATGAAGATATATATATATATGGCATATGACATGACAGAGAGATATCACTTTGAGATTAAATAAATTTTGAATGATAAATTTAAAAGAGCACACTTAAATGATATAAATAAAAATGTTGAATTGATCTAAGAAAATGTAGTTTAAATATAACTTAAAAAACCCAAAAAGATATAAATTTTGAACAGTGGGCTAGGACGCCAGCACCCACACCCACTTATATCACAGATACTAAAAAAATATGATCTTAAAACCTATGGATGGCCCATGAAGCCCTAAAGCTTATTTCCAATGGGGTCCATTTGGTCAAATCCAAGATTTTGGCACGAGAGAGGCAGAATTCTATTGCACGGGAGTTCCAATGGTTGATTATCACAGAAGGGCGCTCTTTATATTACCAATCCTTTCATAATATCAAGCTCCACGCACACCAGCAGGCATCTCACCAATAGGTATCAGGACGTTTGAGGGCAGCAAATTGTTGCCCCTGACAACAGGGGCAAATTGTTGCCCCTGACATCTCAGGGCCCCGTACTAAAAATTTATAAATTTCAAATTGAAAATTATTTTTAAAATCAATATGTAAAAAAGTTCAAAAGGTGTCTGCTGTGTTCTCTCCGAGAGGGCGAGTCGACAAATTGTCTGATTGCTAGGTACGCCACCTAAGTCGTTGCCAACCCATCACCCCCGGAGAGAATCAGGTGACAGCAGCCAAAGAAAACATGGCCGACCATCACCAAAAGTTGCCCCCCGGTGTGTGTGTCAGACATGCAACAAAGTTGAACAAACTATATAATTATGTATCACAGCTTCCGCAATCTACTTTAAGATTAATCAGTAAAAGAAAAAATCATCAATCTCAGTTTCTAGATGAAGTTCAATAAGGTACTTTTTGAGGGCAGTCTTAAATCTATATGGTTTTTCTAGTTCTTTCAGCCATTCAGGAAGGGAATTCCAATCTGTTATCCCCCTATAGTAAAAGGTAGAGTTTTCGACACTTCGACAATGAGGGACTAGGAAGTTATAACCACTGGACCTTGTATGATGCTGATGCACTGAATTCAAAGGAACAAAGTTCTCCTTCAAATATGTAGGACATAGGGTGTAGAAAATTTTATGCACATGATTTAACCTCAGTTGTTTTACCAGAGTTTCAACATTAAGCAAATTCAGTTCAGCAAGAATATCACCAGTGATCCTTGTTCTGGGTCCAAGAGAATTGATAAATCTAACTACTTTGTTCTGAGCTTGTCGCTTGTCACATTCATTTTTCTGGAGAGCCTGTGTGTTGTCAGATATTTGAGTGTGCTGAGCTGTATATAATTGGACCAGTATACTGAAAAGTCCTTTGTAGCTGTCAGTGTGCTGGCTGTGACAAACTCGGAATCAGGATTGTTGCTTGATAACCCATAATAAATCATTAGAAATCATGGGTCATTCACGAAAGATTTTTGTCAATTATAAACGCATTGAGGATAAATGAATTTCAGTAATAAAAGCAATATATCATTCTTTCCTTCTCGAGGTTTCAATGTAAACAGGTATATTTCTCTCAAAATGTCTAAATATTGTTAGCATTTGAAGTTCTGCCAGTACATTTGAATAGGGATGGCAGTTTCAATTGACGGCCAGTCCTTTGCGCATGGGCAAGAATGACGTCATAAATGGAATTCCTAAAACCTCCTATATTGTATTCAAGGAAGCAGATCTCAGAGTTTTAATATCGCATGTGGTGCTGAATATACGTTTTCTGAACTGCACAAGCTGTGTATAACCTCACCAGCACTAATTTTAAGTGACACTAAAAGAGTTCATTTTTTACCTGAACTAAGTATAGGATGCCCCAACAAGACAACAGGGGAACACTACGATACCACTGAACTGAATGGCAAACATTGACAACTAGTTCACAAATCACGGCCTGTAAAGTAGAAGTAAAACAAAGATCAGGAATCGATACAATTAACTTACTCCACCCATCAAAGACACAAAAGGGAAAGAAACACAAAAATTAAGCGACCAGACAATAATGGAAACCTAAACAAAGGAAGGCCATAAGGACAGTTACTTTCCCACAAAATGCCCATATGGCCATCCAAAATAAAAAGATAAAACTTGTAAGTCAAGTGATACGCACAGTAAGTAACAAACAACAACATAAATAAATCGCCACAAAAGAACCGCCTAGGAACGGTCAGTGCAAAGATTTCCACTGGGGGGCTAAAATCGATTTTACGTGGGCACAATCCTCGCCCTTACTTCCGTCGCGATTTAGACAAATAATTTGTTCAGTCCGCATGAAGGCCTCCTAACTCATCAGTGCAACATCTCCGTGAACACAAATAATCAAAGAACCACAGAGGTGAGACAACGGTGAGGACTCGACAGCAAGAAACCACTGAAATGCTGGAGCAAAAGAAAACCAACAGTTAGACTCCGATGGGCCCGACCAGAGACAGAGCATCAGGCACCAACCAACATAACCTTGAATTAGATCCCTCTAATTCTCAATAAGCCTTTACGTTGGAACCGTCATAGAATCTGAGGCCTGACCCACCGGCGTGCAATTAAAGAGGGAAGCAAAGTTGCCAACCATGATTGGGTTAACTATCATGCATGCAGTCTGTCGTATAATATCCATGTTGTACCCAATCTTTTTATATCGATGAATGATTTTACGAAATAGGGTGCTAAAGTCATTGCGGTTATATATTTTTCTGAATTTATATACTAAGTCACCATAAAATTCGAGTCCAATATTGAATTTTGAAATTAAATCAGAATAGCGTCTATAAAATTTTGAAAAGGCTTTGCGTAGTTTATGGTACCGATAACCCTGATTAAGAAGTTTCGCAGTTAATAATTTATGACGAGTGTTGAAGTCAGTTACATGACTACACACTCTTGCAAATCGAATTAATTGCGAAATATTAACGCCATAGGATTGTGCACGAGGAACATCACCATCCAAAAAAGGAAAATTTACAATCTCAAAATCAAAGTCATCGCGTTTATCATAAATTTTGCACGAAACAAATCCATCTTCTATAGGTAGATGTAAATCCAAAAACAGGGCCTCGGTATCAGAATAATTTGCTTTATTTAACTGAAGTTCTGGGGGGTAAATCTGACTGATCAAACCATTGAAATAGGTATTATCAATATTTAATAAATCATCTAAATATCTAGAAGTGGAGCTAAAAGCTTCAATAATTTCAGACTGGTTATCAATGGAAAGCGACAACATGAAGTCTCTTTCATAACAATACAAGAATAGATCAGCCACAACAGGTGCGCAATTCGTACCCATCGGAATGCCCAAAATTTGTCTAAATAACCTAGTACCGAATCTAATATAAATATTGTCAAGTAGAAAGGTGAGGGCATCATGACCAAAGTTTATAATTCTTATGCTCTTTAGAAGTGAAAAATGCATTTCTGACATTACATGCAAGATAGAGAGAATCTTCTCTGTGAAAAGCCCATTCAATTAAATCGTTAAGCTTTTCTTTTATAATATTATGAGGAAGTGTAGTGTAAAGAGTGGAAAAATCGTAAGTAGACAGACTTGAAGCACGAAAATGTCTGGATTTCAATTTATTTAAAACCTCATTCGAATTTTTACAGACCAAAACAGATTTCTTCCCGATCTTTCAAAGACTTTATTACAATATTTAATCACATGCGTTTTAATAGAAGTTAGACAGGAAGTTAATAATTTAGACAGTTCAATGGTAGTGCAAGAGCTAGAATTTGATATAAATATAATTTAATTAGGCCATATTCTCTGTTCTTACAAATTAAATTCTAGTCGGATAGTAAACACGAATTACTAGCTAACGCAAATGCGGAAAGATAATTTCCAGATATTTATGCAATAAATTTCCATATCCGCCAATCCGAAGGCCATTAATCAATAAATAAATAAATTCAAATAATAAAATACACGAAAGACGCAGACAGTCTCCAACTGAAAAGATTCTGGAACCAGTGCAATTTAAATTTTCATGTATAATATTAATAATTGAGTCTGACCGAATATTTCACTTTAAAAGAAAACTAAGTCTGCCGCAAAACCTTGGTAGATTTAAGTTTAAGGAACATGAATACTTAGGATAAAAGAAAATAAGAATAGCTGTAACTCAAAGAGCATATATCCAAACCAGACTAACCAGGTGCCAAAAGTAAATGGATTTAAGTGGTATTTTAAATAGGTATACTGTAAAAGCAACTTGTCACCAAAATAAACTCTTCCAATAGTATATGGCACACTAGAAAATGAAGATTCCAGTATATTTTCAGTGATTGAGAAACTTGTAACAAAATTAATACAAATGAAAAAAAAAAAAGAAAAAACATGGGAACATTTGATTTCTGAAAAAAGTTACAAATTATCTTCCAAGGCTTAAAAGATAATTTCTGTCCTGATCAACTGCACTATGAAACATTTTGTATGAACCAATGAAAGACATACACATGTGCATTTTTGTGTGTACATACATGCACATGTATATATCTATTAATTGTATATAATGAGTCTCTAATAGGAGACATAAAAATATATAGTGCCATTTGATCAAAAGACAACAGGAAAAAACAAATTCAATATTAATGAAATGTTTGTAAACTTCCAGTGAGAATTCAGCTAAAATGTCATGTCTCACTCAATATTTGAATAGAATTCAGCTGCTAGCTAACTGAACGATAGCAAAATGTTAATATTGATAAAATTACTCACATAATCTTGTCCGTAATAATCTCAGAATTCTTACCCAAAGTATCACTGATTCTGAAAGAATATGTATAATACAAAATACATTTAATTCCTAATCAATAGTAGAAATAACTCTCAAAAAGAAATATCTAAGCCGCCTGCTACCTTCAGTATTTAGATGAAGTCCCTTATCTTTTTTAGCAAATAAATATCTTCTATACGTTACAAATTTACTAACAGCCTTCCAGGATTCTACAAAATGAAAGCCCAAATCTGAAGCCATTTCCAGGCGCAAGGATTTATTGAAATCTTTGATCAAGTTATCAGTTATATCATGATCACACGGTCTTGGAAGTATAGAAGATACTATAATACGTATTGATGATTTTTTCTTTTTAATCCTTGCTATGAGATTACCAAAATCTGACATCATTGATCCCTTAGCATCCCCATTATTGATATTATTTGTTCCAATATGCAGTATTAAATAGTCAAAGTTGGTCAAATTTACGTGTCCTGCATCAACATGCCATGCAAGTTTAGCAATTGTAGCACCGGGGAAGGACTTTATGAAGACTCCATCTATAGGCGGCAGTTCTTTGATTATGGAATCACCCAGAATGACAACTCGTCTATTTTCTGTAAATAACAGAGAAATAACTCGTTTAAATAGCAGAAACAAACTACCTATCAATTTAAACTAAAATATTACCTAGTACAAGAATAATTAGATTTTATAAATCATTCAAGATTATTATACATCTCTGGTGTAATGTTAACCAGAGACAGACAGCAAACTTGAATACCTAATGAAAAACCATATGTCCTGCTGACAACCATGAATAAATGATTAAGAGTCAGCGCTCTCATTCACCAAGCCATGGGCCATGAAGACTCCCTTAAATCTGAACAAAATATCAATAGAAAAGGTTTTTTTTAACAGTTACAACAGCCTTATTACATTTGTAGTTCTGAAAATAAGATGTGATACAAAATAACTAAATACATGTATATATTTCTCTGAAGTTAAAGAAACTCAATGAATGAACTTCTTTTCATTGCAGTTTCTATCCTCACTCTGTCTAGTCTTGGATAACCTATAGAGAAATATAATGAATTATTAGGGAAAAAAAATATATATATGTATATATATACATTGTATATACATGTTAATACATATTTCATTTAGCTTAAGGTAGCAGATATCCCATCCAACAGTGGATATGTACCCAATGTATAAACGTCATTACATTGCAGTAACAATCCTTACGTATCTTGTCAAGGGCACAGAAAGATAAGAATCTGCCACACCCAAACAAATAAAATATAATATATACCAATTCCTCCATTAATGACAGATACAATATACAGTTTAAAATTCCTCTATTAAGACCACCCTTGGAACCGTCTAAAAATGGTCTTTAAGACCACTCTTGAACAGTATCGAAGGTGGTCACTGATCAGAAAACATCAAACAATAAGGACTGATTATGATGTTAAAGTAAGCTTCAAAAAAGGGAATCAGTCTGTATAAAAGCCGATCTCAATAGAGAAACTTCACTGTATTTAGTACTCATGCACAACACTGTAGGCTCCTACTGTCTTAATTATTCTCATATTGTCTTTGTCACACTGGATATGAGGATTAAATTGTATGACATTTCCTGCTCAAGTGAATTAAGGGAGAGATCAGTCAGTAAATCGAGAATTGGCTGAAGATTTTACTATATAATTTCCCATAAAATTGGCTACTTGCTGGTGTTGTGCCGTGTGGCGGCCGTAAAACGTCTCCCCGTACATCAACCATAGTGCAGTTTATATTTTACTTTTGATCCTTTGAGATCAGCGTGAATATTCTGAGAAATCAGAAATAAATTATTAGTTTAGACTCAAATTCTAGACTGGTTTTTAATTATTTGGACCTCATTTTGATTTATATAAGTCTTTGAATCGAATGCCTATTCGAAATTCGCAAAATTGCAGTATGCTTCCTCTGGCTTTCGTTGTCGGATCATTACATGGTCACTGATGAGGCTTTGTTAGCCGAAACTACGTAGTATGACCCATCTTCTTTCTTATGAATATTTTCATTGCTCTTAAAGGAACTCGTTTTTGATTTTTATTTGCCTTCACTGCAGCTGGTGTTGTGCCGTGTGGCGGCCGTAAAACGTCTCCCCGTACATCAACCATAGTGCAGTTTATATTTTACTTTTGATCCTTTGAGATCAGCGTGAATATTCTGAGAAATCAGAAATAAATTATTAGTTTAGACTCAAATTCTAGACTGGTTTTTAATTATTTGGACCTCATTTTGATTTATATAAGTCTTTGAATCGAATGCCTATTCGAAATTCGCAAAATTGCAGTATGCTTCCTCTGGCTTTCGTTGTCGGATCATTACATGGTCACTGATGAGGCTTTGTTAGCCGAAACTACGTAGTATGACCCATCTTCTTTCTTATGAATATTTTCATTGCTCTTAAAGGAACTCGTTTTTGATTTTTATTTGCAGCTCATCCTCCAAAGGGAAAAATAAGTACCGTTTAAAAGAGTCTGAACGCCAATCACCCATGAGCTGAATGTTTTCAGAAGAAATTTTCGCCTTGAATAAAAGTGTTGCGAAACCTCGTCTGAATGAATGAGAACTGTACCTTTTTGGATCTAAACCAATATTTTGAATAAAATACCTTAATTTAGATTGATATTGATTATAGGTAATAGGTTTTCCATTTGGTAAAATGAAAAGAGGAGAATATAACTGAGCAGGAACTGCTTTACACATTGATCTATAAGCACGAACTTGACATAAAATACTGTCCTCTATTTGCAACACTCTTTCTCCTTTTTGAATGTTTTTGTCCATTTGATTGAGACAAGTAAATGATTGCCGTAATCCTGAACATCTTGCCTTAATAGAAATTTTTTCTCAGTCAAATCCTTCAAGGTAGTGGGAACTAAGTTAGACTTCCTAGCCAAAAGAAAAAAGGCAAATAGAAAAAGACACCAGTACACAATATTGATTTTTTCAGAAAAAAATGATGTTTTCAGCAATATTTAACAAGATTTCTGGTGTAATTGGCTCAGCCTGTTTTATGGTGACTTAGTATTTAAATTCAGAAAAATATATAACCGCAATGACTTCAGTACCCAATTTCGTAAAATCATTCTTCGATATAAAAAGATTGGGTACAACATGGATATTATACGACAGACTGCATGCATGGTAGTTAACCCAATCACGGTTGGCAACTTTGCTTCCCTCTTTAATTGCACGCCGGTGGGTCAGGCCTCAGATTCTATGACGGCTCCAACGTAAAGGCTTATTGAGAATTAGAGAGATCTAATTCAAGGTAATGTTGGTTGGTGCCTGATGCTCTGTCTCTGGTCGGGCTCATCGGAGTCTAACTGTTGGTTTTCTTTTGCTCCAGCATTTCAGTGGTTTCTTGCTGTCGAGTCCTCACCGTTGTCTCACCTCTGTGGTTCTTTGATTTTTGTGTTCACGGAGATGTTGCACTGATGAGTTAGGAGGCCTTCATGCGGACTGAACAAATTATTTGTCTAAATCGCGACGGAAGTAAGGGCGAGGATTGTGGCCACGTAAAATCGATTTAAGCCCCCCAGTGGAAATCTTCCACTGACCGTTCCAAGGCGGCTCTTCTGTGGCGATTTATTTTATGTTGTTGTTTGTTACTTACTGTGTGTATCACTTGTGTCTTTTAGTTTCGGATGACCATATGGCCATTTTGTGGGAAAGTAACTGTCCTTATGGCCTTCCTTTGTTTAGGTTTCCATTATGGTCTGGTCGCTTAATGTTTGTATTTCTTTCCCTTTGGTGTCTTTTATGGGTGGAGTAAGTTAATTGTATCAATTCCTGATCTTTGTTTTACTTCTACTTTACACAGTATGGGTTTAATTTTGCAATTCCTTTCAAGGATAGATTTAAAATGAACTGATTTATTTTATCAGTTGGATATCCTAAAAGTAAATGCATTGATTTTACTCCACTTATATAGTTTTTGATGGAATCCGTTGACTTAAATGTTCTGCTTAAAAATTGAGCAAATAGTTGCAGATTTTTTGTAGTAGCTGGTAAACTAACCAGTTCAAAATAATTGCAGAATAATAAATAGGACTCCCACTGCACTTTCAAATTTTTTCTGGTACCTTATGCATAAGCAGCTTTATTTGAACGATCCAGATCTCTCTTCAAATTATGTAGTTGATAATCTGAAAGTAAATATTACCAATCATTGATAAAATTGAAAAAAAATAATCCCAACATCAAACTTCTGTATACAATAAACTTCAGTCAACTCTTTGAATTTTGATTCATTTGTCTTATCCAAATGCCACCTTGATAACAAATCAGAAATTCTGTTTTGTTCTGAAGTCAGATACTGAGCTTTGATTTCAAACTGATGAATTGCAGCTAAATAACATATTTCTCTCAGACAATCCTGCAATGGCTCAGACCTGGACTTGTTGCCACTTGAAATTATATCACACACGCTTTTATTATCACAATAAATTATAATTTGGAGACCTTTAAATCTCGCTCCCCATAATTTAAAAGCAATAATAACTGCTAGCATTTCTAGTACACTGATATGAAAATGTTTTTCTAAAATTTCAACTGGAAATTGTGTATGAAAATAAAACCCCTTCCAGAAACCTCCGCAACCTGTGAGACAACTATCAGAACTAAATATGGCATCTGGCTTGGACCAGTTTTCATATTCCATCATGGAAATGCCATTATACAATGGCAAAAACTTATTCCACCAGATCAAATCTTTCTTAACATAGTGTGGAATAGAATGCAAAAAGTTTGAAGAACCATATATGGATCTTAACCAATTCAAAAGTCTTGCTACAAAAATTCTACTGGGCTTCACACATGCAGCTATAAAATTTAATTTACCTAGTAATGATTGAACTTGCTTCAAAGAGTCAGAATCTTTATCAAGCCATAACTGTATAAGCTTTTTAATTTCCTGTAATCTCTCAGGGGTTATTTCAATAGTCATAGTCAAAGTATTAAATAAAATGCCTAAAAAAGACATGATTTCTGAAGGCGGAAAAGCCTTTTCAGCTGATTCTTCAAAACCACATTTTTGCAAAATTTCTCCTAAGCAGAGAAAGGCAAATTTTGCATTTTCTTTTCTTTCTGCTCCTGCCAAATCATCTAAATAATTTAAAATGGCTATACCAATTTGTAGCATGATGTATGATATTGCATTAGTTGTTCGTTGACAGATATTAGCCGCTGACCTTAACCCCATGCTTAAAACTGAATCACCCCCAGGTATTAGACTTCCTGCCTTGCCGTGGCCCTGGGGGCTCAATTCCCACTGGGCACATTGCCGCTGTGGTCTCTGTGCCCACTGGGAAGAGCTAAAGGAAGTACCACCCGTTTGCCGTGGGTGGCGTCCTGTAAGCCGGAAGAAGGGATCCTGGAGGTTGAGGGTTACCTGAGGTGGCGGTGCTTCAGGTACCCAACACGCCTCTTTGGCCTGGCTTTTCGGTGTAGACGGGTGGCCGTGCGGTCCGGCACGGTCAATCGGCTGGTCACGCCGAGCCCTAGAGATACCGCTTTGCTTTCTCTTCAACTCTTTTTGTATCTTTCCTGATACCAACCATATGCCCATTTACCTTACCCTTTTCTGTCTTTTTATCTCTAGAAGGCGGTGGCTAAACGGATCAATCGTGTAGGCATTTTGTTTATACGAGTATATCTCACGTGTATCTCTAACACCTGCGAGTTGGATAACCACTCCATTATGGTGTTCCCTTGTAGGGCTCCACGGAGGGCGGAGAGCACTTGGGACGAAACTATAATTTTTTCCTTATGCCTAATGGAAAAAAACATAACCGCAACGCATCCAAACTTAAAAAAAGACGAGGAATCATCCGAAACGGATGAACCCAGTCAGAAGTCTAGTCAACAGTCAAGCCAGCAGTCTGCAGCACCAAAGCAACTTAATTTTCCACGCTTCTTGGTAATGTCTTCATGTGAAGATACACGCACTGTGTCAAGTCTATCCCCATTCGTGATAGAAAAGAGCATCATGTCCATTGCCGGACATCCCAAAAGCATAAAAACGCTTAAGTCAGGTGACCTTTTATTAGAAGTCGAGAGAGAGCAGCAGGTGAAAAGCCTGCTTGGTACCAGAAAGCTCTTTGATCTCAAGGTCAAAGTATCTCTGCATAATACACTTAATTCGTGTAAAGGTGTTATCCGCAGCCCAGAGCTCCGTCCTTGCAGTGATGCAGAGATAGTTGAGAACTTGAGATCGGAAGGCGTCATTGGTGTACGAAACATCCAAGTTCGTAGAGGTGGTGTATTGAAGCCAACGGGTACCTACGTTTTGACTTTTAATACACCAGTTCTGCCCAAGAAAATCAAAGTAGCATATCTTTCAGTTAACGTGGATGTATATATACCAAACCCTCTCAGATGTTACTCGTGTCAGGTTTTTGGCCACCACGAAAGCAGATGTCAAAAGAAAAAACTCTGTCCAAATTGTGGTGAAGAAAAACATGTGGATAACCATCAAAACTGTAAGAATGAGGCCAAATGTGTAAATTGTGGTGGCAAGCATGCTGTTTTCTCTCGAGATTGTCCGGCATGGAAAAAAGAAAAAGAAATACTTACTGTGAAATACCAAAGGGGGATAACATTCCCAGAAGCGCGGAAAATTGTTGACGAGCGATACACAACACCAACCACCAGTTACGCCAGCATCACAAAGGGTGCTGGTAAACAAGTTTCAAGCTCCGCAACGCAGACTGATGAATCATGCATAGCTGAATTAAAGAAATCCGGTGCATGGAGCAAATCCACTCCAGCACCACAAAGTTCAACCAATTTATCAAATGGCGCACTCCAGGTTGCTGCGGATCGGTCGACAGCGACCTTACCGAAGCCAGCGCCGCATGTAAAAGAGAAACTCGACCCAGGTCGAACTAATAAGGGTTCGGAAGATCCGAAAAAGCAATTGTCTCTAAAACAAACAGACAGACAACGTAAAATGGAAAGAGACAATATAAAATTTCAGAACAGATTCGGATCTTTGAGTGACAGTGATATGGAGTTTGAAGCTCCATCATCACCAAGTAGCAATAACAGATCGAGGTCTGCAACACCACGAGCTGGTGGTAGCAGATCTATATCACCAATTGCAGCTCCAATATAGTTTCTAGTCTTAATCTCTTCATAAAATGGATTTAAAACACAAAATAATACAATGGAAATTGTCGAGGTCTTAAATCAAATTATAACGAACTGTTATTACTTATTTCGTTATTAAACCCGTCGGTTTTTTGTTTGCAAGAAACTTTTTTAAAAACTGATGACAACATTGATGTCAGGGGTTTCAATACATACAACTATATCTATTCTGGTGGTAACAAACCATCTGGTGGCAGTTCAATTTTTGTTAAATCATGTTTACCACAAAGAGAGATCAAATTAAAAACAGACCTACAAGCTGTGGCAGTGTCGGTTTCTCTGGATAAAGAAACTACAATTTGCTCTCTATATATCCCACCCTCATTTTCTTTAAAGCCCGAACATCTTGACTCATTGCTGAGTCAACTTCCATCGCCATATCTTTTAGTTGGCGACTTCAATGGTCACAATATTCTATGGGGCTGTAAAGATATCAATAACAGAGGTGCACTTGTCGAAGATTTCATTGCAAAGAGCGATCTTTGCTTGATGAATGATAAATCTTATACTTACCTTCACCCTGCGACAGGTCATTTGTCTCCTTTAGATCTCTCTTTGTGTCACCCATCTCTCTTCTTGGACTACGACTGGTCTGTTCATGATGATCAGTGCGGAAGTGATCACTTCCCTGTTATAATTGAGAGCGTAAACGAACCAGATGAGGACTGTAACCAGAAATGGAAAATGAATAAAGCCGACTGGGAATTATTCCATAATTTATGTGAAGAAGAGTTATCAATTGATCATTTTAATGAATCTTCCGACATTGTTTCTGATTTCACAGATACACTTATTAACATATCAGAACCATGCATTCCAAAAACCTCCACAAATACTAAGAAAAGCAAGCCTTGGTTTAATAATGACTGTAAAGAAGCTATTAAAAAGCGTAAACAGGCTCTAAATAAGGTCTGCAAAAATTCCACTTCAGAAAAGCTCAACGACGTAAAAGTTTTTAGAGCTAAAGCTCGGCGAACAATCCGAGCTTCCAAACGAAAGTCATGGAGAGAATATGTCTCCAAATTGAACTATAAAACCCCCATTAAAAAGGTTTTGGATATGGTACGAAAAATTTCAGAAAAACAAAGTCTTCTAGTTTTACACATTTAAATACTGAATTTGACACAATAGCTTCAACAAAAAAAGATATTTCAGATACTCTTGGGCACACATTCTTGAGAAATTCATCATCGCGTAATTATTCTGACACTTTTAGAAATTTCAAAAAGGACCAAGAGAAAAGAAATCTAAACTTTAAATCCCTTAATCACGAAGAATACAACAAACCTTTTAACTTATCCGAACTCGTTGAAGCCATTGAAAAATCACATGATACGGCAACCGGCCCCGATGAAATTCATTATCAGATGCTTAAGCATCTGCCAAAAAGTTCTCTTACAACACTTTTAGATATCTTTAATAATATTTGGGAAACGGGGGTCTGTCCTGAGAGCTGGCGTGTAGCTACAGTTGTACCAATTCCGAAACCAGGGAAAGATCATGCAGAACCTACAAATTATCGTCCGATAGCTTTGACAAGTTGTTTGTGTAAAACATTGGAGAGAATGATAAACAAGAGATTAGTCTGGTACTTAGAGTCCAACAACCTCATTTCAGAATATCAATCGGGTTTTCGTTCGGAACGCAGTACCAATGACAATTTAATAAGACTAGAAACTTTTATACGAGATGCTTTTATTAACAAAGAACACGTAGTAGCTGTCTTTTTCGACTTGGAGAAAGCATATGATACAACATGGCGTTATGGTATATTGAAAGATCTCCATAACATTGGCTTAAGAGGAAAACTTCCGCATTTATTGAAAGCTTTTTAGGGGAGCGCATGTTTCAGGTGCGTGTGGGGTCTACCCTGTCAGATTTCTATGATCAAGAACAGGGTGTCCCACAGGGTAGTATTCTTTCAACTACGCTATTTAACATCAAAATAAACAATATTGTACAATGTTTGGACGACAAAACTGATTGTTCCTTGTATGTTGACGATTTCTGTATATGTTACCGTTCAAAAAATATGAAAACAGTTGAACGAAAGTTGCAACAAAATTTAAAACGAATAGAAGAATGGACTGATAAAAATGGTTTCAAGTTCTCCAAGTCGAAAACGCAGTGTGTTCATTTTTGTAAACTACGGAAGAAACACGAACATCCTTCCTTGTTTTTATACGGATCACAAATTCCTGTTGTTGAAGAAGCCAAATTTCTTGGGGTCATATTTGATCAAAAGTTATCTTTTATTCCCCATATTAAATATCTTAAAGCGAAATGCTTAAAAGCTTTGAATCTTTTGAAAGTTTTAGCCCATACAAGTTGGGGAGCAGATCGGTATACTTTATTACATCTTTACCGGTCTTTAATAAGATCTAAATTAGATTATGGGTCTGTTGTTTATGGTTCTGCCAGAAAGTCCTATTTAAAATCATTGGATACTATCCAACACCAAGGCCTTCGTCTGGCTATGGGAGCCTTTCGTACTTCTCCCGTATTAAGCCTTTATGTAGAAGCAGGTGAACCATCTTTAACTTCGCGCAGAGAGAAACTTTCTCTTCAGTATGCTATTAGAATTGCTGCTAATCCATCTAACCCGGCATCCAAAATTTCATTTCCACCTCAATTTATAGATAAGTATGAAACAAAACCCACAGCAATCAAACCTTTTGGATTACGAATTTTACCACTGCTAGAAAATTCAGGCATCGACCTTAAAAATATTCAAAAACATGAAACCGCCGAAGTTCCATCTTGGTGTATTAAACAACCTTCTATTCTGTTCGACTTGCATGATGGCAAAAAATCCGAATCAAATCCGATACTTCTCAAACAAAACTTCCAGGTACTGCAGTCACGTTACAAGGAATACCAGCAAGTCTATACTGATGGTTCCAAAGAAGGAGATAAAGTTGGTTGTGCGTTTGTTTCTAAAGATACGCACAAAACCATGCGCCTTCCAGATGGTTCATCTATTTTTACAGCTGAAGCCAAAGCAATAGACCTAGCTTTAGATTTTATCAGTTCTTCAATAATTCAAAAAGCAATTATATTTTCTGATTCACTTTCTGTGCTTAAGGCTTTAGACCATTCATCATCTAAAAATCCTCAAATTCAAAAATTGATCGAAAAACATCATGAAATTTCTAAAACACACCAAATCTTGTTTTGTTGGCTTCCGAGCCATATTGGCATTGTCGGCAATGAATATGCTGACAAGAAAGCAAAGGAATCGCTCAATCTTGATCCATCTGTTTTTAAAATTCCCTTTAATAATTTTAAACCAATTATCAACAGATACATCTTGTCGGAATGGCAAGGCGAATGGGACCGTGCAATAAATAACAAACTCCATGCCATTAAACCTGTCGTTAGTACAAAATGCTCTCCTCCACAGTTTTCCAGAAAAGAGGACGTAGTATTAACACGACTGCGCATCGGCCATACTAGAGTTACTCATTCTTATATTTTTAATGGTGATGATCAGCCTTCTTGTGTAGGTTGTGATCAGCCATTCACTGTGAAACATATCTTAATTGACTGTGTTGACTTTTCACCCTCACGTATTTTATGTTTCAAAGCTGACACGTTTCGAGATGTACCTGTTGATAATATTATTTTATTCTTAAAAGAAGTTGGACTTTTTCATAAGATTTAACTGTTTCAGATTTTTATACATCGTCATTCTGACTTTTTACTTTTAATATCATCATAATTGTTCATGCCGTTTAACCATTAACCGTTTGACGCTTATGACCCACAAAGAGGGTTGACGCGTCGTTAAACACGAAATCATCATCATCATCATTAAAACTGAATCACAGAAGATATGTTTGTTCCATATGAAAGAAACAAGGTGTAGATCTTTCGGATCAATACTTATTTGACGATAAGCTCGTTTTAAATCTCGTTTGTACAATAAACATCCTTGTCCTTTTGATTTTATCATTTCAACAAAATCGTCAACTTTAGGAAAAATAATTTTGCATTCTTCTTCCAAATATTTATCTTTGTCTATAAAATCATTCACTGAATGGCCCTTTGGAAAACTAAGATCCATAATGATTCTTCTCTCTGACGTGTCTTTCTTAGGTACAGAATTCAGGGGAGAAATAACAATTTTTTCTTTAAAAGGATTGTTTTTGAAGGGTCCAATGATTGCACCATATCTACTTTCTTTTTTAATATACTTATAAATATCTTCCGAATACTCTGTTGCCCCCTTATGATTTTTAAATCGCCAAAAATGATTTTTTGTGTGACAATCTTCAACGGAACCTTCAAACCCAATGGGAAAACCGAATTCCAAGAGATCACAAACTTGCAAATCTTTATAATTATAGAGCATATTTCTCATAAAATCAACATTAATTTTATTATTTATTTTTATCCTACAACCTTGAAAATTATACTTTCCTGATTTCTGCACCTTCTTATGTACACTTAATAACTGGTGAATATTATCTAATTTCAAACAAGCAGTGGCTTCACATGATTTACATGTGCTTTTATGCAGACAAAGATGTTTGCTTAAATTATTTGAGGATAAGAAATTATTTTCTAGTCTGGAATCTCTAGATGGTGTAGTAGAAATTTTTTGTTTTCCACAAGCATGTTCCAGATAATTCGGGAAAAACAAATTCTCTAAGAATTTTTGGTTTTCTATGGATCTAGTAGAATTTGACTTATTTAAGTGTCACATTTTAGAGTGGGGGCAGGCCGAGGAACATTCTGGATGTTCCAGCTTTTTGGAATCTTTTTGCCAGCAGGTGGCACAGACATGCTGAGCAAAATGCATTCTACCATTCTTTCGCTCAGTATGACTGATTTTCTGTGAACACTTATTTCTTTGATAAAGAGAACAGAACCAAACATTCTCTTCAGTTGATTTTTTATTCTCGGAATCATCCTTGTTCCTAAAGCCAGACTTTTTACCTTGAGATTTTTGTTTTGGAACATGCTTGGAAAGAATAGCACTTTCAATGCTTTGAAAATCATCATTCCAAGTTTTCAGTCCAATTTCTATTTCATTTAAACAGGCAGCATAAAATGATTTTAAAGTTTTAAAATCATAAGAGGTATTAAGATACATAATTCTCTTTAACAGATTAAGTCTCCCTGATCTCTCCACTTCTTTAATTTTAGATAATGTACATATTTCAAGTTCTCCCGCTATAAATAAATTGAAATCTATAGAGGAAAAAGAAATATTGGAACTGGTGAATTCATAACGGAGATAAGCTTGTGGATACTTTTGAGGAAAGTGTACGGTATCTGAAGCTTTAGCTCTGATTCCTGACTTTTTTTTTGTTCTTCTTCGTCTTCTTCTTCTTCGTTTGACTACTGTCAGAAGAGGTTGAATCAGAGCTTTCATATGAAAGAGAAAATTCAGAGTCTGAAGATTTGTCAGATTTTCTGAAAGGTTTTTATACCCCCACAAATGAAATTTGGGGGGTATATAGGAGTGAGCTTGTCGGTCGGTCTGTCTGTCTGTCGGTCGGTCTGTTGACTTGGTTTCCAGACGATAACTAAAAAACCGCTTCACCGATTTTTATAATTTTTGGTACACTGATGTAACATCATAAAATACAGGTCAAGTTCGATTTCCACTACAATTGGTCAATTTTCGACATAGTTATGGCCCCTTTCAAGTGAAAAAAAATTGCAAAATGGCGCTGATGTACTATCAAGGCAGTTTTTGTGGGGGTATTCATCACCTTTAGTGATAGCTCTAGTTTCATTTTATCTGTCAAATTCTCAGGCCTAGAGTCTCTCTTCTTCCCGATTTTTAATTCTGTTTCTGACTTACAGCTTGAATCACCAGAAATGTCATCAATTAACCCTAAATTTTTCAATTCTTTGTTAACTGTTTTACGTAATTCTTTACTCTTTCTAAGTTTACCTATATCAACATCTGAACAGTCAGACAAATTGGGAGTTTTCTTTGACTGAATCTGTTTTTTAGAGGATTTATGGCTACCTTGTTTACGAACAGTTTCATTCGGCATACCTCTGAGTTTTGCATTGGTCTTGTGCTGTTCCGCAATTCGTCGTCTAAGATCGTCGGCCTCACAACGCTTCTTGAGAAGTTCTTCTTCCTTGCTTGCAGCTTCTAACTGTCTGCGCAATATAGCCAATTCTTCTTCCTCCGCAGCAAGATGAAAATCAAGATCTCGTGACTGCAAAAGTGGCTTTTCATCGGGAATTCCCATTCCCATGAAACCATCCATATCCGGTTGTTTGGAGGCACCCGAAAGGTCATGATAAAAACCGGTATCTGACTGACTATTCGTGTGACTGGAAGAACCCAATTCCTTCTTGTCATGAGATTTACCACTAAGCATCTGTTTGTAATCTACCGTTTTGCCTCTACCAGAAGCGGCCCTGGTCAAAATACTAGGGTCTTTGGGTCTCACTATGTCATCAGTACCAGTAGCCATTTTAACCCAATGGAACCTCGAATCACTATACAAGCTAACGGTAAATAAATGATGAAAAATCACACAATTTGTAAAGAAAGTTTGCTGCTCAAAGAGCGAAAGTTTACATAATATCTTCGTAAGAGATTCACGTCAACATTTTAAATGTTCAGCTAGCTTTTCATAAATGAAAACTGTATTCTGGCTATTATTTACACCACCAGTAACAGCTAATACTGAGCCAGAAATGAAACACAAATTTCAACACTAATATTTCAATAGACATCCGTCCTCTATGACGATACCCCCAGGTATTAGATTTCTTTTTTTGCCGTGGCCCTGGGGGCTCAATTCCCACTGGGCACATTGCCGCTGTGGTCTTTGTGCCCACTGGGAAGAGCTAAAGGAAGTACCGCCCGTTTGCCGTGGGTGGCGTCCTGTAAGCCGGAAGAAGGGATCCTGGAGGTTGAGGGTTACCTGAGGTGGCGGTGCTTCAGGTTCCCAACACGCCTCTTTGGCCTGGCTTTTCGGTGTAGACGGGTGGCCGTGCGGTCCGGCACGGTCAATCGGCTGGTCACGCCGAGCCCTAGAGATACCACTTTGCTTTCTCTTCAACTCTTTTTGTATCTTTCCTGATACCAACCATATGCCCATTTACCTTACCCTTTTCTGTCTTTTTGTCTCTAGAAGGCGGTGGCAAAACGGATCAATCGTGTAGGCATTTTGTTTATGCGAGTATATCTCACGTGTATCTCTAACACCTGCGAGTTGGATAACCACTCCATTATGGTGTTCCCTTGTAGGGCTCCACGGAGGGCGGAGAGCACTTGGGACGAAACTAGGAATTTTTTCTCATGGCTCATGGAAAAAAACACAACCGCACCCACGCACCTAACCGCAACGCACCTAAACGTAAAAAAGACGAGGATTCATCCGAATCGGATGAACACAGTCAAAATTCCAGTCAGCAGTCAAGTCAACAATCAAGTCAGCAGTCTGCTGAACCAAACTTTGACAATGTTCCGCGTTTCTTGGTCGTCACGTCGCTTGACGATACACGAACTGTGTCAAGCCTTTCTCCCTTTGTGATCGAGAAAAGTATTGTCGCCATAGCCGGACACCCAAAGAGTATTAAATCACTCAAATCAGGTGACCTTCTCTTGGAACTCGAGAGAAAACCGCAAGTTGTAAGCCTGCTCGCCACCAAAAAACTCTTTGATCTTTCGGTTAAAATATCTCTTCACAACACACTAAACTCATCTAAAGGAGTGATTCGCAGTCCAGAACTGCGTCCTTGTTCAGACGAAGAGATCATTGATAACCTGAAGGATCAAGGGGTTATTGGTGTTCGTAACATCAAAGTCCGTAGAAATGGTGTACTAAAACCAACAGCAACTTATGTGTTGACTTTTAATACCCCAATTCTACCCAAGAAAATCAAAGTAGCATATCTTTCCATTAACGTAGAGGTATACATCCCAAACCCTCTTAGATGTTACTCTTGTCAGGCTTTTGGCCATCACGAAAGCAGATGTCAGAGAAAACAACTCTGTCCTAATTGTGGTGAAGAAAAGCATGTTGATAATCACCTCAACTGCAAAAATGAACCCAAATGCGTAAATTGTGATGGCAAACATGCTGTTTTCTCCCGAGACTGTCCGGCGTGGAAAAAAGAAAAAGAAATACTTACCGTCAAATACCAAAGGGGGATAACATTCCCAGAAGCGCGGAAGATTGTCGAAGAGCGATACATAACACCAACCACCAGTTTCGCCAGCATCACAAAGGGTGCTGGTGTAAAATGTACCAACTCCGCAACACAGACTGCTGAATCATACATTGCTGAACTGAAAAAGTCTGGTGCATGGAGTAAATCCACTCCAGCACCACAAAGTTCAACCAATTTATCAAAAGGCGCAATCCAGGTTGCTTCGGATCGGTCGACAGCGACCGTACCGAAGCCAGCGCCGAATGTAAAAGAGAAACCCGACTCAGGTCGAACTAATAAGGGGTCGCAAGATCCGATCAAAAAACATCAATTGTCTCAAAGACAAACAGACAGACAACGTAAAATGGAAAGAGACAATATAAAATTTCAGAACAGATTCGGATCTTTGAGTGACAGTGATATGGAGTTGACTGAAACTCCATCATCACCAAGTGGCAATAACAGATCGAGGTCTGCCACACCACGAGCTGGTGGTAGCAGATCTATATCACCAATTGCACCTCCATAATATTTTCTAGTCTTTAAATATCTCTCCTTAAAATGGATTTAAAACACAAAATAATACAATGGAATTGTCGAGGTCTTAAATCGAATTATAATGAACTCTTATTACTTATTTCGCTACTAACCCCATCGGTGTTTTGTTTGCAAGAAACTTTTTTAAAAACTGATGACAACATAGATGTCAGGGGTTTCAATACATACAACTATATCTATTCTGATGGTAACAAACCATCTGGTGGCAGCTCAATTTTTGTTAAATCAATTTTACCACAAAGAGAGATCAAATTAAAAACAGACCTACAAGCTGTAGCAGTATCGGTTTCTCTGGATAAAGAAACTACAATTTGCTCTTTATATATTCCACCCTCAATTTCTTTAAAGCCCGAACATCTTGACTCATTGCTGAGTCAGCTTCCATCCCCATATCTTTTAGTTGGCGACTTCAATGGTCACAATATTCTATGGGGCTGTAAAGATATCAATAACAGAGGAGCACTTGTTGAAGATTTTATTGCAAAGAGCGATCTTTGCTTGATGAATGATAAATCTTATACTTACCTTCACCCAGCGACAGGTCATTTGTCTTCTTTAGATCTCTCTTTGTGTCACCCATCTCTCTTTTTGGACTATGACTGGTCTGTTCATGATGATCAGTGCGGAAGTGATCACTTCCCTGTTATAATTGAGAGCGTAAACGAACCAGATGAAGACTGTAACCAGAAGTGGAAAATGAATAAAGCCGACTGGGAATTATTCTATAATTTATGTGAAGAAGAGTTAACAGTTGATTACTTAAATGAATCATCCGACATTGTTTCTGATTTCACAGATACACTTATTAATATATCAGAACAATGCATTCCAAAGACCTCCACAAATACTAAGAAAAGCAAGCCTTGGTATAATAATGACTGTAAAGAAGCTATTAAAAAGCGTAAACAGGCTCTAAATAAGTTCTGCAAAAGTCCCACTTCAGAAAAGCTAAACGACGTAAACGTTTTTAGAGCTAAAGCTCGGCGAACAATCCGAGCTTCAAAACGAAAGTCATGGAGAGAATATGTCTCCAAATTGAACTACAAAACCCCAATTAAAAAGGTTTGGGATATGGTACGAAAAATTTCAGGAAAAACAAAGTCCTCTAGTTTTACACATTTAAATACTGAATTTGACACAATAGCTTCAACAAAAAAAGATATTTCAGATACTCTTGGTCACACATTCTTGAGAAATTCATCATCGCGTAATTATTCTGACACTTTTAGAAATTTCAAAAAGGACCAGGAGAAAAGAAAACTTAACTTCAAATCCCTTAATCACGAAGAATACAACACACCTTTTAACTTATCCGAACTCATTGAAGCTATTGAAAAATCACATGATACGGCAACCGGCCCCGATGAAATTCATTATCAGATGCTTAAGCATCTGCCAAAAAGTTCTCTTACAACACTTTTAGATATCTTTAATAATATTTGGGAAACGGGGGTCTGTCCTGAGAGTTGGCGTGTAGCTACAGTTGTACCAATTCCGAAACCAGGGAAAGATCATGTAGAACCTACAAATTATCGTCCGATAGCTTTGACAAGTTGTTTGTGTAAAACATTGGAGAGAATGATAAACAAGAGATTAGTCTGGTACTTAGAGTCCAACAACCTCATTTCAGAATATCAATCGGGGTTTCGTTCGGAACGTAGTACCAATGACAATTTAATAAGACTAGAAACATTTATACGAGATGCTTTTATTAACAAAGAACACGTAGTGGCTGTCTTTTTCGACTTGGAGAAAGCATATGATACAACATGGCGTTATGGAATATTGAAAGATCTACATAACATAGGCTTAAGAGGAAAACTTCCCAGTTTTATTGAAAGCTTTTTAGGGGAGCGCATGTTTCAGGTGCGTGTGGGGTCTACCCTGTCAGATTTCTATGATCAAGAACAGGGTGTCCCACAGGGTAGTATTTTTTCAACTACGCTATTTAACATCAAAATAAACAATATTGTACAATGTTTGGACGACAAAACTGATTGTTCATTGTATGTTGATGATTTTTGTATATGTTACCGTTCAAAAAATATGAAAACAATTGAACGAAAGTTACAACAAAATTTAAAAAGAATAGAAGAATGGACTGATAAAAATGGTTTCAAGTTCTCCAAGTCGAAAACGCAGTGTGTTCATTTTTGTAAACTACGGAAGAAACATGAACATCCTTCCCTGTTTTTATACGGATCACAAATTCCTGTTGTTGAAGAAGCCAAATTTCTTGGGGTCATATTTGATCAAAAGTTATCTTTTATTCCACATATTAAATATCTTAAAGCGAAATGCTTAAAAGCTTTGAATCTTTTGAAAGTTTTAGCTCATACAAGTTGGGGAGCAGATCGGTATACTTTATTACATCTTTACCGGTCTTTAATAAGATCTAAATTAGATTATGGGTCTGTTGTTTATGGTTCTGCCAGAAAGTCCTATTTAAAATCCTTGGATACTATCCATCACCAAGGCCTTCGTCTGGCCATGGGAGCCTTCCGTACTTCTCCCGTATTAAGCCTTTATGTAGAAGCAGGTGAACCATCTTTAACCTCGCGCAGAGAGAAACTTTCTCTTCAGTATGCTATCAGACTTGCTGCAAATCCATCTAACCCGGCATCCAAAATTTCATTTCCACCTCAATTTGTAGATAAGTATGAAACAAAACCCACAGCAATCAAACCTTTTGGATTACGTATTTTACCACTGCTGGAAAATTCAGGTATCGACCTTAAAAATATTCAAAAACATGAAACCGCCGAAGTTCCATCTTGGTGTATTAAACAACCTTCTATTCTGTTCGACTTACATGATGGAAAAAAATCCGAATCAAATCCAATACTTCTCAAACAAAACTTTCAGGTACTGCAGTCACGTTACTATGATTACCAGCAAGTCTATACTGATGGTTCCAAAGAAGGAGATAAAGTTGGCTGTGCGTATGTTTCTAAAGATACGCACAAAACCATGCGCCTTCCAGATGGTTCATCTATTTTTACAGCTGAAGCCAAAGCAATAGACCTAGCTTTAGATTTTATCAGTTCTTCAACAATTCAAAAAGCAATTATATTTTCGGATTCACTTTCTGTGCTTAAGGCTTTAGACCATTCATCATCTAAAAATCCTCAAATTCAAAAATTGATCGAAAAACATCATGAAATTTCTAAAACACACCAAATCTTGTTTTGTTGGCTTCCGAGCCATATTGGCATTGTCGGCAATGAATATGCTGACAAGAAAGCAAAGGAATCGCTCAATCTTGATCCATCTGTTTTTAAAATTCCTTTTAACAATTTTAAACCATTTATCAACAGATACATCTTGTCGGAATGGCAAGGCGAATGGGACCGTGCAATAAATAACAAACTCCATGCCATTAAACCTGTCGTTAGTACAAAATGCTCTCCTTCACAGTTTTCCAGAAAGGAGGACGTAGTATTAACACGACTGCGCATCGGCCATACTAGAGTTACTCATTCTTATATTTTTAATGGTGATGATCAGCCTTCTTGTGTAGGTTGTGATCAGCCATTCACTGTGAAACATATCTTAATTGACTGTGTTGACTTTTCACCCTCACGTATTTTATATTTCAAAGCTGACACTTTGCAACAACTGTTTCGAGATGTACCTGTTGATAATATTATTTTATTCTTAAAAGAAATTGGACTTTTTCATAAGATTTAACTGTTTCAGATTTTTATACATTATCATTCTGACTTTTTACTTTTAATATCATCATAATTATTCATGCCGTTTAACCATCAACCGTTTGACGCTTATGACCCACAAAGAGGGTTGACGCGTCGTTAAACACGAAATCATCATCATCATCATCTATGACGATAACACAAGCTGTGCCTGAAGTATGTAAATGAACTTGCACCTTTCCACTCACAAGTTCCTGACCAATCAGTAACTTGTTATCATAGAGGTAGTCATAACAAGTTAAATTGGCTTGATGAATAAGTAGAATAGAATGGAATACTGGACTAATAGTGTTGAACAGAATAGAATACTGGACTAATAGTGTTGAATAGAATAGAACAATTTTAAACTGTTCTGCCTATAGCTACACTATTGTACGTAAGGTTGACGGATATAATTAATACTCATAATTAATCATTTTAATAATCAGATATATTAAAATTAGCCAATTTGCAATAAACC